>CM035444.1:3780629-4050629 GCA_020310875.1 Ceratopteris richardii | reverse complement strand
ATCAAGAGGGCAGGTCGAGGTGATTACTTCATACGTCTATTTGGGAGTCACTTTCACAAGCCTACCACGACCTTTCACCACAAGGCAAGCAGCTATTGACAGACCCACCCGAGGATATGCGGCAAGGGAGGAGCCACCATGCATACTTCGAGGAACCTCGCACGTAAGGGTGGCTTTTTGATACACTAGTCACCCCAACCTTGATGTATTCAGCGGCGATATGGGCACTAGGTTTGACTCCTGATCAGTGGGCACAGATTGAGAGGTTACAGGTATGTATGATCTCACGCTTGTTCCGTAGCAAGCAGATCGTGTCACATGACATCATACAAGCAAAGCTCGCTACACCACCCACGGTCCTCGAGGCACTATTTCAGACAATAAGCTTAATTTAGAGGGCAAGGGAGTTGCCCCATGACAAACTCACTCGTAGAGACAGCTATATAGTTGTTTGAGAGTGGGCATGCCGCATGATAGAGCGTGGTACTCACATGTCAAAACGTGGTTTGTGACACATGCGCTAGATATGGAGCGCCTACCACCTTTTCAATATGACCAAGGTCCAAGACTCACCTTACTCTCACCTGTCATGCAACGAGAGGAATTTGGTACTGATATAGGACCTATGGAAGCTATGCATGAGGAGAGTATGGAGATCATCCAGTTTAGAGGGAACGATGTCAAACTATAGAGATCGGTTTCTCACCATTTTGTCATATGGGTTCATACTGAGACCACATTACATAGACATCTATATGCCACACGGTTCACGAGTGGTGATTGATCGGCTCAAGAGGGAAAGCACACAGATTGGAGATCGAGAATGGGAGACAAAGCGGGGTCCCCAGGGAAGAGCGGATATGCAGACTATGTAGATAGGAGGTGGAGAGTGAGGAGCATTTTGTATGTTGATGCAGAGCATACTCATATTAGAGACAGATATGAGACTCTACTTAGAGGGCAGCCCACCCTACGAGAGATTATGGACTTTAGAGATTAAAAGACAGTTAGGGAGTTTCGTGATACAGATACAGAGCCATATGGATGCACTTTTACTACTGACATATATAACTACACGGATGGAAAGAAGACAACTACAACTCACTAATTTTTTCCCGAGGACCATAGTCCACCCCCAACCCAATTCCCAGCAAGGAGTGATACTACAGCAGACTGAGGTGAGCCGAGCTAGACTACCACCATAAGTTACAAGGTTCACAAGAGTGAGACTACACCATCACCGGACAGAGGAGATTCGAGCCTGACAGTGCCACGTGACTACGGATCGAGTAGTCAAGATGAGAGTAGATCCTATAGCTTTCATGCAAGCAACCATAGCACCGGATCCACCTATGTACCACATCCTCCACTCCCCCATGGCCACTAGATTGAGCTAGTAGACAGATGCATTCTCATGTTTCTACTACCCTAAGCATATAGACATGCATATACCCCCAAAGATAGAGCTCCATCACCCCACCATCACCATTAGTACTAGTATTTCACCACTCATGTTTCATACTAGATTGTATTAGCTTTTTATCATCTTGTTTTATCTTTCTAACAACCAGATGACATCCATATCATTTATCCTATGTTCTGTCTCATAGGCCAACTTTGCCCTATCATAGATGTAAAAAAAATCAATCTCAATCTCTCCTCTCCTTTTTAGGGTTTCGCTGGTCTGTTTTTAGGGTTTCGCCATCATATTTGCTGCCTTTTTAGGGTTTCGCCATATCTGCTTTGTTTTTTAGGGTTTTGCAGGTCTGTTTTTAGGGTTTTTTTAGGGTTTCGTCATGTTATTTTAGGGTTTTGCAGCTCTGTTTGGTTTTTTACGAGGTCAGCTGACACCCTAACTGTTCAAACCTGTAAAACTGAAACCCTAACCGCCCGAAAGCTAACCAAACCTGCCCATCATGCCTCTCTGTTTCTCATAAATTCTAAACTGATGAGGATTGCAAAAGCCTGAAGCGGATCACCTCTTTGGGCCTCACAACAATTTGTCGGTCATGGCAAAACTCGAGAAGCAGGATGTGGAAGAGATGATAAATAAAGCCATAAGAGAAGCAAAAAAAGAGGCAGACAGGGCTCTTAATCAAGAGATGAGGAAGGCAACAGAAAGAATAAAAGCTCTTGAGGATCAAATCAAACAACTCAAAGAAGACAAGGATGAATGGAAAGCTGAAACACATCGTCTTCAAGAAGAAATCATCCACATGAAGATCTCCAAAGAAGAGGGAGAAATTACCAAAATAGATGATCTGAAAGAAGAAATAAAGAACATCCAAAAGAAGGTCAGATCAGAGGTAGAATCAACCCAAAACAGTTGGGTTGAAGTCGTATGCAAAAGTATTAAAAAAGAAGTAAAGGAAGAGGCAATCAGAGATGAATACATCAGGGTGAAAGACACACTTGAAGAGGAGAGACTTAGACAGGTCCGTAGACTACATGTAAGGATCAAAGGCCTCCCTGAAGGAACATCTGCTGAGGCTGACGCATCACATATATGTCGTCAACTAGGATATAGCGATATGCCATTCACCCATGCCTGGAGAGCCGAAAAAGATCACACAAAACCTCGAGCTCTTATATTACACATGAGATCAGCAGAGGATAGAATTGCTTTTCTCAAAAAGCGATCCATACTAAGAAGACTTCCAAGTGAATCTTTATTCATGGACGAGGACCTCACAAAAATGCAGATAGGGCACAGAAAGGCATGTATGCCTCAGATCTTACAGGCAAGGAGAGAAGGAAAGAAGGCTTTTTACCACGACGGTAGAGTCTTTATAGATGGACACCCTATCAAATAGGGATAGGCGGCCTATGAGGCAACACCACACCAGGGGTCACCACTCAGGGGAGCAGTGTGGAACTGCAATGGAGCACTTTGGACACGGCCAGACCGACTG
The DNA here is from genome assembly GCA_020310875.1 of Ceratopteris richardii. NCBI lineage: Eukaryota > Viridiplantae > Streptophyta > Polypodiopsida > Polypodiales > Pteridaceae > Ceratopteris > Ceratopteris richardii. The sequence continues at coordinate 4,047,717 of CM035444.1, read as the reverse complement.
GAGGAGATCCTAGATATGCATGACTTTGCTTGCATCACAGAGACTCATGAGAGCCCCGAAAGAAGCCTCCCACACATTGCAGGCTTTCATTGGGAATCTGCATTCAGGGCCACGACAAGACAAAGTACAGCACGAGGATCAGGGGGAGTCGCCATCATATTTAGACAGGAGATATAGAGCCGGATCCACATCATAGGTAGAGACGAGGAGGCACGATACATGTGGGTTCGCATGGAGATAGCACCGGAGAGCTGGGTCTACATTGCCATATGCTACTTCCCACCAGGGGGATCCAGATATGCAGGATATGACCATGGGGGACCGACTCGGGACAGAGATTCACCATACACAGCACTTTCGGATGAGATACTACATTACAGAACCCTAGGTGAAGTCTTCCTCATGGGGGACTTCAACGGCCGCACCCAGTCACATCAATGCGAGTCATATGCTATGGAGCATCCACAGATCATGAGGAGCAGAGATCCAGTCGAGACAGGGAGGAGCAGAGTATCAGCGGATATGGGTCAAGACACCACCAGGTATGGAAGACATTTACTTGAGCTAGGCAGTCGACATCGTCTCGTTATATATAACGGGATGCATCGTTGGCCAGGCTCAGGTGGACTTACTTGCTTCCCTCACGGGGGAGGCGAGAGCACGGTTGACTACATTTTGGGTACCATTTCTGGAGCTTCACTTATTCCCTCACTTAGTATTGGACGACGTCCACTCGGTGTTGACCATACATTTATCACGTTCACACTTTCATCTCATATTGCATTAGACCCTCCCACACTCATTGAGCCACACACCACAATACACTTCACACACGAGCTCTCACATGTTTATGCACACCACTTACACACCCGCCTACTCTCCCTCGCCCAATATCACCACTAGACACACTCACATCGAAGATCACCACTATCCTACATGACTCAGCCCTACAAAGCTTTCCACACCACAGACATACACACCCTCCACGCACGAGATCCATGCCCCAAAATCGTTGGTACGATACAGATTGTCGAGAGCTCAAGAAGCACCTACGGATTTTAGAGCATAGGGGGGATATTACACACAGGCAGGCACAGCGACGCATGCAGAGCCTTACCCGTCGCAAGCGGCGAGAATGGGAGGAGAGACAGTACTGGGATATCTATCACTTGCTCATGAGCCGGGATAGTGCAGTGGCATGGAGACACCTGAGAGAGAGGAGACAGAAGACACCCATTCGAGACCCGAGCACTTGGCATAGCTATGCGCAGAACCTATACGAGATCCATGACCAGCCCCCCATTCCCATGCCACAGAGCTCACGCCCCACTACCTGTGACTTCTTCACATCGACTATGGTGAGCCGTGCCATTGCCCATCTACAGCATGGAAGGGCCCATGACCAGTTCGGTTTACAGGCAGAGCATCTCATCTACGGGTGCACGACCCTAGCACCGCTCATTGCCCACCTCTTCAACCGAGCATTGGTTGAAGGGTTTCCTGACTCATGGACTCAGCACACCGTTGTGCCCATTCATAAGTAAGGTGATGTTATGGATCCATCCACATACCAGACGATCATGATTGGCCCCATACTGGCCAAGTTATATGGGGCAATGCTAGAGACAGAGTTGAGCACTCTTGCCGAGAGGAAGGGTGTCAAGGCCCCGGGACAAGCAAGATTCAGACGAGATTACTCTACCATTGACCACATCTTCACTTTGAGATGCTTGATTGACCAGGCACGAGTGAGGAAGAGGAGATTGTACGGTTGCTTTGTGGACTTCCGCAAAGCCTTCGACACAGTTCCCAGGGAGAGGCTCTTCAGACGTCTACACGATATCGGGGCTCCAGAGGAGATGATATGGGGGATCTACTCCTTATATGAGAGAGTATCAGGTAGAGTCAGATGCCCAGGCGGTCTATCCGATTCACTTGCTAGCACCATCAGGGTGAAGCAAGGGTGCCCCCTCTCACCCACCCTTTTTGGTTTATACATTGACGAGATAGTGGACTTCATATGGCAGCAAGGAGGAGAGGGCATTGAGGTACGAGGGACTACTATCCACATTCTTTTATATGCTGATGATAATGTGCTCGTTTCAGAGTTGCAGAGGGTCTACAGCGTCACCTACATGGCCTAGATGATTTTTTTACACATAGAGGGTTATCAGTGAACCTTGGTAAAACCAAGGTTTTGATCTTCCATACATCAGCACAGGTGAGGAGACACAGTTCTTTCACAGCGGAAGGTGGACCCATTGAGGTAGTTGGTTCATATGTCTACTTGGGAGTGACTTTCACAGCAGCCTCTGGGGTTTTCTCCATGTCTCAGGCAGCCCGTGATTGCATCACACGTGGATACGCAGCACTAGCTTTGATGGAGAGACAGTGTCACCAGGCATATTTTCAGGAGCCCCGCACAAAGGGGTGGCTCTTCGACACTTTAGTTACCCCAGCACTCATGTAAATAGGATCATCCGTCAAGAGATATGGCATACATACATACAGAGGACATGGATGAGCCCGGGGAGGACATTGACATCGAAAATGCTTCACTACCGTGAGCATTTTCTACGGATTTCAGACCAGGGCTTCATTGAGACTCCATGCTACATGCAGACATACCTACCACACCACCTTCTAGTCATCATTGGGCAGCTCCGAGTTTCATCACATCAGCTCGAGATCGAGAGGGGTCGGGCTAGAGGAGTCCCTCGAGAGGAGAGGTGGTGCCCAGTATGCCATACAGAGATAGAGAGTGAGGAGCACCTCGTTATCAGATGCCCGGCATACTCGGACCTAGAAGCACAGTTCCAGATAGAGGAGTCACTCCAGTTGTGCATGACCACTGCAGACCAGCGGAGGATGGGGCGTTTCCTCATGGCTGCATATGAGAGACAAGATCAGATGCTAGAGCCTACACACCAGACACGGGTGAGTACCCAGCAGACTATTACTCAGTATTTTGAGCGCGTTGGTCCACATCGGACGGACCCTCCTCCCAGAGGCATAGGGCTCACACTGCAGCAGGCAGCGGCACAGAGAGTGCGACGCCAACCACATCTGGTTGGGTACCGACGACCACGACTACACCAGGAGGATATCTCACGCATCAGGATAGCCCACGACTACATGATGGAGCATAGGCGCACTACCACCACTTGGACAGGCTTCCTCCAGGAGGCACTCCTACCGCCGCCGATGTACCATATACTCCACCCACCTCCACCCATCATCAGCACTTAGGGTATACATATTCACTCCCTCATGGCTCCCCTTTGTATCAGGTGGTCATTATCTGCTGAGCGAGAGCCACTCTCCCCCCAAGAACCATTATTTTATTCCCATTACCTCCTCATTACACGTACCACCATCCTTTGCTGTTTTCCGCCTACACAGTTTTGTGTAGCGAGTACTTTTTTCCTTTCCATTGCTACACAGAGATTACCACAGTTGTATATGATTTTGTCTCATAGGCCAAGTTTGGCCTTTGAAAGACGTTAATATACCTTTCTCTCTCTCTCTCTCTCTCTCTCTCTCTCTCTCTCTCTCTCTCTCTCTCTCTCTCTCTCTCTCTCTCTCTCTCTCTCTCTCTCTCTCTCTCTCTCTCTCTCGTTAAAAGATGACTGCATCCTTGAAACAGAAGTACTAGAAGCACAACTAACCAAGGTGGTCCCCTTCATCAATCTAGGGTCTCCGGTCTTCATCACACCCAAAGGAACTCAGGCAAGGGTAAGCTATTTTGACATGTCAGATAAGATAGCTGTCATGAAGCAAGCAAAGTCACTACAAGGTACTAAAGTATGTATAGCAGATGAACTCACCCCACTCCAACTTAAAAATCGACCAGCAGAGTTAACTAAAGTCAGAGAAACCAGGAAGAATGGAAAGTGGGCAGTATACACAGGCGGTCAAGCTATTATCAGAGATTTCCATACCCATACCACATAGGAAGAAACAGCTATCTCCCTCATTTGTAATATATATTGATGTAATTTTGAAACTCTTATGAGTCAAAAGAGTGCTTTGGAAGCCACATCCCCCCCCCCTTTTTATTTTTATTTTTATTTTTCCCTTTTATTATAGCCCCTTGAGGGCTTCCCCCCCAAGTGGAATGTAATGTTTTGATCTACCTGATCGGTCCCATAGGTCGATTTCGGCCTCCCGTGGACGTTAATATCTCTCTCTCTCTCTCTCTCTCTCTCTCTCTCTCTCTCTCTCTCTCTCTCTCTCTCTCTCTCTCTCTCTCTCTCTCTCTCTCTCTCTCTCTCTCATGCACCCACCTACTCGCTCTCTCATAAGGAGAGGAATAGGATCATTCGTCAGGAGATATGGCATACATACATACAGAGGACATGGCTGAACCCTAGGGATACATTGCCACCGAAAATGCTCTATTACCGTGAGCATTTTCTACATATATCGGACGAGGGCTTCATCGAGATTCCGAGATACATGCAGACATATCTACCCCACCAGCTTCGAGTCGTCATTGGGCAGCTCCGGGTTTCATCACATCAGCTCGAGATTGAGAGAGGTCGATCCAGGGGAGTCCACCGTGAGGAGAGGCGGTGCCCTATATGCGACACAGAGGTAGAGAGTGAGGAGCATTTTGTTATCAGATGCCCAGCATATGTAGACCTACGAGCACATTTCCAGATAGAGGAGACACTCCAGTTATGCATGAGTATGGGAGACCAGCGACGCTTGGGACGCTTCCTCGCAGCAGCATACGAGAGGCGAGATCGGTCACTCCAACCCACACATCAGCCACGGGTGAGTACGCAGCATACCATTACCGAGTTTTTTCAGCGAGCTGAGCTACATCAGAGAGGTCCATCTATAGGGCTCACGCTCCACCAGGCAGCAGCACAGAGAGCACGGCGCCGACCACGCAGGGGCACATATCATCGACCACGACTATATCAGGAGGATATCTCATGCATCAGGACAGCCTACAACCACATGATGGAGCATAGGCGCACCACCACTCCATGGGTTGTCTTCCTTCAGGAGGCACAAAAACCACCCCCGATGTACCACATACTACACCCACCTCCACCCATTCACCGGTAGCTAGGGTGTTTTACTCACATGTCCCCCATGTATTAGGTGGCCACTATCTGCGGAGTCAGAGCCACATCTCCCCATCCTTTTCCACCTTTATATATATCTTTGTGTCGCGATATACCTTTTATTTCATTTCATCCTCTACACAGGGTTACTACACTTGTACATGGTTTTTGTCTCATAGGCCAAGTTTGGCCTCCAGAAGACGTTAATATGACTTTTTCTTTCTTTCTTTCTCTCTCTCTCTCTCTCTCTCTCTCTCTCTCTCTCTCTCTCTCTCTCTCTCTCTCTCTCTCTCTCTCTCTCTCTCTCTCTCTCTCTCTCTCTCTCTCTCTCTCCCCCCACATTTTATTATATGCCGATGACATTGTCTTGATTTCAGAGTCCTCTCATCAGGAGAGGAATAGGATCATTCGTCAGGAGATATGGCATACATACATACAGAGGACATGGCTGAGCCCTAGGGATACATTGCCACCGAAAATGCTTTATTACCGTGAGCATTTTCTACATATATCGGACGAGGGCTTCATCGAGATTCCGAGATACATGCAGACATATCTACCCCACCAGCTTCGAGTCGTCATTGGGCAGCTCCGGGTTTCATCGCATCAGCTCGAGATTGAGAGGGGTCCATCCAGGGGAGTCCACCGTGAGGAGAGGCGTGCCCAGTATGCGAGACAGAGGTAGAGAGTGAGGAGCATTTTGTTATCAGATGCCCAGCATATGTAGACCTACGAGCACATTTCCAGATAGAGGAGACACTCCAGTTATGCATGAGTATGGGAGACCAGCGACGCTTGGGACGCTTCCTCGCAGCAGCATACGAGAGGCGAGATCGGTCACTCCAGCCCACACATCGGCCACGGGTGAGTACGCAGCAGACCATTACCGAGCTTTTTCAGCGAGCTGAGCTACATCAGAGAGGTCCATCTATAGGGCTCACGCTCCACCAGGCAGCAGCACAGAGAGCACGGCGCCGACCACGCAGGGGCACATATCATCGACCACGACTATATCAGGAGGATATCTCATGCATCAGGACAGCCTACGACCACATGATGGAGCATAGGCGAACCACCACTCCATGGGTTGTCTTCCTTCAGGAGGCACTCAGACCAACCCCGATGTACCACATACTACACCCACCTCCACCCATTCACCGGTAGCTAGGGTGTTTTACTCACATGTCCCCCATGTATTAGGTGGCCACTATCTGCGGAGTCAGAGCCACATCTCCCCATCCTTTTCCAGCTTTATATATATCTCTGTGTCGCGATATACCCTTTATTTCATTTCATCCTCTACACAGGGTTACTACACTTGTACATGGTTTTTGTCTCATAGGCCAAGTTTGGCCTCCAGAAGACGTTAATATGACTTTCTTTCTTTCTCTCTCTCTCTCTCTCTCTCTCTCTCTCTCTCTCTCTCTCTCTCTCTCTCTCTCTCTCTCTCTCTCTCTCTCTCTCTCTCTCTCTCTCTCTCTCTCTCTCTCTCTCTCTCTCTCTCTCTCTCTCTCTCTCTCTCTCTCATCTCTCTCTCTCTCTCTCTCTCTCTCTCTCTCTCTCTCTCTCTCTCTCTCTCTCTCTCTCTCTCTCTCTCTCTCTCTCTCTCTCTCTCCTCTCTCTCTCTCTCTCTCTCTCTCTCTCTCTCTCTCTCTCTCTCTCTCTCTCTCTCTCTCTCTCTCTCTCCCCCCCCCCACATTTTATTATTTGCCGATGACATTGTCTTGATTTCAGAGTCCTCTCATCAGGAGAGGAATAGGATCATTCGTCAGGAGATATGGCATACATACATACAGAGGACATGGCTGAGCCCTAGGGATAAATTGCCACCGAAAATGCTCTATTACCGTGAGCATTTTCTACATATATCGGACGAGGGCTTCATCGAGATTCCGAGATACATGCAGACATATCTACCCCACCAGCTTCGAGTCGTCATTGGGCAGCTCCGGGTTTCATCACATCAGCTCGAGATTGAGAGAGGTCGATCCAGGGGACTCCACCGTGAGGAGAGGCGGTGCCCAGTATGCGAGACAGAGGTAGAGGGTGAGGAGCATTTTGTTATCAGATGCCCAGCATATGTAGACCTACGAGCACATTTCCAGATAGAGGAGACACTCCAGTTATGCATGAGTATGGGAGACCAGCGACGCTTGGGACGCTTTCTCCCAGCAGCATACGAGAGGCGAGATCGGTCACTCCAACCCACACATCAGCCACGGGTGAGTACGCAGCAGACCATTACCTAGTTTTTTCAGCGAGCTGAGCTACATCAGAGAGGTCCATCTAAAGGGCTCACGCTCCACCAGGCAGCAGCACAGAGAGCACGGCGCCGACCACGCAGGGGCACATATCATCGACCACGACTATATCAGGAGGATATCTCATGCATCAGGACAGCCTACGACCACATGATGGAGCATAGGCGCACCACCACTCCATGGGTTGTCTTCCTTCAGGAGGCACTCAGACCACCCCCGATGTACCACATACTACACCCACCTCCACCCATTCATCGGTAGCTAGGGTGTTTTACTCACATGTCCCCCATGTATTAGGTGGCCACTATCTGCGGAGTCAGAGCCACATCTCCCCATCCTTTTCCATCTTTATATATATCTTTGTGTCGCGATATACCTTTTATTTCATTTCATCCTCTACAAAGGGTTACTACACTTGTACATGGTTTTTGTCTCATAGGCCAAGTTTGGCCTCCAGAAGACGTTAATATGACCTTTCTTTCTTTCTCTCTCTCTCTCTCTCTCTCTCTCTCTCTCTCTCTCTCTCTCTCTCTCTCTCTCTCTCTCTCTCTCTCTCTCTCTCTCTCTCTCTCTCTCTCTCTCTCTCTCTCTCTCTCTCTCTCTCTCTCTCTCTCTCTCTCTCTCTCTCTCTCTCTCTCTCTCTCCCCCCACATTTTATTATATGCCGATGACATTGTCTTGATTTCATAGTCCTCTCATGAGGAGAGGAATAGGATCATTCGTCAGGAGATATGGCATACATACATACAGAGGACATGGCTGAGCCCTAGGGATACATTGCCACCGAAAATGCTCTATTACTGTGAGCATTTCCTACATATATCGGACGAGGGCTTCATCGAGATTCCGAGATACATGCAGACATATCTACCCCACCAGCTTCGAGTCGTCATTGGGCAGCTCCGGGTTTCATCACATCAGCTCGAGATTGAGAGGGGTCGATCCAGGGGAGTCCACCGTGAGGAGAGGCGGTGCCCAGTATGCGAGACAGAGGTAGAGAGTGAGGAGCATTTTGTTATCAGATGCCAAGCATATGTAGACCTACGAGCACATTTCCAGATAGAGGAGACACTCCAGTTATGCATGAGTATGGGAGACCAGCGACGCTTGGGACGCTTCCTCGCAGCAGCATACGAGAGGCGAGATCGGTCACTCCAGCCCACACATCGGCCACGGGTGAGTACACAGCAGACCATTACGGAGCTTTTTCAGCGAGCTGAGCTACATCAGAGAGGTCCATCTATAGGGCTCACGCTCCACCAGGCAGCAGCACAGAGAGCACGGCGCCGACCACGCAGGGGCACATATCATCGACCACGACTATATCAGGAGGATATCTCATGCATCAGGACAGCCTACGACCACATGATGGAGCATAGGCGCACCACCACTCCATGGGTTGTCTTCCTTCAGGAGGCACTCAGACCACCCCCGATGTACCACATACTACACCCACCTCCACCCATTCACCGGTATCTACGGTGTTTTACTCACATGTCCCCCATGTATTAGGTGGCCGCTATCTGCGGAGTCAGAGCCACATCTCCCCATCCTTTTCCAGCTTTATATATATCTGTGTGTCTCGATATACCTTTCATTTCATTTCATCCTCTACACAGGGTTACTACACTTGTACATGGTTTTTGTCTCATAGGCCAAGTTTGGCCTCCAAAAGACGTTAATATGACTTTCTTTCTTTCTCTCTCTCTCTCTCTCTCTCTCTCTCTCTCTCTCTCTCTCTCTCTCTCTCTCTCTCTCTCTCTCTCTCTCTCTCTCTCTCTCTCTCTCTCTCTCTCTCTCTCTCTCTCTCTCTCTCTCTCTCTCTCTCTCTCTCTCTCTCTCTCTCCCCCCCCACATTTTATTATATGCCGATGACATTGTCTTGATTTCAGAGTCCTCTCATCAGGAGAGGAATAGGATCATTCGTCAGGAGATATGGCATACATACATACAGAGGACATGGGTGAGCCCTAGGGATACATTGCCACCGAAAATGCTCTATTACCGTGAGCATTTTCTACATATATCGGACGAGGGCTTCATCGAGATTCCGAGATACATGCAGACATATCTACCCCACCAGCTTCGAGTCTTCATTGGGCAGCTCCGGGTTTCATCACATCAGCTCGAGATTGAGAGAGGTCGATCTAGGGGAGTCCACCGTGAGGAGAGGCGGTGCCCAATATGGGAGACAGAGGTAGAGAGTGAGGAGCATTTTGTTATCAGATGCCCAGCATATGTAGACCTACGAGCACATTTCCAGATAGAGGAGACACTCCAGTTATGCATGAGTATGGGAGACCAGCGACGCTTGGGACGCTTCCTCCCAAAAGCATACGAGAGGCGAGATCGGTCACTCGAGCCCACACATCAGCCACGGGTGAGTACGCAGCAGACCATTACCGAGTTTTTTCAGCGAGCTGAGCTACATCAGAGAGGTCCATCTATAGGGCTCACGCTCCACCAGGCAGCAGCACAGAGAGCACGGCGCCGACCACGCAGGGGCACATATCATCGACCACGACTATATCAGGAGGATATCTCATGCATCAGGACAGCCTACGACCACATGATGGAGCATAGGCGCACCACCACTCCATGGGTTGTCTTCCTTCAGGAGGCACTCACACCACCCCCGATGTACCACATACTACACCCACCTCCACCATTCACCGGTAGCTAGGGTGTTTTTCTCACACTTTTACTCACATGTCCCCCATGTATTAGGTGGCCACTATCTGCGGAGTCAGAGCCACATCTCCCCATCCTCTTCCAGCTTTATATATAACTTTGTGTCTCGATATACCTTTTATTTCATTTCATCCTCTACACAGGGTTACTACACTTGTACACGGTTTTTGTCTAATAGGCCAAGTTTGGCCTCCAGAAGACGTTAATATGACTCTCTCTCTCTCTCTCTCTCTCTCTCTCTCTCTCTCTCTCTCTCTCTCTCTCTCTCTCTCTCTCTCTCTCTCTCTCTCTCTCTCTCTCTCTCTCTCTCTCTCTCTCTCTCTCTCTCTCTCTCTCTCTCTCTCTCTCTCTCTCTCTCTCTCTCTCTCTCTCTCTCTCTCTCCCTCCCCCCACATTTTATTATATGCCAATGCCATTGTCTTGATTTCAGAGTCCTCTCATCAGAAGAGGAATAGGATCATTCGTCAGGAGATATGGCATACATACATACAGAGGACATGGCTGAGCCCTAGGGATACATTGCCACCGAAAATGCTCTATTACCGTGAGCATTTTCTACATATATCGGACGAGGGCTTCATCGAGATTCCGAGATACATGCAGACATATCTACCCCACCAGCTTCGAGTCGTCATTGGGCAGCTCCGGGTTTCATCACATCAGCTCGAGATTGAGAGAGGTCGATCCAGGGGAGTCCACCGTGAGGAGAGGCGGTGCCCAGTATGCGAGACAGAGGTAGAGAGTGAGGAGCATTTTGTTATCAGATGCCCAGCATATGTAGACCTACGAGCACATTTCAAGATAGAGGAGACACTCCAGTTATGCATGAGTATGGGACACCAGCGACGCTTGGGACGCTTCCTCGCAGCAGCATACGAGAGGCGAGATCAGTCACTCCAGCCCACACATCAGCCAAGGGTGAGTACGCAGCAGACCATTACCGAGTTTTTTCAGCAAGCTTAGCTACATCAGAGAGGTCCATCTATAGGGCTCACGCTCCACCAGGCAGCAGCACAGAGAGCACGGCGCCGACCACGCAGGGGCACATATCATCGACCACGACTATATCAGGAGGATATCTCATGCATCAGGACAGCCTACGACCACATGATGGAGCATAGGCGCACCACCACTCCATGGGTTGTCTTCCTTCAGGAGGCACTCAGACCACCCCCGATGTACCACATACTACACCCACCTCCACCCATTCACCGGTAGCTAGGGTGTTTTACTCACACTTTTACTCACATGTCCCCCATGTATTAGGTGGCCACTATCTGCGGAGTCAGAGCCACATCTCCCCATCCTTTTCCAGCTTTATATATATCTTTGTGTCGCGATATACCTTTTATTTCATTTCATCCTCTACATAGGGTTACTACACTTGTACATGGTTTTTGTCTCATAGGCCAAGTTTGGCATCCAGAAGACGTTAATATGACTCTCTCTCTCTCTCTCTCTCTCTCTCTCTCTCTCTCTCTCTCTCTCTCTCTCTCTCTCTCTCTCTCTCTCTCTCTCTCTCTCTCTCTCTCTCTCTCTCTCTCTCTCTCTCTCTCTCTCTCTCTCTCTCTCTCCCCACATTTTATTATATGCCGATGACATTGTCTTGATTTCAGAGTCCTCTCATCAGGAGAGGAATAGGATCATTCGTCAGGAGATATGGCATACATACATACAGAGGACATGGGTGAGCCCTAGGGATACATTGCCACCGAAAATGCTCTATTACCGTGAGCATTTTCTACATATATCGGACGAGGGCTTCATCGAGATTCCGAGATACATGCAGGCATATCTACCCCACCAGCTTCGAGTCATCATTGGGCAGCTCCGGGTTTCATCACATCAGCTCGAGATTGAGAGAGGTCGATCCACCAGGCAGCAGCACAGAGAGCACGGCGCCGACCACGCAGGGGCACATATCATTGACCACGACTATATCAGGAGGTTATCTCATGCATCAGGACAGCCTACGACCACATGATGGAGCATAGGCGCACCACCACGCCATGGGTTGTCTTCCTTCAGGAGGCACTCAGACCACCCCCGATGTACCACATACTACACCCACCTCCACCCATTCACCGGTAGCTAGGGTGTTTTACTCACATGTCCCCCATGTATTAGGTGGCCACTATCTGCGGAGTCAGAGCCACATCTCCCCATCCTTTTCCAGCTTTATATATATCTTTGTGTCGCGATATACCTTTTATTTCATTTCATCCTCTACACAGGGTTACTACACTTGTACATGGTTTTTGTCTCATAGGCCAAGATTGGCCTCCAGAAGACGTTAATATGACTTTCTCTCTTTCTTTCTCTCTCTCTCTCTCTCTCTCTCTCTCTCTCTCTCTCTCTCTCTCTCTCTCTCTCTCTCTCTCTCTCTCTCTCTCTCTCTCTCTCTCTCTCTCTCTCTCTCTCTCTCTCTCTCTCTCTCTCCCCACATTTTATTATATGCCGATGACATTGTCTTGATTTCAGAGTCCTCTCATCAGGAGAGGAATAGGATCATTCGTCAGGAGATATGGCATACATACATACAGAGGACATGGCTGAGCCCTAGGGATACATTGCCACCGAAAATGCTCTATTACCGTGAGCATTTTCTACATATATCGGACGAGGGCTTCATCGAGATTCTGAGATACATGCATGCATATCTACCCCACCAGCTTCGAGTCGTCATTGGGCAGCTCCGGGTTTCATCACATCAGCTCGAGATTGAGAGAGGTCGATCAAGGGGAGTCCACCGTGAGGAGAGGCGGTGCCCAGTATGCGAGACAGAGGTAGAGAGTGAGGAGCATTTTGTTATCAGATGCCCAGCATATGTAGACCTACGAGCACATTTCAAGATAGAGGAGACACTCCAGTTATGCATGAGTATGGGAGACCAGCGACGCTTGGGACGCTTCCTCGCAGCAGCATACGAGAGGCGAGATCGGTCACTCCAGCCCACACATCAGCCACGGGTGAGTACGCAGCATACCATTACCGAGTTTTTTCAGCGAGCTGAGCTACATCAGAGAGGTCCATCTATAGGGCTCACGCTCCACCAGGCAGAAGCACAGAGAGCACGGCGCCGACCACGCAGGGGCACATATCATCGACCACGACTATATCAGGAGGATATCTCATGCATCAGGACAGCCTACGACCACATGATGGAGCATAGGCGCACCACCACTCCATGGGTTGTCTTCCTTCAGGAGGCACTCAGACCACCCCCGATGTACCACATACTACACCCACCTCCACCCATTCACCGGTAGCTAGGGTGTTTTACTCACACTTTTACTCACATGTCCCCCATGTATTAGGTGTCCACTATCTGCGGAGTCAGAGCCACATCTCCCCATCCTTTTCCAGCTTTATATATATCTTTGTGTCGCGATATACCTTTTATTTCATTTCATCCTCTACACAAGGTTACTACACTTGTACATGGTTTTTGTCTCATAGGCCAAGTTTGGCCTCCAGAAGACGTTAATATTACTCTCTCTCTCTCTCTCTCTCTCTCTCTCTCTCTCTCTCTCTCTCTCTCTCTCTCTCTCTCTCTCTCTCTCTCTCTCTCTCTCTCTCTCTCTCTCTCTCTCTCTCTCTCTCTCTCTCTCTCTCCCCACATTTTATTATATGCCGATGACATTGTCTTGATTTCAGAGTCCTCTCATCAGGAGAGGAATAGGATCATTCGTCAGGAGATATGGCATACATACATACAGAGGACATGGCTGAGCCCTAGGGATACATTGCCACCGAAAATGCTCTATTACCGTGAGCATTTTCTACATATATCGGACGAGGGCTTCATCGAGATTCTGAGATACATGCAGGCATATCTACCCCACCAGCTTCGAGTCGTCATTGGGCAGCTCCGGGTTTCATCACATCAGCTCGAGATTGAGAGAGGTCGATCAAGGGGAGTCCATCGTGAGGAGAGGCGGTGCCCAGTATGCGAGACAGAGGTAGAGAGTGAGGAGCATTTTGTTATCAGATGCCCAGCATATGTAGACCTACGAGCACATTTCAAGATAGAGGAGACACTCCAGTTATGCATGAGTATGGGAGACCAGCGACGCTTGGGACGCTTCCTCGCAGCAGCATACGAGAGGCGAGATCGGTCACTCCAGCCCACACATCAGCCACGGGTGAGTACGCAGCATACCATTACCGAGTTTTTTCAGCGAGCTGAGCTACATCAGAGAGGTCCATCTATAGGGCTCACGCTCCACCAGGCAGAAGCACAGAGAGCACGGCGCCGACCACGCAGGGGCACATATCATCGACCACGACTATATCAGGAGGATATCTCATGCATCAGGACAGCCTACAACCACATGATGGAGCATAGGCGCACCACCACTCCATGGGTTGTCTTCCTTCAGGAGGCACTCAGACCACCCCCGATGTACCACATACTACACCCACCTCCACCCATTCACCGGTAGCTAGGGTGTTTTACTCACACTTTTACTCACATGTCCCCCATGTATTAGGTGTCCACTATCTGCGGAGTCAGAGCCACATCTCCCCATCCTTTTCCAGCTTTATATATATCTTTGTGTCGCGATATACCTTTTATTTCATTTCATCCTCTACACAAGGTTACTACACTTGTACATGGTTTTTGTCTCATAGGCCAAGTTTGGCCTCCAGAAGACGTTAATATTACTTTCTCTCTCTCTCTCTCTCTCTCTCTCTCTCTCTCTCTCTCTCTCTCTCTCTCTCTCTCTCTCTCTCTCTCTCTCTCTCTCTCTCTCTCTCTCTCTCTCTCTCTCTCTCTCTCTCTCTCTCTCTCTCTCTCTCTCTCTCTCTCCCCACATTTTATTATATGCCGATGACATTGTCTTGATTTCAGAGTCCTCTCATCAGGAGAGGAATAGGATCATTCGTCAGGAGATATGGCATACATACATACAGAGGACATGGCTGAGCCCTAGGGATACATTGCCACCGAAAATGCTCTATTACCGTGAGCATTTTCTACATATATCGGACGAGGGCTTCATCGAGATTCTGAGATACATGCAGGCATATCTACCCCACCAGCTTCGAGTCGTCATTGGGCAGCTCCGGGTTTCATCACATCAGCTCGAGATTGAGAGAGGTCGATCAAGGGGAGTCCACCGTGAGGAGAGGCGGTGCCCAGTATGCGAGAGAGAGGTAGAGAGTGAGGAGCATTTTGTTATCAGATGCCCAGCATATGTAGACCTACGAGCACATTTCAAGATAGAGGAGACACTCCAGTTATGCATGAGTATGGGAGACGAGCGACGCTTGGGACGCTTCCTAGCAGCAGCATACGAGAGGCGAGATCGGTCACTCAAGCCCACACATCAGCCACGGGTGAGTACGCAGCATACCATTACCGAGTTTTTTCAGCGAGCTGAGCTACATCAGAGAGGTCCATCTATAGGGCTCATGCTCCACCAGGCAGAAGCACAGAGAGCACGGCGCCGACCACGCAGGGGCACATATCATCGACCACGACTATATCAGGAGGATATCTCATGCATCAGGACAGCCTACGACCACATGATGGAGCATAGGCGCACCACCACTCCATGGGTTGTCTTCCTTCAGGAGGCACTCAGACCACCCCCGATGTACCACATACTACACCCACCTCCACCCATTCACCGGTAGCTAGGGTGTTTTACTCACACTTTTACTCACATGTCCCCCATGTATTAGGTGTCCACTATCTGCGGAGTCAGAGCCACATCTCCCCATCCTTTTCCAGCTTTATATATATCTTTGTGTCGCGATATACCTTTTATTTCATTTCATCCTCTACACAAAGTTACTACACTTGTACATGGTTTTTGTCTCATAGGCCAAGTTTGGCCTCCAGAAGACGTTAATATTACTTTCTCTCTCTCTCTCTCTCTCTCTCTCTCTCTCTCTCTCTCTCTCTCTCTCTCTCTCTCTCTCTCTCTCTCTCTCTCTCTCTCTCTCTCTCTCTCTCTCTCTCTCTCTCTCTCTCTCTCTCTCTCTCTCTCTGAACTCGTGGACCTCTTCCCTCGTCGACCATGCCCCTAATGTGCCGCCATATTCTCTTCGACCTCTGCCCTTCTAGCCTAGACCGCACCCCTACCCGATCCAACCTTAAGTGCAATCCTAACCCTAACCCTAACCCTAACCATTACCCGAACCCTAACCCTAACCCTAACCCTAACCCTAACCATTACCCGAACCCTAACCATTACCCGAACCCTAACCCTAACTCCAAAACCCAACCCTAATCCCTAACCCTGAGAAACCCCCACCGCCGCCACTCCCACCCTTGCTCCATCGCGCATCGGGCGCGCTCCCGTCTTCATCGCAAGTCTTTAGGCTCAGTACTCTGAGCATTTTTTCATCTTTGAATGCAATGAGCGCTACGGCTAAGAAGGACGATTTGACAAAAATGGAGGACAAACTGACCATAGCTATCAAAGAAAACAAGAAGATGGTGGACTCCACTATCACAGCCATCATCAGCCGCCTCTCAAAGCTCGAGAAGGAAGTAGAAACATATCATAAGGAGAGGGAAGCATGGCAGAAAGAGAAAGAAGAATGGGCTAAGGAGAGGGCAAACATGAAAGAGGAATTGGAGCTCCTCAAAGCTTCAATGGTCTCTCTTACACCCGAAGAAGGAGAGATTAATATGAACAAGACAGAAGCTCTCAAAGAAGAACTCACCAAATCCTTGACCGAGAGCATGGAAAACAAATTAGAAGCTACCAAAGAAGGGTGGATCGACATAGTGAAGAAGAACATAAAAAAGAAGCCAAAGAGAAAGCACAAAAGGAAGAAGCCCTCATCGTGCACACCACTATTGAGGAAGAAAAGATGAGACATGCCCGCCGTCTCAATGTACGCATCACGGGCATTGAAGAAAAAGAAGGCTCTACCCCCGAGTCCGATGGGAAGACACTATGCAAGATACTCGGCTACAAAGAGGAGTCCCCCCCATTCATCAAGTCTTGGAGAACGGGACGAGACCCCACGAAGAAGAGAGCTCTCATTCTACACTTCCCTTCCGAAGATATAAGATCTACTTTCCTACGCAAGAGGGTGATTTTGAGAGCACTTGATGGCCCCCCCATCTACCTTGACGATGATCTCACACCCATGCAGGTAGCACACCGTCGTGCATGCATGCCGAGAGTACATCAAGCTCGCAAAGAAGGAAAGAAGGCTTCATACAGAGATGGTCGTGTCATCATTGATGGCAAGGCCATCCCATAGGGATTCGCGGCCTGTGAGACACTCGAGGAGATACACCTTGCAGTTTGGAACTGCAATGGAGATCTATGGACACACCCAGAGGGATTGGAAGAGGTGCGCAAAGGCAAAGACATCATTATGCTCACAGAGACACATGAGAGCCCGGACCGGGGCCTACCTCGTGTCCACGGTTTTCAGTGGGAGTCCACATACAGAGAGTGTACACGTCAGCACACCACCCGAGGATCAGGAGGAGTAGCCATACTCTTTAGAGATGGACTTCAGAGCAGGATACAGATAGTCGCACGTGATTCACAGGCCAGATATCTTTGGATTCGACTCCAGCTCTCGCAGGAGCGGATCATCTTCATAGCATTATGCTACTTTGCTCCTTCTAGCTCGCGTTTCGCTATCATAGATCGAGAGGAGGACTCACCATACACTTGCTTGTCAGAAGAGATTACAGAGTACTCTGCATTAGGGGAAGTCTTCCTTATGGGAGACTTCAATGCCAGGACAGGCAATGATCAGTGTGAGATATTTGACCCAGAAGACCCGGAGATACTACATACCATAGAGGATGAGTCTACAGCTCGAGCTTCAGCTGATGCTACACACACTCACTATGGCACTCACCTACTCAGACTAGGCTCTCGACATAATCTCGTTATCTATAACGGGATGACTCAGTGGCCTACCTCAGGAGGATTGACATGCATACCACACTCAGTCACAGATGGCGGGGGAAGTACAGTAGATTACGTCATGGGGTCCAGAGAGGCCATCCACCTACTTACCTCATTCACCATCCCACCCATACCCATTGGGGCCGATCACACATACCTCGCACTCTCCCTCAAGGGAGACACCCCTACACGCATACCCGCAGCACGCATCCCACACACCACCATCCACTTCACACACGAGCTAGCTCACATATATGCGGCTCGAGTCGAGCAGGGTCTTCTCTTACTTCATCCTGACACTCCACTATCCCTACTCACCTCTCAGATAGCATCAGTTCTTCAGACATCAGCCATCAGCTCCTTCCCACACACCATCCATTCTCGTCACACACCTCCTCCCGCGACTATGCCACAACATCGTTGGTATGATGAGGATTGCAGAGATCTTTACCGCCGACTACGAGCTCAGCGAGCATTGGGAGAGATCACAGAGAGAGAGGCCAAGGGACAGATGAAGACTCTCACACGTCGAAAGAGGCGAGCCTTTGAGGAGGCACAGGAGCTTGAGCTATACCATCTCTTTATGAGTATGGACAGTGCTGCAGCATGGCGCAGCCTACGAGAGCCACGCCCGACCACACCTATTGGAGACCCACACACATGGCATGATTATGCTCAGAGGTTATATGAGGTACCTAGGCAGCCTCCCATTCCCCAGCCACTTGAGCCTCGCCCTACTAGTTCTTCTCTCTTCACAGCAAAGATGGTTGAGAGGGCCATACGACGACTTCGACATGGACGTTCGACAGACCACGCAGGATTGCAGAGCGAGCATCTCATATATGCAGCCTCCACTATAGCCCCGTTGATTGCACATGTCTTCAACCGGGCTATAGGAGAGGGCTTCCCAGAGGAGTGGACTAGGCACACCATTGTGCCTATCCACAAATCTGGCGACACCCTGGATCCAGGGAACTACAGGACCATCATGATTGGCCACACCATGGCCAAACTATACGGTGCCATACTTGAGGCAGAGCTCAGTTCATATGCAGAGACTGAGGGGCTACGAGCACGAGGCCAAGCAGGTTTTCGACGAGCTTTCTCTACTATTGATCACATCTTCATTCTGCGCTTCCTCATTGATGGGGCAAGGGTGCGGAAGAAGAGGCTATATTGCTGCTTTGTGGACTTCCGCAAAGCTTTTGATACAGTGCCGCGAGAGAGGCTCTTCCAACGCCTCCAGAGCTTGGGAGTACCATCAGGGATGATTTGGGCCATCTATGCACTCTATGAGCAGGTGACTGGGAGGATACGGTGTCCATGAGGTATGTCTGAGGCCATTGCTAGCACCATCGGTGTTAAGCAACGCTGCCCACTCTCTCCCACTCTATTTGGTCTCTACATTGACGAGATTGAGGACTACATTCTCCGAGCTGGAGGAGAGGGTGCAGACCTCGCAGGTACACATGTCCACATTTTATTATATGCCGATGACATTGTCTTGATTTCAGAGTCACCCGAGGGATTACAGCGCCACCTTGAGGCCCTGGATGAGTTTTGTACACAGAGGGGCTTGACAGTAAACCTTGGCAAGACCAAGGTCATGATCTTCCACACCTCCCCCATGGTGAGGAATGGAGCAAGATTCAGAGCTGGTGGTGGACAGATTGAGGTGGTCGCTTCCTATGTCTATCTCGGAGTCACATTCACGAGCTTGCCTGGCCCCTTCAGCATGAGACAGGCAGCCACCGATAGACTCACACGCGGATATGCAGCTTTAGCCATGTTAGAGCGGAGATGTCACCAAGCACACTTCCAGGAGCCCCGCACGAAGGGCTGGCTATTTGACACACTGGTCAGACCAGCTATGATGTATGCTGCGACGGTTTGGGCCCCAGGTCTCACAGTCACCCAGTGGAGTGCGATCGAGAGGCCACAGGTATGTATGATCTCGCGATTATTTCGTGGGAAACAGTCGGTGCCACATGACATCATCAGGGCAGAGCTAGCTGCACCACCCATGGCAGTAGAGGCACTATTCCAGACTATCTGCTTTATTCAGAGGATTAGGGACCTCCCTACAGATAGACTCACACACAGAGCTCTTGAGGCATCTATACAGATATCAGAGTTAGGATATGAGAGAGCTTGGTACACTCAGGTTAGAGTCTGGTTTGATAGTCATGGACTTGATATGGACAGATTGCCGCCTTTTCAGTATGACCCAGACTCACCTCACATCCACCTCTCTTGTCGTGAGAGGAATGTTGTGCTCAGACAGGATCTCTGGCAGCTCTATATTAGTCAGACATGGCACACACCACACATGGGATCGAGACTATCGCACTATCGAGACCAGTTCATAGACATACTAGCTGACGGTTTCATCCAGCGACCACGCTACATGGATACTCACATGCCTCATAGCTTGAGGGTAGCGATTGGCCAGCTGAGAGTCTCATCACACCGACTCGAGATTGAGACGGGCAGAGCCGCAGACATTCCCAGAGAGGAGCGGATATGCAGAGTATGCAGAGTAGAGATGGAGGATGAGGAGCACTTTGTATGCAGATGTAGCGCATATGATGGCATCAGAGGCAGATACGAGACTCTGTTTGCAGGGCAGCCCACCCTCCGAGAGATCATGGACTCTAGAGACCAGCGACAGCTCGGGCGATTCTTACTAGAGATACAGAGTCACAGAGATTCCCTACTCCAGCCTACTGTAGCACTCCATACAGGAGGGAGACAGAGTCAGCTCACTGACTTCTTTATTCCACGACGTGCTGCAGCCCTCCCCCCCTCAGCCCACATACCGAGCGGGGTGACTCTTCAGCAGGCTCAGATATCTCGAGCTAGGAGACGACCCCGTGATATAGGATATCGGGCCCCGAGACTTCACCGACACCAGATTGCGGAGATCCAGGATTGTGACCATCGCGCCATGGAGGAGAGACGATCCCAGATGATGGCCGATCCCGTTGCAGCCATCAGGGTGGCCCTGACTCCACCTCCACCTATGTATCACATATTACATCCCACCCACTAGCACAAGATGGAGCTAGTTAGTCGTTTTAGATGCATTCTCATGGTTGTTGTACTACCCTTTTGCTTATAGACTATCATAGATATCGCACTCCATACACCCCCCACCACTTTCATGGGTATCCCCACATGCACACTACGGAGATCTATATCAGCTTAACCAGTTTCTTTTCAGCACTTTTATCTTTTCTGATTGACAGAAGATACACCCATGTACATCGATTTGTCTCATAGGCCGAGTTCGGCCTCCTAATAGACGTAAAAACACTTTCTTCTCTCTCTCTCTCTCTCTCTCTCTCTCTCTCTCTCTCTCTCTCTCTCTCTCTCTCTCTCTCTCTCTCTCTCTCTCTCTCTCTCTCTCTCTCTCTCTCTCTCTCTCTCTCTCTCTCTCTCTCTCTCTCTCTCTCTCTCTCTCTCTCTCTCTCTCTCTCTCTCTCCCCCCACATTTTATTATATGCCGATGACATTGTCTTGATTTCAGAGTCACCCGATGGATTACAACGCCACTTGGATGCCCTCGATGAGTTTTGTACACAGAAGGGCTTGACAGTAAACCTTGGCAAGACCAAGGTCATGATCTTCCACACCTCCCCCTTGGTGAGGAATGGAGAAGGACTCACAGCCGGCGGTGGACAGATTGAGGTGGTCACTTCCTATGTCTACCCCGGAGTCACATTCACGAGCTTACTTGGCCCCTTCAGCATGAGCCAAGGGGCCACCGATAGACTCAAACGAGGATATGCAGCTTTAGCCATGTTAGAGCGGAGATGTCACCAGGTACACTTCTAGGAGCCCCGCACGAAGGGGTGGCTATTTGACACACTAGTCCGACCAGCTATGATGTATGCTGCGACAGTTTGGGCCCCAGGCCTCACAGTCACCGAGTGGAGTGCGATCGAGAGGCCCCAGGTACGTATGATCTCGAGACTATTTCACTGGAAACGGTCGATACCACATGACATCATCAGGGAAGAGCTAGCTGCACCACCCATGGTAGTAGATGCACTATTCCAGACTATCTGCTTTATTCAGAGGATGAGGGAGCTCCCTACAGACAGATTCACACGAAGAGCTTTTGAGGCATCTATACAGATATCAGAGTCAGGATATGAGAGAGCTTGGTACACTCAAGTTAGAGTATGGTTTGATAGTCATGGGCTTGATATGGACAGATTGCCGCCTTTTCAATACGACCCAGACTCACCTCACATCCACCTCTCTCGTCATGAGAGGAATGTTGTGCTTAGACAGGATCTTTGGCAGCGCTACATTAGTCAGACATGGCACACACCACACATGGGATCGAGACAAGTTCTTAGACATCCTAGCAGACGGTTTCATCCGGCGGCCATGTTACATGGATACTTACATGCCTCATAGCTCGAGGGTAGCGATTGGCCAGTTGAGAGTCTCATCACATAGACTAGAGATTGAGACGGGAAGAGCCGCAGACATTCCCAGAGAGTGCAGGGTTTGCAGAGTAGAGATGGAGGATGAGGAGCACTTTGTATGCAGATGTAGCGCATATGATGGCATCAGAGGTAGATACGGGACTCTATTTACAAGGCAGCCCACCCTCCAAGAGATCATGGACTCTAGAGACCAGCGACAGCTCGGGCGATTCCTACTAGAGATACAGAGCCACAGAGATTCCCTACTCTGTAGCAGCCCATATAGGAGGGAGACAGAGTCAGCTCACTGAGTTCTTTATTCCACGACGTGCTTCAGCCCTCCCCCCCACAGCCAACACACCAAGAGGGGTGACTCTTTAGCAGGCTAAGACTGCTCGAGCTAGGAGACGACCCCGTGCTAGAGGATATCGGGCCCCGAGACATCACCGACATCAGATTGCAGAGATCCAAGCTCGTCACCATCGCGCCATGGAGGAGAGACGATTCCAGATGATGGCTGATCCCGCTGCAGCTATCACGATGGCCCTGACTCCACCTCCACCTATGTATCACATCTTGCACCTGCCCACTAGCACAGAATGGAGCTAGTTAGCCGTTTCAGATGCATTCCCATGCTTGTTGCACTACCCCTTTGCATATAGACTGTCATAGATATCGCACTCCATACACCCCCCCCACTTTCATGGCTATCTCCACACGCATTTCACGGAGATATGTATCAGCTTTACCAGTTTCTTTTTCAGCAATTTTATCTTCTCTGATAGACAGAAGATACACCCATGTACATCGATTTGGCCTTGTGCATGGCCTTGTAATGTGGCCCTATGCATGCTTACTTGGGGAACGCATTGTAAGAAGTATGGTGCAAAAAATTGGGTCTTGATCTTCCCCACTACCTCTCCATCACTCGATACACTATCCTGTGGTTATTTCGAGCCTTTTTCAGCCTACATAGTTTTGTGTGGCGAGTACTATTCCATTTTATTTCTACACAAGAGGTACTACAGTTGTACATGGTTTTGTCTCATAGGCCAAGTTTGGCCTTCGGAAGACGTTAATCTCTCTCTCTCTCTCTCTCTCTCTCTCTCTCTCTCTCTCTCTCTCTCTCTCTCTCTCTCTCTCTCTCTCTCTCTCTCTCTCTCTCTCTCTCTCTCTCTCTCTCTCTCTCTCTCTCTCTCTCTCTCTCTCTCTCTCTCTCTCTCTCTCTCTCTCTCTCTCTCTCTCTCTCTCTCTCTCTCTCTCTCTCTCTCTCTCGATACCTTTTGCTCGATACCTTTTGCTCGATACCTTTTGCATGGAGAGAGGACTCACAGTGAACCTTGGCAAGACCAAGGTCATGATCTTCCATAACTCCAGGACAGTACGCCATCGCGCCTCTTTCACAGCAGCTCGAGGAGAGATAGAGGTAGTGGACTCCTACGTCTACCTAGGTATCACCTTCTCGGGCAGCACAGAGGTATTCTCCATGGCACAGGCTGCGAGAGATAGATTGACGCGAGGTTATGCAGCACTTGCAGGATTGGAGAGACGCTGCTTTCAAACACATTTTCAGGAGCCCCGGACTAAGGGGTGGCTCTTTGACACTCTAGTGACACCCGCATTGATGTACGCAGCAGCAGTATGGGCACCAGGGATCACAGAGGCGATGTGGACACAGATTGAGAGGCGCCAGATCACCATGATATCACGCTTGCTGCGCAGCAAGCCCTCCGTTCCACATGACATTATACGAGCTGAGCTTGGCACACCACCGATGCTAGTGGAGGCCCTCTTCCAGTTGGTGACCTTTATTTTGAGAGTCAGAGAGCTCCCCACTAGCCGACTCACCAGGCTTGCATTTGAGAGCTCTAGACATTTGGATGAGACAGGGCATGAGAGAGTATGGTATGCACAGACTTACTGATGGTTAGCAGACCATGGCATGAGCATTACGGATCTCCCCCCTTTTCAGTATGACCTCTCTTCCCCCCACATTACCCTCTCTCGTTCGGAGAGGAATAGGATCATCCGTCAGGACCTACTACAGATACACATCAGGGAGACATGGATAGCACCACGGGAGCCTCTTCCCACAAAGAGGCAACACTACAGAGAGCACTTCCTGACTGTGACAGCGGATGGTTTCATTCAGAGACCACAATACATGGATACATATATGGCACCAGCTGAGAGAGTGGCCATTGGGCAGCTCAGAGTATCATCACACCAGCTCGAGATTGAGATTGGGCGAGCCACACATACCCCCAGGGATGAGCGATTATGCAGGATATGTAGAGAGGAGGTGGAGGACGAGGAGCACTACACATGTAGATGCAAGGCATATGAGGACATCAGAGACCGCTACCCACAGCTCTTCAGGGGGCCTAGAGAGATCAGGGCTTTATTGGGGACAGAGGACCAGCGCCCTCTAGGTCGTTTCCTAGTAGAGCTCCAACACCACCGCGCATCACTCCTCCAGCAGCGGATGGAGATACACCTGCCCCCCCCCCCCCCCTCAGACTTATATTACAGATTTTTTCAGACCCACATACACTCGAGGGCCCAGTTCGATGCGGGGTGTCACATTACACAGAGCAGAGGAGCTTAGACGACAGCGTCGACGACCCAGACCCCTTGTCCAGAGAGCTCGTCCACATCAGAGAGAGATTCGGGCGATTCACGCACGCCATGACATGGAGATACAGAGACGTAAGCAGCGCACCCCTATCGATTTGGACACCAAGAGCATTTTGAGGATCGCCATGATGCCTTACCCACCGATGCATTATATCCTACACCCACTCCAGGCATTTAGGGGGTTGTGATACCATCGAGCCTCCCCTCCCTATGCATATCATATTTGTATCTCAGCCATTGAGCATAGAGTGCATACCCATAGCACCCCACACCCTTGATGCCAGCTACTATCCCTCCTTTTATACCCGTTTGCAGTACTCACACTTTATTTTCGTTTTGGATCACAGTGGTTTGGATCATACTGATGTATATGTTTTGTCTCATAGGCCGATTTTGGCCTCTAATAGACGTTAAAAAGTCTCTCTCTCTCTCTCTCTCTCTCTCTCTCTCTCTCTCTCTCTCTCTCTCTCTCTCTCTCTCTCTCTCTCTCTCTCTCTCTCTCTCTCTCTCTCTCTCTCTCTCTCTCTCTCTCTCTCTCTCTCTCTACGCCTTATACGAGAGAGTATCTCGTAGAGTCAGATGTCCGGGGGGCTTATCTCATCCACTTGCTAGCACTATCGGGGTGAAGCAAGGATGCCCTCTTTCACCCACCCTCTTTGGTCTCTACATTGATGAGATAGTGGACTACATACAGCAGCACGGAGGTGATGGCATTGAGGTACGTGGGTCCATGGTCCATATTCTTTTGTACGCTGATGATATTGTACTCGTTTCAGAGTCTGGAGAAGGTCTACAGCATCATCTACATGGCCTAGATGACTTTTGCAGACACAGAGGGTTATCTGTGAACCTTGGTAAAACCAAGGTCATGATCTTTCATACATCAGCACAGGTACGCAGACATAGTTTGTTCACAGCGGCAGGTGGACCGATTGAGGTGGTCGGATCATATGTTTACTTGGGGGTGACATTTACAGCAGCATCAGGGATCTTCTCTATGTCTCAGGCAGCCAGTGACCGCATCACACGTGGGTATGCAGCATTAGCTTTGATGGAGAGACAGTGCCACCAGGCATATTTTTAGGAGCCCCGGACAAAGGGGTGGCTCTTCGACACTTTGGTTACGCCAGCACTCATGTATGGGGCACCCATATGGGGACCAGGCTTAGCTACATTAGTATGGACAGCATTAGAGAGGCCACAGATCCTCATGATTGCGAGACTTATCCGTAGCAAGCCTTCCGTACCACATGATATCATTAGAGCAGAGCTCGCTGCACCACCGATGCTCGTTGAGGCACTATTCCAGACAGTATGCCTAGTACACAGGCTTCGGAGTATGGATACAGAGCGCATTGCCTATCGAGCTTTCCAGGCATCACGTGATATGGCATTCGAAGGCAACACCTCATCATGGTATGCACAGACACGAGACTGGTTGGCCTACCATGGCTTTGACATAGACAGGCTACCACCACTACAGTATGACTCACATGCACCCACCTACTCGCTCTCTCATCAGGAGAGGAATAGGGTCATTCGTCAGGAGATATGGCATACATACATACAGAGGACATGGGTGAGCCCTAGGGATACATTGCCACCGAAAATGCTCTAGTACCGTGAGCATTTTCTACATATATCGGACGAGGGCTTCATCGAGACTCCGAGATACATGCAGGCATACCTACCCCACCACCTTCGAGTCG
This sequence comes from Ceratopteris richardii, assembly GCA_020310875.1. Classification (NCBI taxonomy): domain Eukaryota; kingdom Viridiplantae; phylum Streptophyta; class Polypodiopsida; order Polypodiales; family Pteridaceae; genus Ceratopteris; species Ceratopteris richardii. Next base: position 4,021,007 of record CM035444.1, on the reverse strand, counting down.
TCATTGGGCAGCTCCGTGTTTCATCACATCAGCTCGAGATTGAGAGGGGTCTGTCCAGGGGAGTCCCCCGTGAGGAGAGGTGGTGCCCAGTATGCGAGACAGAGGTAGAGAGTGAGGAACATTTTGTTATCAGATGCCCAGCATACTTAGACATACTTCCAGATTGAGGAGTCTCTCCAGTTGTGCATGACTATGGGAGACCAACGATGCTTCGGACGCTTTCTCACAACAGCATACGAGAGGCGAGAGCGGTCACTACAGCCCACACATCGGCCACGGGTGAGTACCCAGCAGACCATTACACAGTTCTTTCAGAGAGCTGAGCTACATCAGAGAGGTCCATCTATAGGGCTCACGCTCCACCAGGCAGCAGCACAGAGAGCACGGCGCCGACCACGCATAGGAGGATATCGTCAACCACGACTATATCAGGAGGATATCTCACGCATCAGGACAGCCTACGACCACATGATGGAGCATAGGCGTACCACTACCCCCTGGGTTGTCTTCCTTCAGGAGGCACGCAGACCACCACCGATGTACCACATACTACACCCACCTCCACACATCACCAGTAGCTAGGGTGTTTTTACTCACATTATGGATCCCCCATGTATTAGGTGGCCACTATGTGCAGAGTCAGAGCCACGTCTCCCCGGTCTCTTTCAGCCCTATATAGCTTTGTGTAGCGATATACTTTTTATTTCATTTCATCTTCTACACAGGGTTACTACACTTGTATATGGTTTTTGTCTGATAGGCCAAGTTTGGCCTCCAGAAGACGTTAATATGACTTTCTTTCTTTCTTTCTTTCTTTCTCTCTCTCTCTCTCTCTCTCTCTCTCTCTCTCTCTCTCTCTCTCTCTCTCTCTCTCTCTCTCTCTCTCTCTCTCTCTCTCTCTCTCTCTCTCTCTCTCTCTCTCTCTCTCTCTCTCTCTCTCTCTCTCTCTCTCTCTCTCTCTCTCTCTCTCTCTCTCTCTCTCTCTCTCTCTCTCTCTCTCTCTCTCTCTCTCTCTCTCTCTCTCTCTCTCTCTCTCTCTCTCTCTCCCCTGCAGCTCTCCTATGCTCCCACAGTTCCGCCCGCCTCCCAAACCCCAAGCGCATCTCGTTTCCCTACACGCAGGGCCTAAAACCGCCACACAAATCCTAGCAACACTGCATAGAAACCCCTGCAAGGAAACCATAACTCAGTTATCCATGCAGCTATGTACCCATCTCGAATAACATGCATACCTCGTGCCACAAAAACCCTAAGCCTCCCTCTCTCGAAACCTTATAGTCAATGTGACAGATGATGAGAATGTGCAACCCAAACCTGAACTCTAATCCAAAAACCTAAATCCCATGGCTCAAAACCCTAACCCTAGCTCTCTCTCTCTCTCTCTCTCTCTCTCTCTCTCTCTCTCTCTCTCTCTCTCTCTCTCTCTCTCTCTCTCTCTCTCTCTCTCTCTCTCTCTCTCTCTCTCTCTCTCTCTCTCTCTCTCTCTCTCTCTCTCTCTCTCTCTCTCTCTCTCTCTCTCTCTCTCTCTCTCTCTCTCTCTCTCTCTCTCTCTCTCTCTCTCTCTCTCTCTCTCCCCCCTCTCTCCCCCCCAACCTTAACCCTAACCCTAACCCTAACTCGAGCCCTAATCCTAAACCTTGAAATGGCTCCCATGGACCGGAAGGAAGTGGACGACCTTATCGCTAAAGCTCTCAAAGAGGCCAAAAAGGAAGCAGACCGCAACCTCAATATGGAGATACGAAAGATGATGGAAAAGTTCAAAGGACTCGAAGAACAAGTAATGAATAAAGTCAAAGGACTGGAAGAACAAGTGAAGACTCTCACAGAAGAAAGAGACCATTGGAGGACAGCTTATGAGCACATGAAAGAAGAGGGGGAGATCTCCAACGTGGAGATACTCAAGGAAGAAATAAAGAAGGAAATCAAAACATGGCCCTATATTGGCCAAGTTATATGGGGCGGTACTAGAGACAGAGTTGACTACTCTCGCTGAGAGGAAGGGTACCAGGGCTCCAGGACAGGCAGGCTTCAGACGAGATTACTCTACCATTGACCACATCTTCACTCTGATATGCCCGATCGACCAGGCAAGGGTGAGGAAGAGGAGATTATATTGTTGCTTTGTGGACTTCCGCAAAGCATTTGACACTGTTCCCAGGGATCGACTCTTCAGACGACTACTTGACATCGGAGCTCCGGAGGAGATGATATGGGGGATCTACGCCTTATACGAGAGAGTATCCGGTAGAGTCAGATGTTCAGGGGGCTTATCTGATCCACTTGCTAGCACTATCGGGGTGAAGCAAGGATGCCCTCTCTCACCCACCCTCTTTGGTCTCTACATTGATGAGATAGTGGACTTCATACAGCAGCAGGGGGGAGATGGCATTGAGGTACACGGGTCCACTGTCCATATTCTTTTATACGCTGATGATATTGTATTGGTTTCAGAGTCTGCAGAAGGTCTACAGCATCATCTACATGGCCTAGATGACTTTTGCAGACACAAAGGGTTATCTGTGAACCTTGGTAAAACCAAGGTCTTGATCTTTCATACATCGGCACAGGTACGCAGACATAGTTTGTTCACAATAGCAGATGGACCGATCGAGGTGGTCGGATCATATGTTTACTTGGGGGTGACATGTACAGCAGCATCAGGGGTCTTCTCTATGGCTCAGGCAGCCCGTGACCGCATCACACGTGGGTACGCGGCATTAGCTTTGATGGAGAGACAGTGCCACCAGGCATATTTTCAGGAGCCCCGCACAAAGGGGTGGCTCTTTGACACTTTGGTTACGCCAGCGCTCATGTATGGGGCAGCCATATGGGGACCAGGATTAGCTACATCAGTATGGACAGCATTAGAGAGGCCACATATCCTCATGATTGCGAGACTTATCCGTAGCAAGCCTTCAGTACCACATGATATCATTAGAGCAGAGCATGGATACAGAGCGTGGATACAGAGCGCATTGCTTATCGTGCTTTCGAGGCATCACGTGATATGGCATTAGCAGGCGACACCTCCTCATGGTATGCACAGACACGAGACTGGCTTGCCCACCATGGCTTTGACATAGACAGGCTACCACCACTACAGTACGACTCTCATGCACCCACCTACTCGCTCTCTCATCAAGAGAGGAATAGGATCATTCGTCAGGAGATATGGCATACATACATACAGAGGACATGGGTGAGCCCTAGGGGTACATTGCCACCGAAAATGCTCTACTACCGCGAGCATTTTCTACATATATCGGGCACGGGCTTCATCGAGATTCCGAGATACATGCAGACCTACCTTCCCCACCACCTACGAGTCGTCATTGGGAAGCTCCGAGTTTCATCACATCAGCTCGAGATTGAGAGGGGTCTGTCCAGGGGAGTCCCCCGTGAGGAGAGGTGGTGCCCAGTATGCCAGACAGAGGTAGAGAGTGAGGAGCATTTTGTTATCAGATGTCCAGCATACTTAGACCTACGAGCACAGTTCCAGATCGAGGAGTCATTCCAGCTCTGCATGACTATGGGAGACCAGAGACGCTTCGGACGCTTTCTCACAGCAACGTACGAGAGGCGAGAGCGGTCACTACAGCTCATACATCAGCCACGGGTGAGTACCCAGCAGACCATTACCCAGTTCTTTCAGCGAGTTGAGCTACATCAGAGAGGTCCATCTGTAGGGCTCACGCTCCACCAGGCAGCAGCACAGAGAGCACGGTGCCGACCACGCATGGGCGGATATCGTCGACCACGACTATATCAAGAGGATATCTCACGCATCACGATTGCCTACGACCACATGATGGAGCATAGGGGTACCACCACCCCCTGGGTTGTCTTCCTTCAGGAGGCACTCAGACCACCACTGATGTACCACATACTACACCCACCTCCACCCATCACCAGTAGCTAGGGCATTTTACTCACATTTTGGATCCCCCCATGTATTAGGTGGCCACTATCTGCAGAGTAAGAGCCACGTCTCCCCAGCCTTTTCCAACCCTATATAGCTTTGTGTAGCGATATACTTTTTATTTCATTTTATCTTCTACATAGGGTTACTACACTTGTACATGGTTTTTGTCTCATAGGCCAAGTTTGGCCTCCAGAAGACGTTAATATGACTCTCTCTCTCTCTCTCTCTCTCTCTCTCTCTCTCTCTCTCTCTCTCTCTCTCTCTCTCTCTCTCTCTCTCTCTCTCTCTCTCTCTCTCTCTCTCTCTCTCTCTCTCTCTCTCTCTCTCTCTCTCTCTCTCTCTCTCTCTCTCTCTCTCTCTCTCTCTCTCTCTCACGGGACCTGGAGGAGTTGCACACTACGCTTACTGATATGAAAACGAAACTGGACAGCATGCACGAGGAGGGGGAGATCGTTCCACATCTAGAGGACATTCGGGTGACTATCAAGAAGGAGTGTATGGAGGTGGTGCAGAACGAGCTTGAGACTAAGAAAGATGGATGGGTCGAGGTTGTCAAAAAGAACCTTCGACAGGAGGCAAAGAAGAACAACCACCATGAGGAGATCACCATAGTGCATACCACCATTGAGGAGGAGCGGATGCGACAGGCCCGCAGGCTCAATGTTCGAGTCTCCGGCCTCACAGAGACAGACGGATCACCAGAGCAGGACGGGCATCGCTTGTGCACATTACTTGGATGCCGCGCGGATGAGCCTCTCCCTTTCACCAGAGTATGGAGAGCAGGACGGGACACCACACGGAGAAGAGCACTTATCCTTCAGTTCTCAGATGAGGCAAGGAGGAGAGACTTTCTCAGACTACGGGCGGTACTACGCACTACACCGGGCACCCCCATCTATTTGGATGACGACCTCACACGGATGCAGGTAGAGCACAGACGGGCATGCATGCCACGTGTCCTCCAGGCTAGACGAGAGGGACATCGTGCCCTCTACAGAGACGGTCGGATCATCATTGATGGACGGCCCATTGACTAGGGATTCGCGGCCTATGAGACAGCACAGCAGGAGGTGCACATTGCAGTCTGGAACTGCAATGGGTCTTTATGGACACATCCAGGGTGCCTCGAGGAGGTGATGGAGGGCAGAGACATTATCTTCTTGACAGAGACACACCAGAGCCCGGGGAGGAGCCTACCGAGGATTGAGGGCTATATGTGGGAGTCAACTCACCGCCACCAGATGAGACAGCACACCACACGAGGATCAGGAGGAGTAGCCGTGCTCTATAGACAGTCATTACAGCACAGGGTACACGTGGTAGCCAGAGACCCAGAGGCACGTTTCATGTGGATACGCTTGCAGCTATCAGAGGAGAGAGCAGCGTACTTCGCCGTATGCTATATTGCACCCGTTGGTTCACGCTTCACACATTCCCCTGAGCAGCTATCAGGAGGGGAGGGACCAGACACCACATCGCCATATGACTGCCTCAGTGACACGATTATGGAGTATACCGGGATGGGTGAAGTCTTCCTTGTAGGAGACTTCAATGCCCGCACTCAGAGCCACCAGTGTGATATCTACGACTTTGACGACCCTGAGATGCTTCGTACCATAGAGGACATGCCTACACTCAGAGCCTCATCCGACACCGCCACACCCACCTTATATGGCCGACACTTACTCAAGATGGGAGAAGCACACCGTCTCGTTATATATAATGGGATGGGGAGCTGGCCCACCTCGCGCGGTCTCACCTGCATTCCACCCACGACACCACATGGGGGCAGTGTGGTAGACTATGTTATCGGACCCCCGGAGGCGACACATCTGATCACCTCATTCACTATCCCACCCTTACCGATTGGAGCTGATCACGCATATCTTGCCCTATCCATTCGCGGCTCACCATGCATACCCCACCCCGTCACCATACAGCCACGAGCCCGTACCACCATTCACTTTAGACATGAGCTAGCACATATCTATAGCTCCCATGTTCGAGAGCGCATCTACTCCCTTGATCCCTCTGCCTCCTTGGACACCCTCACCGCCCACTTCTCCTCGATCCTCCATACATCCGCTACTCTCAGCTTCCCATACACCACCCACAGCACTGCACATCCAACACGGCTGGGGCATACACCCCAGAATAGATGGTATGATGAGGAGTGTAGGCGACTATACCGACATCTCAGAGGACACAGTATCTTGGGATCCATCATAGAGAGGGAGGCACGACGACAGATGCGAGCCCTCACACGACGGAAGCGGCGAGCTTTCGAGGAGCGACAGGAGGAAGAGTTGATCGACCTTCTCATGAGTAGGGATTGTGCCACCACGTGGAGGGCACTACGTGAGCCACGTCCACCTACACCCATAGCAGATCCTTCGACTTGGCACACCTACGCCCAGAGGTTATATGACGTCCAAGGATAGCCACCATTACCGATTCCTTCCACACCGCGTCCGGTGATATCCACCCTCTTCACAGCAGGCATGGTACGACAGGCCATCCATAGGCTACAGCATGGCCGTTCAGCAGACCACACGGGGCTACAGGGAGAGCACTTTATATACGCAGCAGATGTAGTTTCCCACTTGATCGCCCATCTCTTCAACCGTGCTTTGGTTGAGGGATTACCCGACTCATGGACTATGCATACCATTACGCCTATCCATAAGTCCGGCGATATGATGGACCCAGGGAACTACAGGACTATTATGATAGGCCATATCCTGGCCAAGATCTATGGGGCAGTACTAGAGGCAGAGCTCAGTACACACGCTGAGGCAGCGGGGATCAGAGCACCCGGCCAGGCAGGCTTCCGCCGCACTTTCTCCACCATTGACCACATCTTCGTGCTTCGTTGCTTGATTGAGAGCGCGAAGGCGAGGAAGCAGAGACTATACTGTTGCTTTGTGGATTTCCGCAAAGCCTTCGACATGGTCCCTCGAGAGAGACTACTACAGAGGCTCCAAGAGTTACAGCTTCCATCAGACATGCTATGGGCCATCCACGCTTTGTATGCACGAGTCACAGGCAGGGTACGCTGCCCCGGCTGTCTATCAGACAGCCTTGTTAGCACCATTGGTGTGAAACAAGGTTGCCCTACCTCACCCACTCTCTTTGGTCTCTACATCGACGAGATCACGGAGTATATACAGCGAGCAGGGAGGGCGAGGAGGAGACCTCGGAGGTACGCCAGTACATATCCTATTATATGCTGATGACATTGTCCTGCTCTCAGAGTCACAGGAGGGATTGCAGTCACATTTACAGGCGCTCGATACCTTTTGCATGGAGAGAGGACTCACAGTGAACCTTGGCAAGACCAAGGTCATGATCTTCCATACCTCCAGGACAGTACGCCATCGCGCCTCTTTCACAGCAGCTGGAGGACAGATAGAGGTGGCGGACTCCTACGTCTACCTAGGTATCACCTTCTCGGGCAGCACCGGGGTATTCTCCATGGCACAGGCTGCGAGAGATAGATTGACGCGAGGTTATGCGGCACTTGCAGGATTGGAGAGACGTTGCTTTCAGACACATTTTCAGGAGCCCCGGACTAAGGGGTGGCACTTTGACACTCTAGTGACACCCGCATTGATGTACGCAGCAGCAGTATGGGCACCAGGGATCACAGAGGCGATGTGGACGTAGATTGAGAGGCCCCAGATCACCATGATATCACGCTTTCTGCGCAGCAAGCCCTCCGTTCCACATGACATTATACGAGCTGAGCTTGGCACACCACCGATGCTAGTGGAGGCCCTCTTCCAGTTGGTGACCTTTATTCTGAGAGTCAGAGAGCTCCCCACTAGCCGACTCACCAGGCCTGCATTTGAGAGCTCTAGACATTTGGCAGAGACAGGGCATGAGAGAGTATGGTATGCACAGACTTACCGATGGTTAGCAGACCATGGCATGAGCATTACGGATCTCCTCCCTTTTCAGTATGACCTCTCTTCCCCCCACATTACCCTCTCTCGTTCGGAGAGGAATAGGATCATCCGTCAGGACCTACTACAGATACACGTCAGGGAGACATGGATAGCACCACAGGAGCCTCTTCCCACAAAGAGGCAACACTACAGAGAGCACTTCCTGACTGTGACACCGGATGGTTTCATTCAGAGACCACGATACATGGATACATATATGGCACGTGGCCATTGGGAAGCTCAGAGTATCATCACACCAGCTCGAGATTGAGATTGGGCGAGCCACACATACCCCAAGGGATGAGCGATTATGCAGGATATGTAGAGAGGAGGTGGAGGACGAGGAGCACTACACATGTAGATGCCAGGCATATGAGGACATCAGAGACCGCTACCCACAGCTCTTCGGGGGGCCTAGAGAGATTAGGGCTTTATTGGGGACAGAGGACCAGCGCCCTCTAGGTCGTTTCCTAGTAGAGCTCCAGCACCGCCGCGCATCACTCCTCCAGCAGCAGATGGAGATACACCTGACCCCCCCCCCTCAGACTTACATTACAGATTTTTTCAGACCCACATACACTCGAGGGCCGAGCTCGATGGGGGGTGTCACATTACACAGAGCAGAGGAGCTTAGACGACAGCGTCGACGACCGAGACCCCTTGTCCGGAGAGCTCGTCCACATCAGAGAGAGATTCAGGCGATTCACGCACGCCATGACATGGAGATACAGAGACGTCAGCAGCGCACCCCTATCGATTTGGACGCCCAGAGCATTTTGAGGATCGCCATGATGCCTTACCCACCGATGCATTATATCCTACACCCACTCCAGGCATTTAGGGGGTTGTGATACCATCGAGCCTCCCCTCCCTATGCATATCATATTTGTATCTCACCCATTGAGCATATAGAGTGCATACCCATAGCACCCCACACCCTTGATGCGAGCTACTATCCCTCCTTTTATACCCGTTTGCAGTACTCACACTTTATTTTCGTTTTGGATCACAGTGGATTGGATCATACTGATGTATATGTTTTGTCTCATAGGCCGATTTTGGCCTCTAATAGACGTTAAAAAGTCTTTCTTTCTTTCTCTCTCTCTCTCTCTCTCTCTCTCTCTCTCTCTCTCTCTCTCTCCCTCCCTCCTCCCTCCCTCCCTCCCTCCCTCCCTCCCTCCCTCCCTCCCTCCCTCCTCCCTCCCTCCCTCCCTCCCTCCCTCCCTCCCTCCCTCCCTCCCTCCCTCCCTCCCTCCCTCCCTCCCTCCCTCCCTCCCTCCCTCCCTCCCTCCCTCCCTCCCTCCCTCCCTCCCTCCCTCCCTCCCTCTCCTCTCTCTCTCTCTCTCTCTCTCTCTCTCTCTCTCTCTCTCTCTCTCTCTCTCTCTCTCTCTCTCTCTCTCTCTCTCTCTCTCTCCCTTCTCTCTCTCTCCCCCTCCCTCTCTCTCCCCCTCCCTCTCTCTCTCTCCCCCCCCCCCTCCCTCCCTCCCTCCGTCCCTCCCTCCCTCGTTCCCTCCCTCGTTCCCTCCCTCCCTCCCTCCCTCCCTCCCGATGGTATGCACAGACTTACCCATGGTTAGCAGACCATGGCATGGGCATTACGGATCTCCCCCCTTTTCAGTATGACCTCTCTTCCCCCCACATTACCCTCTCTCGTTCGGAGAGGAATAGGATCATCCGTCAGGACCTACTACAGATACACGTCAGGGAGACATGGATAGCACCACGGGAGCCTCTTCCCACAAAGAGGCAACACTACAGAGAGCATTTCCTGACTGTGACAGCGGATGGTTTCATTCAAAGACCACGATACATGGATACATATATGGTACCAGCTGAGAGAGTGGCCATTGGGCAGCTCAGAGTATCATCACACCAGCTCGAGATTGAGATTGGGCGAGCCACACATACCCCCAGGGATGAGCGACTATGCAGGATATGTAGAGAGGAGGTGGAGGACGAGGAGCACTACACATGTAGATGCCAGGCATATGAGGACATGAGAGACCGCTACCCACAGCTCTTCAGGGGGCCTAGAGACATCAGGGCTTTATTGGGGACAGAGGACCAACGCCCTCTAGGTCGTTTCCTAGTAGAGCTCCAGCACCGCCGCGCATCACTCCTCCAGCAGCAGATGGAGATACACCTGGCCCCCCCCCCTCAGACTTATATTACAGATTTTTTCAGACCCACATACACTCGAGGGCCCAGCTCGATGCGGGGTGTCACATTACACAGAGCAGAGGAGCTTAGACGACAGCGTTGACGACCGAGACCCCTTGTCCGGAGAGCTCGTCCACATCAGAGAGAGATTCAGGCGATTCATGCACGCCATGACATGGAGATACAGAGACGTCAGCAACGCACCCCTATCGATTTGGACGCCCAGAGCATTTTGAGGATCGCCATGATGCCTTACCCACCGATGCATTATATCCTACACCCACTCCAGGCATTTAGGGGGTTGTGATACCATCGAGCCTCCCCTCCCTATGCATATCATATTTGTATCTCACCCATTGGGCATATAGAGTGCATACCCATAGCACCCCACACCCTTGATGCCAACTACTATCCCTCCTTTTATACCCGTTTGCAGTACTCACACTTTATTTTCGTTTTGGATCACAGTGGATTGGATCATACTGATGTATATGTTTTGTCTCATAGGCCGATTTTGGCCTCTAATAGACGTTAAAAAGTCTTTCTTTCTTTCTCTCTCTCTCTCTCTCTCTCTCTCTCTCTCTCTCTCTCTCTCTCTCTCTCTCTCTCTCTCTCTCTCTCTCTCTCTCTCTCTCTCTCTCTCTCTCTCTCTCTCTCTCTCTCTCTCTCTCTCTCTCTCTCTCTCTCTCTCTCTCTCTCTCTCTCTCTCTCTCTCTCTCTCTCTCTCTCTCTCTCTCTCTCTCTCTCTCTCTCTCTCTCTCAGACATCCTAGCAGACGGTTTCATCCGGCGGCCATGTTACATGGATACTTACATGCCTCATAGCTCGAGGGTAGCGATTGGCCAGTTGAGAGTCTCATCACATAGACTAGAAGTTGAGACGGGCAGAGCCGAAGACATTCCCAGAGAGGAGCGGGTATGCAGGGTTTGCAGAGTAGAGATACAGGATGAGGAGCACTTTGTATGAAGATGTAGCGCATATGATGGCATCAGAGGTAGATACGGGACTCTATTTACAGGGCAGCCCACCCTCCGAGAGATCATGGACTCTAGAGACCAGCGACAGCTCGGGCGATTCCTACTAGAGATACAGAGTCACAGAGATTCCCTACTCCAGCCTACTGTAGCAGCCCATACAGAAGGGAGACAGAGTCAGCTCACTGAGTTCTTTATTCCACGACGTGCCGCAGCCCTCCCCCCCTCAGCCCACACACGGAGAGGGGTGACTCTTCAGCAGGCTCAGGCTGCTCGAGCTAGGAGACGACCCCATGCTAGAGGATATCGGGCCCCGAGACATCACCGACATCAGATTGCAGAGATCCAGGCTCGTCACCATGGCGCTATGGAGGAGAGACGATTCCAGATGATGGCTGATCCCGTTGCAGCTATCACGATGGCCCTGACTCCACCTCCACCTATGTATCACATCTTACACCCGCCCATTAGCACAGGATGGAGCTAGTTAGTCGTTTCAGATGCATTCCCATGCTTGTTGTACTACCCCTTTGCATATAGACTGCCATAGATATCGCACTCCATACACCCCCCCCTTTCATGGGTATCTCCACACGCATTTCACGGAGATATGTATCAGCTTTACCAGTTTCTTTTTCAGCACTTTTATCTTCTCTGATAGACAGAAGATACACCCATGTACATCGATTTGTCTCATAGGCCGAGTTCGGCCTCCTAATAGACGTAAAAACACTTTCTTTTCTTTCTTTCTTTCTTTCTTTCTTTCTTTCTCTCTCTCTCTCTCTCTCTCTCTCTCTCTCTCTCTCTCTCTCTCTCTCTCTCTCTCTCTCTCTCTCTCTCTCTCTCTCTCTCTCTCTCTCTCTCTCTCTCTCTCTCTCTCTCTCATTGACGGACGCCCTATCAACTAGGGATGCGTGGCCTATGAGGCAACACCATATCAGGAGTCACCAATCAGAGGAGCAGTCTGGAACTGCAATGGAGCACTTTGGACACGGCCAGACCGATTGGAAGAGATCCTAGACACTCATGACTTTGCTTGCATCACAGAGACCCACGAGAGCCCAGAGAGAGGTCTACCTCGTATTGCAGGTTTTCATTGGGAATCTGCATTTAGGACCACCACGAGACAGAGTAGAGCGCGAGGGTCGGGAGGGGTGGCCATCGTATTTAGACAGGAGATACAAAGCCGGATCCATATTATAGGGAGAGATGAGGAGGCACGATTCATGTGGGTCCGCATGGAGATAGCACAGGGGAGTTGGATTTACATTGCTATATGCTACTTCCCTCCAGGCGGATCTCGATACGCAGGACAGGATCTTGGGGGACCGATCCGAGACAGAGACTCACCATACACAGCACTTTCAGATGACATACTACATTATAGCACACTAGGTGAAGTCTTCCTTATGGGGGACTTCAATGGACGCACTCAGTCACATCAGTGCGATGCATACGATATGGATCACCCACATCTCATGAGGACCAGAGACCCAGAGGAGATGAGTACCAGTAGAGTATCGACAGATATGGGTCAGGACACCACAGGGTATGGCAGACATCTGCTTGAGCTAGGCAGCCGCCAACAGCTCGTTATATATAACGGGATGCATCGCTTGCCAGGTTCGGGCGGACTTACTTGCTTCCCTCACGGGGGAGGTGAGAGCACGGTCGACTACATTTTGGGTACCACATCTGGAGCTTCACTCATCACCTCACTTACTATTGGACCACGCCCACTTGGTGCTGACCATACATTTATCACATTCACACTCTCATCTCCTATTCCATTAGACCCTCCCTCACCCACTAAGACACACATCACGATACACTTCACACATGAGCTCTCACACGTTTATGCACACCATTTACACACCCGCCTACTCTCCCTCGATCCACTCTCACCCTTGGACACACTTACATCACAGTTCACCACCATCCTACACGACTCAGCTCTCTGCAGTTTCCCACACCGCACACATATAAACCCTCCACGCAGAGGTTCCATGCCTCAGAACCGCTGGTATGATGAAGATTGTCGCGAGCTACGGAAGCACCTACGCATTTTAGAGCATAGAGGGGATATTACACACACACAGGCACAGCGTCGCATGCAGAGCCTTACTCGCCGCAAACGGCGTGATTGGGAAGAGAGACAGTACTGGGATATTTATCATTTACTCATGAGTCGAGACAGTGCAGTGGCATGGCGACATTTGAGAGAGAGGAGACAGCAGACACCCATCCGAGACCCGAGCACTTGGCATAGCTATGCACAGAGCCTATACGAGATCCAAGACCAGCCCCCCATTCCTAGACCACATAGCTCACGTCCTACTACATCTGACTTCTTCACACCCACTATGGTGGGACGCGCCATTGCCCGTCTACAGCATGGCAGGGCCCATGACCTTTTCGGAGGCACCTCATCTACGGAGGCACGACCCTTGCACCGCTCATTGCCCACCTCTTCAACCGCGCACTGGTTGAAGGGTTCCCAGACTCATGGACTGAGCACACCATAGTGCCCATTCATAAGTCAGGAGATACTATGGATCCAGCTACATACCGGACGATCATGATTGGCCCTATATTGGCCAAGTTATATGGGGCGGTACTGGAGACAGATTTGAGTACTCTCGCTGAGAGGAAGGGTATCAGGGCTCAAGGACAGGCAGGCTTCAGGCGAGATTACTCTACCATTGACCACATCTTCACTCTGAGATGCCTGATCGACCAGGCAAGGGTGAGGAAGAGGAGATTATATTGCTGCTTTGTGGACTTCCGCAAAGCATTTGACACCGTTCCCAGGGGACGACTCTTCAGACGACTACTTGATATCGGAGCCCCAGAGGAGATGATATGGGGGATCTATGCCTTATACGAGAGAGTATCTGGCAGAGTCAGATGTCCGGGGGGCTTATCTCATCCACTTGCTAGCACTATCGGGGTGAAGCAAGGATGCCCTCTTTCACCCACCCTCTTTGGTCTCTACATTGATGAGATAGTAGACTACATACAGCAGCAAGGGGGTGATGGCATTGAGGTACGCGGGTCCACTGTCCATATTCTTTTATATGCTGATGATATTGTACTGGTTTCAGAGTCTGAAGAAGGTCTACAGCATCATCTACATGGCCTAGATGACTTTTGCACACACAGAGGGTTATCTGTGAACCTTGGTAAAACCAAGGTCATGATCTTTCATACATCAGCACAGGTACGCAGACATAGTTTGTTCACGGCAGCGGGTGGACCCATTGAGGTGGTCGGATCATATGTTTACTTGGGAGTGACATTTACAGCAGCATCAGGGGTCTTCTCTATGTCTCAGGCAGCCCGTGACCGCATCACACGTGGATATGCAGCACTTGCCTTGATGGAGAGACAGTGCCACCAGGCATATTTTCAGGAGCCCCGCACAAAAGGGTGGCTCTTCGACACTTTGGATACACCAGCGCTCATGTATGGGGCAGCCATATGGGGACCAGGATTAGCCACATCAGTATGGACAGCATTAGAGAGGCCACAGATCCTCATGATTTCCAGACTTATCCGGAGCAAGCCTTCAGTACCACATGATATCATTAGAGCAGAGCTTGCTGCACCACCGATGCTAGTTGAGGCACTATTCCAGACAGTATGCCTATTACACAGACTCCAGAGCATGGATACAGAGCGCATTGCTTATCAGGCTTTACAGGCATCACGGGACATGGCATTAGCAGGCGACACCTCCTCATGGTATGCGCAGACACGAGACTGGCTGGCCCACCACGGCATTGACATAGACAGGCTACCACCACTACAGTACGACTCACATGCACCCACCTACTCGCTCTCTCATCAGGAGAGGAATAGGATCATTCGTCAGAAGATATGGCATACATACATACAGAGGACATGGCTGAGCCCTAGGGATACATTGCCACCGAAAATGCTCTATTACCGTGAGCATTTTCTACATATATCGGACGAGGGCTTCATCGAGATTCCGAGATACATGCAGACATATCTACCCCACCAGCTTCGAGTCGTCATTGGGCAGCTCCGGGTTTCATCACATCAGCTCGAGATTGAGAGGGGTCGATCCAGGGGAGTCCACCGTGAGGAGAGGCGGTGCCCAGTATGCGAGACAGAGGTAGAGAGTGAGGAGCATTTTGTTATCAGATGCCCAGCATATGTAGACCTACGAGCACATTTCCAGATAGAGGAGACACTCCAGTTATGCATGAGTATGGGAGACCAGCGACGCTTGGGACGCTTCCTCGCAGCAGCATACGAGAGGCGAGATCGGTCACTCCAGCCCACACATCAGCCACGGGTGAGTACGCAGCAGACCATTACCGAGTTTTTTCAGCGAGCTGAGCTACATCAGAGAGGTCCATCTATAGGGCTCACGCTCCACCAGGCAGCAGCACAGAGAGCACGGCGCCGACCACGCAGGGGCACATATCATCGACCACGACTATATCAGGAGGATATCTCATGCATCAGGACAGCCTACGACCACATGATGGAGCATAAGCGCACCACCACTCCATGGGTTGTCTTCCTTCAGGAGGCACTCAGACCACCACCGATGTACCACATACTACACCCACCTCCACCCATTCACCAGTAGCTAGGGTGTTTTACTCACACTTTTACTCACATGTCCCCCATGTATTAGGTGGCCACTATCTGCGGAGTCAGAGCCACATCTCCCCATCCTTTTCCAGCTTTATATATATCTTTGTGTCGCGATATACCTTTTATTTCATTTCATCCTCTACACAGGGTTACTACACTTGTACATGGTTTTTGTCTCATAGGCCAAGTTTGGCGTCCAGAAGACGTTAATATAACTTTCTTTCTTTCTTTCTTTCTCTCTCTCTCTCTCTCTCTCTCTCTCTCTCTCTCTCTCTCTCTCTCTCTCTCTCTCTCTCTCTCTCTCTCTCTCTCTCTCTCTCTCTCTCTCTCTCTCTCTCTCTCTCTCTCTCTCTCTCTCTCTCTCTCTCTCTCTCTCTCTCTCTCTCTCTCTCTCTCTCTCTCTCTCTCTCTCTCTCTCTCTCTCTCTCTCTCTCTCTCCCCCCTCCCTCCCCCCCTCCCCCCCCCCGGCCCTCCCTCCCTCCCTCTCACCCGCTCGCCCTCCCTCCCTCCCTCCCTCTCTCTCTCTCTCTCCCCCCCCCCCCCAAATGCAGATTGACACTATTCTCTCTCTTTCTTTCTTTCTTTCTTTCTTTCTCTCTCTCTCTCCCCCCCCCCCCCAATGCAGATTGACACTATTCTCACTTCAAGGATTGGGGAAGAAACCATACCAATTTCATAAAACAGTTCATTGACATTCTGGGCACTTTTGGCTGAAGTCTCCATGAAAAATAGACCATTTGCTTCTGCATATTTTTGTGCTTCCTGACAATAGAAGGAAATAATAAGCCATACTTCCCCCTCATAACAATTTTATTGGTACAAGAGGAAATAATACTTGTTGCAACTTTACCTCTGCTTCAACTTTTCTCTTGGAAGCTAGATCAGATTTATTTCCAGCTAGTGCCATAACAAGTTTTGAACTTCCTGATATGCGAAAAGCATAAACAGTACACAGAATCAGAAGCATCTCAACCTGACAGTATAGAAGATAAAATCCAGCAGCCTCCTATTTGTGCCCAAAAAATATCTTCTTTCAATGCTCAGATTATTAGTTTTCTTAGATCCCTCATTGACACTTGCTCTCATCTCAGAACTGCAACATGGTTAATATTCAATTGAACAATATGAATAATTAACATTACTACAAGTCATTTAGTGTTTCAAAAAGCAAAAGTTCAAAACATATATATCAAACATGATAATTGGCCATCCTATCACATCCAACTTGTGGATACACTAATAAGTTGAATCAAAGTTGTTGCTAGATTCCACATATTAAGAAATTGGCATGTCCAATATTTGATGGTGGGCACCAAGTACCAAAAAAAGTGCAGTCTCTGTCTTGAAAGTGCATTTTAGGTATCCTCTCAGCCTTAAGAGCTGGCCTGTAAGAGTAAAACACCATGCTCCAGGTATCTGAGATCCTCTCTGCAGGGAGAACACACCTCTCCCACATTAAAAGGCCAGATCTAGCTCTTCAAATGTCCCGAGCTGTGATACACCTGGTAAGATCCCATCTCATATTAGGAGGATGCAAACAATCATGGCTTTTTCTTTTTGCCTTTTGTATAAGTTGAGGGTTCCAAGGGAGGGTGGAAACCCTCCTCACTTTGTTCTCATCTAAACTTGAAGATGTGGCTAATAAGTGATCCAACCAATTTGAGAAAGCCCTTTTCGCAACCTCGAACGAGCTCCAAACAATCATTCATCTACCCTCGAAGGCTTAGCTGGTAAGTGGTACAGCTAATCTAAGGAGGCCCATTTCACAAATAAATTTCAACCAAGTGATTCCACTAAGCCAGCCCTTGTTAAACTTGAGAATTTAAAATTACAACAAAGTGAAACCTTTTTCAAAGGATGACAAGAGCACACTCATTGGTGACTCAACTCCCCACATACCCTGTAGAGTTCAGAGTTCTTGATTAAGAAACGAGCGAAAACAGCACTTCCAAAAGCATCAAAACAAAAGCTACATAAGCTACTCCGACTATATGCTTTGATTAGGGATTTTGTAGCTAGAGCTGCTAATAACGAAGCTCAGTTGCAAATCAAACAAAGGTCCGCACACACTGCACTTTGGAAGAGGAGGAAAAGACATAATAGCTCAACCTAGGCAAGAGTTGGAGGCACTAAAATGTTAAAAATGTTTGCAAGAAGAATTGTCACAATCTAGGGAGGGGATGAACACCCTAGCAAAAATAAGACAAGATTTAGAAGAATTGTGAGCATTAAAGGAGGTAATCCCAAGTTTAATGTAACCTGTGTAACAAACCCGGTCACTCCATGCAAACTAAGTGTAACCTGCAACAAACCAAGTCACTCCATTTAAGAATGCCCAAAGAGAAAGGTCCTCCAACTTTGAGGAAAGAATCCCAACTTTGAGGCATTTTCTCAAGGGCTACAATCCGACTAGGTTAGTGCCACCAAAGTAGCAACTCCATGACAAAGACATAACTGAATACATCCTCCTATCTTCTCCTCATGTTTTCCACTTCAAAGATTGTACATTGCACCTCAGCAAGAATCACCACCCAACCACTCAAGCAACACCCAACAACAATGAATGCCTCAACAAAATAAGGAGCCCTTGTGTCCATTTATGTGCTACTATTTTGGTGAGTAGGGACACATACAAAGAAAATGCTCACTACTAGAGGGAGCTCCCTCTTGCAAACATTGTCCACAAGCGAAAGGCCATTATACAAGATATTGCCCAAAATATACATGGTTGCATGGTTGTACAGTGTACACCCCACACGAAAAAACCCTTACAATCTCTTCCACAATATAGCCTATCATGACCAAATCGAAGCATGAAGTTATGCTAAAAGAGGAAGAGAGTTGAGCTCAAGCAAGCACTCAAGGAAGATCAAAGCATCTATAATAAGGCATAAATGAGATAGAGGAAGCATTTGCAAGCATATTGGCAAAGTTGCACACTCTTTCCCAGGTTGAATCGTCATCAGCCATGACACTTCAGATAGAGGAGCTGTTAAGAAATACTTACCACTAAGTAAACCTTTACCAACTCATCCGCATGGATGGTAGAGTATGGAGGGATCTGCTTAAGAGCATTCACTCAGCATACATAGTTCAACTCCTTCAATGGAGAGCTATTGGGTAGATTTCCCTCCTATACCTTTAGAGACCATCAAGAAACATCAACTTACCAGGCATTGATGAAGGCTTTGGGATTGATTTATTACCAAACTTCACAATTAAAAAGCTAAGATTATCCACTTTAAAGGAAGCTCTATTCACTATCACATTGGCAAACCAACAAAAAATGCAACTATTGGGCATCGTTAAAAAGGTACCTATGAGTGTGCAATGCTACCATTTTGCTCTTGACTTTATTGTAGTGGCATTACCACAAGAAGAATCATGCTGACTGTTATTGGGTAGACATTGGCTATGGCAAGCCAGGATTTACAAGGTCTGTTATAAATGTCTATAAGGGCTAATGACCAAGTGGAGCTCCACTTGGGGGAGGGGTGCTACCATGCTCAATGCACTAATCCTACTACAGATATATGTAGCATGTCCATGCTGCCAACAGATGATGCCTCATCCTACTACAGATATATGTAGCATGTCCATGCTGCCAACAGATGATGCCTCTCTACTCACATGGATGACCAAATGCCTCTCTACTCACAGTGGCAGCATAGACTTGGTTCTTCTTGATTCCTGTATACTAACATTAAGGAAGCTACCTGTGTCATGCATAATTCTTGTTGGAGTAATGATCAAAATTATTCCATCGAATAAGGAAATGGTGAGTGCCTTTTTGCACTTGATGTCCGCTGCTCTTCTCATGAAGATACACTAACGACCTGTGCAGTTGGATTCAAGATTCAACAAAGCTGAAAAAACCTTCCATTTCATCAGCCTTTCACTAGAAAGAAGTGATCCTAGGGAATAAGTGTGCTGGATCTATATATTTAGACTATTATTAGGATAAAATCCTCCATTTTATCCTATTTGAAAGAAATCATGTGGTTTTAAATTACAGCTTGCTTGGGAGGAGGAGAAGTTAAAAGGGATGCTTACTCTTTTGCTACACGTGTGCCTTTGAGCAGGGAAAAAAGGGGTGAGATGGTTCCATGTCATGATGGCATCACAAATGCTGGATCACCCACCCAATTTATGTGTAGAGAATGACCATGCTTTATTATTGAGGAGGGGGAAAAGAAAATCCAATATCAGAACACAGAACCTTGGGCTTAGAAGTAAAGCCTCCTAGATGAGTAACACCCTGCTCAGAAAGAATACAAGATGTGATAAGAGGAAGGGCTCTATGCTTGATTCAAAACACAGTAAAAATGAAGAACAGATATTCTCCTGAACAACAAACTTTTGCCATTTTGAGGATATGGCGGAAAACCCCAGTAAAGCGGGCCTCCATTTTTCAGAATCATCGTCGAATATTACTCAATGGGACATGTTTCTCCATAATACATCATCAAGCAGATGGAAACATTTTTCGTGAGGTATGTAAATTCAAAGATGGAATCGGGCACTACAACTCATAATCCACTACAGGGAAAACGTTTCCTCAATACTTTCTTCAGTGTGTTTGTTTGCTCTTGTGATTCTTATAATTTTTATTCTTATATGGAATAGCTAGTTCGTGTAAAGTGTGCATCATTTTTGCGTGCACTCTTTTTAATGTGTGAAGTCCTATATACTTAAATTTTCACAATATGATATTTCGATCCATTAGATATTTTATTGTGTAAGACAAATGTTACTCAAGGCAGTTACTGATTCACACACAGATTGGGTTATTACATTTCCTCGTCATCTTCAGAAAACTTCGTTAGAGGGTTCACATCCATGGATGAGTAAAGGAAAACAAAGCTATATAGGACATACCCTGCGCTTGCAGTTCCTGCACCCATTTCTTTGCACGAGTGAAAGAATCCTGCAACCAATTTGTATTGTCTTTGTAAGACATTAAATATTTCAAATCTGACAATTTCTCAAGTTATGTTGACATAATGTTTTACTTCTTTTGTCATACATGTTAAAATGTCTAACTTACCTGGAAAGATGATCTTTTCACAACAGATATATGAGGCGATAGAAAACCCATCCCCATGTTTACTTCTTTTTGCTTAGCTTTTCTAAATTGGGTGTAAGTTGTGTCCACATTCTCTATCCCCTTTCTTTTTTTTTTTTTTGTGTGTGTGTGTGTGTGTGTGTGTGTGTGTGTGTGTGTGTGTGTGTGTGTGTGTGTGTGTGTGTGTGTGTGTGTGAGAGAGAGAGAGAGAGAGAGAGAGCATGTGCATGTGGTGGATGGGGGAGGGTGGGGGTGTGTGTGTGTGTGTGTGTGTGTGTGTGTGTGTGTGTGTGTGTGTGTGTGTGTGTGTGTGTGTGTCCACATTGTCTATCCCCTTTCTTTTTTTTTTGTGTGTGTACATAGACAGATAGATAGCTATGCAAACCCTAGTGCACCTCAGAAAGCAGCGCTATCTAACACTTTTCAAAAGGAGCTGCAGCTTTTATCACATGTTCGATAGAGTAGCACCACTTTTTTCTACATAAATCAGATTCTCAACTTGAATCTTCTCTTGTATATGAAGAGTACTGGGTGGAAGAGGACAAATATGTGAAATAGTTACTATTAATAAGAGTGATGTTATTGTAAAGATCATGGCTAATACTGGTGTCAAAGCCAAAGATAAACAGTTAGAAAATTCTTTTGCATTTCGTATCCACTTACCCTCATATTATATTCACGATAATGTTATTTCCAGATTAAAGGACTGCATACAGAAGAAACAATTTGAAGAGGTGATTTTCCCACATTCTCGTGCCCAAATAATTTCCTAGACCATAATTGTACTACTACTAAAGCAATACAGATTCTTAAGGCACGAAATGAAGATAAAGACACCGATTTAGGATGAAAGTGCAAATCAGGATACTGGGGCAAGTTCTTATGTGAGAATGAAATCTTTGTAAAATTGCAAGGAAACAAGTAAATGCATACACAGAGAGATCTCCAGTGTTAAACTTACACTATTTGTAATATCATATACAATTATTGCTGCTACAGCTCCACGATAGTACATTGGAGCCAAACTATGATATCTTTCCTGTCCTGCTGTGTCCCATATTTCAAATTTCACTGTAATGTCATTCACTGCCACTGTCTGTGAGAAGAATGCTGCACCAATGGTGGATTCCTGCATTTCCTCTCTCTCTCTCTCTCTCTCTCTCTCTCTCTCTCTCTCTCTCTCTCTCTCTCTCTCTCTCTCTCTCTCTCTCTCTCTCTCTCTCTCTCTCTCTCTCTCTCTCTCTCTCTCTCTCTCTCTCTCTCTCTCTCTCTCTCTCTCTCTCTCTCTCTCTCTCTCTCTCTCTCTCTCTCTCTCTCTCTCTCTCTCTCTCTCACACCGACGCGCTTGCATGCCACAGATACTCCAGGCACGCCGAGAGGGGAGGAAGGCCTTTTACCGTGATGGTAAGGTCTTCATAGATGGACGCCCTATCAAATAGGGCCACGCGGCCTATGAGACATCACCACACCAGGAGACACCACTCAGAGGAGCAGTGTGGAACTGCAACGGGGCACTCTGGACGCGACCAGACAGACTCGAGGAGATCCTGGGATCACATGACTTTGCGTGCATCACAGAGACACACGAGAGCCCAGAGAGAGGTCTACCACGCATTGCAGGTTTTCATTGGGAATCTGCATTCAGGACCACGACCAGACAGAGTACAACGCGAGGGTCGAGAGGTGTGGCCATCATATTTAGACAGGAGATACAGAGCCGGATCCATATTATAGGAAGAGATGAGGAGGCACGATACATGTGGGTTCGCATGGAGATAGCACAGGGGAGTTGGGTCTACATTGCTATATGCTACTTCCCTCCAGGCGGATCTCGATACGCAGGACAGGATCTTGGGGGACCGATCCGAGATAGAGACTCACCATACACAGCACTTTCAGATGAGATACTACATTACAGCACGCTAGGTGAAGTCTTCCTTATGGGGGACTTCAATGGCCGCACTCAGTCACATCAGTGCGAGGCATACGACATGGATCAGCCACATCTTATGAGGACCAGAGACCCAAATGAGATGAGCACCAGTAGAGTATCGGCGGATATGGGTCAGGACACCACCAGATATGGAAGACATCTACTTGAGCTAGGCAGCCGACACCACCTCGTTATATATAACGGGATGAATCGTTGGCCAGGTTCGGGCGGACTTACTTGCTTCCCTCACGGGGGAGGTGAGAGCACAGTCGACTACATTTTAGGTACCACCTCTGGAGCTTCACTCATCCCCTCACTTAGTATTGGACGACGCCCACTTGGTGCTGACCATACATTTATCACATTCACACTCTCATCCCCTATTCCATTAGACCCTCCCTCACCCAGTCAGACACACACCACGATACACTTCACACACGAGCTCTCACACGTTTATGCACACCATTTACACACCCGCCTACTCTCCCTAGATCCACTATCACCCTTGGACACACTTACATCACAGTTCACCACCATCCTACAGCACGCAACTCTCTATAGCTTTCCACACCGCACCCATATATACCCTCCACGCACAGGTACCATGCCCCAGAACCGCTGGTATGATGCAGATTGTCGTGAGCTACGGAAGCACCTACGGATTTTAGAGCATAGAGGAGATATTACACACACACAGGCACAGCGTCGCATGCAGAGCCTTACTCGCCGCAAACGGCGGCATTGGGAGGAGAGACAGTATTGGGATATTTATCATTTGCTCATGAGTCGAGACAGTGTAGTGGCATGGCGACATTTGAGAGAGAAGAGACAAGAGACACCCATCCGAGACCCGAGCACTTGGCATAGCTATACACGGAGCCTATACGAGATCCCAGACAAGCCCCCCATTCCCAGTCCACAGAGCTCACGTCCTACTACCTCTGACTTCTTCACACCCACTATGGTGGGACGCGCTATTGCCCGTCTACAGCATGGCAGAGCACATGACCCCTTCGGTTTACAGGCAGAGCACCTCATCTACGGAGGCACGACCCTGGCACCGCTCATTGCCCACCTCTTCAACCGTGCATTGGTTGAAGGGTTCCCTGACTCATGGACTGAGCACACCATAGTGCCCATTCATAAGTCAGGTGATACTATGGATCCAGCTACATACCGGACGATCATGATTGGCCCTATATTGGCCAAGTTATATGGGGCGGTACTAGAGACAGAGTTGAGTACTCTCGCTGAGAGGAAGGGCATCAGGGCTCCAGGACAGGCAGGTTTCAGACGAGATTACTCTACCATTGACCACATCTTCACTCTGAGATGCCTGATCGACCAGGCAAGGGTGAGGAAGAGGAGATTATATTGTTGCTTTGTGGACTTCCGCAAAGCATTTGACACTGTTCCCAGGGATCGACTCTTCAGACGACTACTTGACATCGGAGCTCCGGAGGAGATGATATGGGGGATCTACGCCTTATACGAGAGAGTATCTGGTAGAGTCAGATGTCCAGGGGGCTTATCTGATCCACTTGCTAGCACTATCGGGGTGAAGCAAGGATGCCCTCTCTCA
Organism: Ceratopteris richardii; assembly: GCA_020310875.1. Classification (NCBI taxonomy): domain Eukaryota; kingdom Viridiplantae; phylum Streptophyta; class Polypodiopsida; order Polypodiales; family Pteridaceae; genus Ceratopteris; species Ceratopteris richardii. Next base: position 3,996,792 of record CM035444.1, on the reverse strand, counting down.
CCCACCCTCTTTGGTCTCTACATTGATGAGATAGTGGACTTCATACAGCAGCAGGGGGGAGATGGCATTGAGGTACACGGATCCACTGTCCATATTCTTTTATACGCTGATGATATTGTATTGGTTTCAGAGTCTGCAGAAGGTCTACAGCATCATCTACACGGCCTAGATGACTTTTGAAGACACAGAGGGTTATCGGTGAACCTTGGTAAAACCAAGGTCTTGATCTTTCATACATCAGCACAGGTACGCAGACATAGTGTGTTCACAGCAGCAGGTGGACCGATCGAGGTGGTCGGATCATATGTTTACTTGGGGGTGACATTTACAGCCGCATCAGGGATCTTCTCTATGGCTCAGGCAGCCCGTGACCGCATCACACGTGGGTACTCAGCACTAGCTTTGATGGAGAGACAGTGCCACCAGGCATATTTTCAGGAGCCCCGCACAAAGGGGTGGCTCTTTGACACTTTGGTTACGCCAGCGCTCATGTATGGGGCAGCCATATGGGGACCAGGATTAGCTACATCAGTATGGACAGCATTAGAGAGGCCACAGATCCTCATGATTGCTAGACTTATCCGCAGCAAGCCTTCAGTACCACATGATATCATTAGAGCAGAGCTCGCTGCACCACCGATGCTAGTTGAGGCACTATTCCAGACAGTATGCCTATTACACAGACTTCGGAGCATGGATACAGAGCACATTGCTTATCGAGCTTTCGAGGCATCACGTGATATGGCATTAGCAGGCGACACCTCCTCATGGTATGCACAGACACGAGACTCGCTTGCCCACCATGGCTTTGACATAGACAGGCTACCACCACTACAGTACGACTCTCATGCACCCACCTACTCGCTCTCTCATCAAGAGAGGAATAGGATCATTCGTCAGGAGATATGGCATGCATACATACATACAGAGGACATGGGTGAGCCCTAGGGGTACATTGCCACCGAAAATGCTCTACTACCGCGAGCATTTTCTACATATATCGGGCACGGGCTTCATCGAGATTCCGAGATACATGCAGACCTACCTTCCCCACCACCTACGAGTCGTCATTGGGCAGCTCCGGGTTTCATCACATCAGCTCGAGATTGAGAGGGGTCGGTCCAGGGGAGTCCCCCGTGAGGAGAGGTGGTGCCCAGTATGCCAGACAGAGGTAGAGAGTGAGGAGCATTTTGTTATGAGATGTCCAGCATACTTAGACCTACGAGCACAGTTCCAGATCGAGGAGTCATTCCAGATGTGCATGACTATGGGAGACCAGAGACGCTTGGGACGATTTCTCACAGCAGCATACGAGAGGCGAGAGAGGTCACTACACCCCATACATCAGCCACGGGTGAGTACCCAGCAGACCATTACGCAGTTCTTTCAGCGCGTTGAGCTACATCAGAGAGGTCCATCTATAGGGCTCACGCTACACCAGGCAGCAGCACAGAGAGCACGGCGCCGACCACGCATGGGCGGATATCGTCGACCACGACTATATCAGGAGGATATCTCACGCATCAGGATTGCCTACGACCACATGATGGAGCATAGGCGTACCACCACCCCCTGGGTTGTCTTCCTTCAGGAGGCACTCAGACCACCACCGATGTACCACATACTACACCCACCTCCACCCATCGCCAGTACCTAGGGCGTTTTACTCATATTTGGGATTCCCCCCATGTATTAGGTGGCCACTATCTGCAGAGTCAGAGCCACTTCTCCCCAGCCTTTTCCAGCCCTATATAGCTTTGTGTAGCGATATACTTTTTATTTCATTTTATCTTCTACACAGGGTTACTACACTTGTACATGGTTTTTGTCTCATAGGCCAAGTTTGGCCTCTAGAAGACGTTAATATGACTTTCTTTCTTTCTTTCTTTCTTTCTCTCTCTCTCTCGCTGAGTGTTTTGAGTGCTCAATGCTCTGATAGCTCTTGGTGCTCACTACTCTGGAATGAAATGAAAAAGGGCCCTGCAACGGGCTGTTTTCGGCCCGCTGGGAGGGCCCTATTTTTTTAAATTTGTACGCAACGCATTGCGAACATGTTCGCGTTGCGTACGTTGCGAAGGTTCGCAACGCATTGCGTATGCAACACTGGGCTGTAAATGAGTAAATCATCGATGTAGATGATGAGAAAAAGGTCCATCATATCCCGAAAGCCATCATTCATCTCCCGACAAAAGGTAACGGGGCAACCGTGAGACCAAATGGCATCACTAGCCATTCATAGCTGCCATAGCATGTGCAGAACGTTGTCTTTTCGATGTGTTCTTGAGCCGCCCTGATCTAATGGTAACTCGAACGGAGGTCTATGTGTCTGAAGTATCTGGCCTTTCCAAGACGGTCTAGCAGTTCCTCCATGACCGGTGCCGAGTACTTACTCTTGATCGCATTTTTGTTGAGGGCTCAGTAATCGATGCATAAGCACAGCGAGCCACCCTTCTTCTTCACAAAGAGGACATGGCCCCATATGGTGAGTTGCTCAGCTGAATATACCCTTGTTCCTCTAGTTCATGTAGTTGTCGTTTTAGCTCTTTTAAGTCGCTTTCGTTCATCTTGTACGAACCTCGTTACGTAAGGGTGGGAGCCCGAGTGGGATTCATAGAACACATATGTGCAATGCCCCCTTGATACACAGCCTTGTTGAATTGCTTGTGCCAGATCGTATTGGGCACGTGTTTCGAGGAAGTGGCCCTTGCTTGAGAGTCAAGTTCTCTCTAGTACTTATGTCGGTGGCATCTCTGTTTGTGTTCTGGTGGGGGTTCATCTCTAGGGGCATGGACTCTCTAGCAGTCGACCACTAGGGCTTGCCCGTTCTGATCCAAAAGTATCTTGTCCACACCTTTGCCAAAGAAACTGAGCATATGTTGGTCCATGAACGAGAGTCCAAGTATGACTTTGAATGTTTCCACGAGTATAATGAGAAAGTCCAAGTGGCCGAACCATTGGCCGAGTAGAACGGGGACACCCTTCGCATGGTGTACATGGCTATCCTTCCCTTGGGCAAAGACAACAGACATTCTAAGGTGTTTGCTCAACTTGAAACCAAGGCGTCTGGCACATTCCGACGTCATGAAGTTGTGTGTGGCTCCTGTGTCAAGCATGACTGGAATCTTTTCCCATCGGATCTCTGACATGACGAAAACTTGGTGTACCACCGGTTAGGAAACTAGGTTGCACTGAGCCTTTGGTTTGGTGGGCTTTTCGCTAGATGAAGTGGAGGAATTTGAATCTCCACTGTAAACCTCCGTGATCCTTGGTCCGGAAGTGGACGCTTCAACAGCTGAAGGTCCACTCGTTAAGTGCACTCTCGTATCTTTTTGACGCTTCCTGCATCGTTCTCTAGAGTGGTTGCGTTGGCAATGGCAGCGGACAGGATGCGGATCCTGACGGACTTGATTGGATCTCTTCAGGGAGTTTGAACGAGTTTTTGGTGGTGCGAGGAGGGCACGCAGACCTTGGCCCCGTTGATTCTCACTTGGCTTCTGTTGAGATGGATCTCTGACATGATGAAAACTTGGTGTACCATCGGTTAGGAAACTAGGTTGCATTGAGCCTTTGGTTTGGTGGGCTTTTCGCTAGATGAAGTGGAGGAATTTGAATCTCCACTGTAAACCTCCGTGATCCTTGGTCCGGAAGTGGACGCTTCCTCACCGGAAGGTCCCCTCGTTAAGTGCACTATCGTATCTTTTTGACGCTTCCTGCATCGTTCTGTAGAGTGGTTGCGTTGGCAATGGCAGCAAACAAGATAAGGATCCTGACGGACTTGATTGAATCTGTTCAGGGAGTTTGAACGAGTTTTTGGTGGTGCGAGGAGGGCACGAAGACCTTGGCCCCGTTGATTCTCACTTGGCTTCTGTTGAGATGGACTTTGATTGGTAGAGGTGTTGGTTTCTCTCTTGTTCGACTAACCTTGGTCCATGGATTTCGCCTGTCAATTAGAGTATGCGTCGTTGAGTCATTCATCAATGCACACTGCCTCTTCCCACGTCTGAGGGTTTTGTTTCTCCACTTCTTTGCGGTAGTATTGGGAGCACCTGTAGAGGAACACATGTAACCGGTATACATCTAACATATCCGAGATGCGGAGCATCATTTTACGGTATTGAAAGACATAGGGTCCAATCAACTTGTCTTGGCGAAGGTTCCGCCACTCATCTCATGGTTGGAAGGCCTCATTGCGAGGTATGAAGTAGTTGGAGGGCGTTCTTGAACTGATCCCAAGTGTTCCATGCCTTCTTCTTGTACTCCACCATGTACAAGGCCACTGCTTTGTCTTGAAGGAATTGGCCAGTGATACACACCAGTTGTTGTGGCCACCCTGAAGGATCTGGAAGTAGTTCTCCATTGCGTTGATCAATCGGTTGACTGTGATAGAGCTGCGACCGCCTCAGTATTTGTCGAGAGGGTTCGATTTGAAGAGGCCAAAGGAGTCTCCATCGTCGATGTCATCTGGTTGTAATTGGTTGAGGGGTGACGAATTGATAGGATTCGGGTTCGGTTCGGGGTCTAGTTGAGGGGTTGGGTGTGGGCTTGGTTGAGGGTTTGGTTGGTTGGTTCGTAGGATTTGTTGCTAGACTAGGTCGGCTAGCCGAGCAAGTGAATCTTCCAATCGGTCAATTCAGTCGTTCACTTGGTTCGTGTTTGATTTGCCGTTCACTTGGTTCGGGTTTGATTTGGTTGTGTAGGGATCTGGTTGAGGGTGGCTTTTTGCTTCTTGGAGACGTTCATGGAGATCTACATTTGCAAGGAGGAGGCGGTTGATCTCATCTTCGAGGGCCTCCCTTTGAGCACAGTGACGTCTTCATCGTTCCGTGACGTTGAGGAAATGCTCCGCCTTCGAGTTGAGGGACGACAAAGAGACCTTGACAAGGGTGGTGGCATCCAGCTTCACTACTATTCCTTACAATTCGGTGCCACAAGGTGAACCTCCCAGGCACTGAATGGCCTAGATAGAAAAAACAGCGGGCTCTCACACCCCCCCCTCTCTCCCTCCCTCCCTCCCTTCCCCTCCCCTCCCCCCCCCCCCACCTCCCCCCCCCCTCTCACCTCCCCTCCCTCCCTCCCTTCCCCCCCCCCATCTACCTCCCTCCCTCCCCCCCCCCTCCCCCCCCCTCCCTCCCTCCCTCCCCCCCCCTCCCCCCCCCCCTCCCTCCCTCCCTCTCTCCCTCTCTCCCTCTCTCTCTCTCTCTCTCTCTCTCTCTCTCTCTCTCTCTCTCTCTCTCTCTCTCTCTCTCTCTCTCTCTCTCTCTCTCTCTCTCTCTCTCTCTCTCTCTCTCTCTCTCTCTCTCTCTCTCTCTCTCTCTCTCTCTCTCTTTTTTGCATATAGGCTATAGATATAGCACTTCATTCACCATCCCCCCCTCCCACTTTCATGGGTATCTCTACATGCATGCTACACAGATCTATATCAGCCTTGCAAGCTTTTTTTTTAGCACTTTTATCTTTTTCCGATTGACAGAAGAAACACCCATGTACATTGATTTGTCTCATAGGCCGAGTTCGGCCCACTAATAGACGTAAAAACACTTTCTTTCTTTCTTTCTCTCTCTCTCTCCCTCCCTCCCTCCCTCCCTCCCTCCCTCCCTCCCTCCCTCCCTCCCTCCCTCCCTCCCTCCCTCCCTCCCTCCCTCCCTCCCTCCCTCTCTCTCTCTCTCTCTCTCTCTCTCTCTCTCTCTCTCTCTCTCTCTCTCTCTCTCTCTCTCTCTCTCTCTCTCTCTCTCTCTCTCTCTCTCTCTCTCTCTCTCTCTCTCTCTCTCTCTCTCTCTCGGAGCATGGATACAGGGGGCATTGCTTATCGTGCTTTCGAGGCATCACGTGATATGGCATTAGCAGGCGACACCTCCTCATGGTATGCACAGACACGAGACTGGCTTGCCCACCATGGCTTTGACATAGACAAGCTACCACCACTACAATACGACTCTCATGCACCCACCTACTCACTCTCTCATCAAGAGAGGAATAGGATCATTTGTCAGGAGATATGGCATACACACATACAAAGGACATGGGTGAGCCCTAGGGGTACATTGCCACCAAAAATGCTCTACTGCCGCGAGCATTTTCTACATATATCGGGCACGGGCTTCATCGAGATTCCGAGATACATGCAGACCTACCTTCCCCACCACCTACGAGTCGTCATTGGGAAGCTCTGGGTTTCATCACATAAGCTCGAGATTGAGAGGGGTCAGTCCAGGGGAGTCCCCCGTGAGGAGAGGTGGTGCCCAGTATGCTAGACAAAGGTAGAGAGTGAGGAGCATTTTGTTATCAGATGTCCAACATACTTAGACCTACAAGCACAGTTCCAGATCGAGGAGTCATTCCAGCTCTGCATGACTATGGGAGACCAGAGACGCTTGGGATGCTTTCTCACAGCAGCATACGAGAGGCGAGAGCGGTCACTACAGCCCATACATCAGCCACGGGTGAGTACCCAGCAGACCATTACCCAGTTCTTTCAGCGAGTTGAGCTACATCAGAGAGGTCCATCTATAGGGCTCACGCTCCACCAGGCAGGAGCACAAAGAGCACGGCCCTGACCACGCATGGGCGGATATCGTCGACCACGACTATATCAGGAGGATATCTCACGCATCAGGATTGCCTACGACCACATGATGGAGCATAGGCGTACCACCACCCCCTGGGTTGTCTTCCTTCAAGAGGCACTCAAACCACCACCGATGTACCACATACTACACCCACCTCCACCCATCACCTGTAGCTAGGGCGTTTTACTCACATTTTGGATCCCCCCACGTATTAGGTGGCCACTATCTGCAGAGTCAGAGCCACATCTCCCCAGCCTTTTCCAGCCCTATATAGCTTTGTGTAGCGATATACTTTTTATTTCATTTTATTTTCTACACAGGGTTACTACACTTGTACATGGTTTTTGTCTCATAGGCCAAGTTTGGCCTCCAAAAGACGTTAATATGACTCTCTCTCTCTCTCTCTCTCTCTCTCTCTCTCTCTCTCTCTCTCTCTCTCTCTCTCTCTCTCTCTCTCTCTCTCTCTCTCTCTCTCTCTCTCTCTCTCTCTCTCTCTCTCTCTCTCTCTCTCTCTCTCTCTCTCTCTCTCTCTCTCTCTCTCTCTCTCTCTCTCTCTCTCTCTCTCTCTCTCTCTCTCTCTCTCTCTCTCTCTCTCTCTCTCACGCTACACCAGGCAGCAGCACAGAGAGCACGGCGCCGACCACGCATGGGCGGATATCGTCGACCACGACTATATCAGGAGGATATCTCACGCATCAGGATTGCCTACGACCACATGATGGAGCATAGGCGTACCACCACCCCCTGGGTTGTCTTCCTTCAGGAGGCACTCAGACCACCACCGATGTACCACATACTACACCCACCTCCACCCATCGCCAGTACCAAGGGCGTTTTACTCATATTTGGGATTCCCCCCATGTATTAGGTGGCCACTATCTGCAGAGTCAGAGCCACTTCTCCCCAGCCTTTTCCAGCCCTATATAGCTTTGTGTAGCGATATACTTTTTATTTCATTTTATCTTCTACACAGGGTTACTACACTTGTACATGGTTTTTGTCTCATAGGCCAAGTTTGGCCTCTAGAAGACGTTAATATGACTTTCTTTCTTCTTTCTTTCTCTCTCTCTCTCTGACCAGGAGGGCATATGACCATGACGGTCTAGTAGCGGAGCATTTTATTCATGCTAGGGATATGTTGATGGAGGTTCTTGCAGTGTTGTTCAATCGTGCCATGTGTGAAGGGTTACCTGAGACTTGGAGATTGTCTACTATTGTGCCTATCTTCAAGGCTGGGGATCATATAGAGCCGGGAAACTACCGCACTATTATGGTTGGACACACATTGGCACGGTTGTATGCATCCATTCTTGAGCAGCACTTGAGTGATTGGGCAGAGGGTGAGGGTATGCGGGCAAAGGGTCAGGCAAGTTTCAGGAGGGGTCTCTCCACTCTTGATCATATTCTGACACTTAGAGCCATCATTGAAGAGGTAAGGTCACACGGGAAGCGGATTTATTGTAGCTTTGTGGACTTCCGCAAAGCATTTGACATGGTGCCGAGAGCTCGATTGATGCGAAGACTACAGGAGATGGGGGTACCCATAGAGTTGATGTGGGGGATTATGGCTTTGTACAGATCAGTGGTGGGACGAGTTTGAACCCCAGAAGGGGTATCTGATTTAGTTCACTCTACTATTGGAGTGAAACAGGGCTGCCCACTGTCTCCTACTCTATTTGGTATGTATGTTGAGGAGGTGTCTGATTACATTGACAGAGAGGGTGATAGAGGGGCCGAGTTTCCAGGGGCGTGGATCCCATAGTCGTTATATGCTGATGATATTGTTTTGATATCTGACTCACCGGAGGGTATGCAACAACACTTGGATGCTCTACACAGCTTTGCAAAGGATAGTGGTCTGTCTGTAAACCTTGGTAAAACCAAGGTTATGGTGTTTAACACCACACCGCAGTGGATCAGGAGATCAACACCTATTTTCACATATGGGCAGGAGGTTGTGGAGTATACAGATGCATACACATATCTAGGGGTAGTATTCACTAGACCGAGATTTTCCTCGAGGAGAGCAGCAGAGACTAGACTGACTAGAGCATCTACAACTTTGGGAGGATTGGAGAGGATGTGCTCGCAAGTTCAGTTTCAGGAACCCAGGACAAAGTTATGGCTCTTTGATACTTTGGTTGCCTCTACTATGCTATATGGGGTACAGGTTTGGGGACCTTCTATAGGCTAGGATGGGTGGAAAGTCATGGAGAGGCCCTTGATATCTATGATCTCTAGGCTGATTAGAGCCAAGGCCTCCGTACCACATGATATCATTCGAGCGGAGCTAGCTGCCCCCCCTATTGAGATTGACGCACTCACTAGAGCAGTCTCCTTTGTACACAGCTTGTGGGACACTACCAGAGATAGATATACGAGGCTGGCCCTCGAGTCATCCAGACAGCTAGCCCTGCAGGGGGATACATCATGCTGGTTTGCACAGATGACATCATGGTTTCAGACACATGGTTTTACCATGGACAGGCTGCCTCCTTTCCAATACTCTTTACAGACACCCCTGATGTACCTGACACGGGTGGAGATTACTAGAGCTGGACACCAGGAGGACATGGATTGAGCCTACACAGGAGTTGGGTACGAAGATGGCTTTCTATAGAGAGCATCTTCTACACCTCACAACGGATGGGTTTGTGACTCGACCTAGCTATATGGATACACACCTTTCCCATGCCTTGCATTGTGCCATTGGCCAGTTGAACACATCCTCACATCAGCTTGAGATTGAAACTGGAAGATTCAGAGGGGTACCAGCACAGCAGATAGCAAGATATGCCGTCTATGTCACCTAGAGCCAGAGACAGAGCTACATTACATATGTCATTGCACGGTATACTATGAGATACGGGGCCATTTTCATTGTCTATTCAGAGAGGGTTTTGGGCCTCTATCTAGAGTCATGAGTTTTGAGGATCAGAGATGTCTTGGACTATATCTACTAGAGGTACACAGACATAGAAACACTCTACTGAGGAGAGCTGGAGGGAGATAGTCCCAGAGACAGATTACGGATTTCTTTACACCAAACACTGGGAAGCTAGAGGAGAAGTCAGTAGAGCATCTAGTACAGAGCTCTGTCCACACTCATACGGCCACTACCGGCACTCTCATAGACCGAGCAGTGGAGCTAGGGAGATCTAGACGACCGAGAGTGAGAGGTGCTATACAGTATCGACGGAGACTACAGCGGAGGATTCGAACTGTACTTTTCAGACGCCCACAGTGCAGATGAGGATAGATCTCAAGCCTTGTATATCAGCACATCCCTCCTATGTATCAGCCCTTTGTTGTATTAGTCTTGGTGTTAGCCTTTTCCCAGCTATTTTACATCTTTCATTTTCAATACCACTTCCTTTGGTACTCAGATTTTGTATCAGATTCACCAGTTTTGTAACTTTTGGTCTCATAGGTCATTTTGGCCTTCTGAAGACGTAAATATATCATTTCATTTCATTTCATTCTCTCTCTCTCTCTCTCTCTCTCTCTCTCTCTCTCTCTCTCTCTCTCTCTCTCTCTCTCTCTCTCTCTCTCTCTCTCTCTCTCTCTCTCTCTAACTTTTTCACACCCACTATGGTGGGACACGCTACTGCCCGTCTACAGCATGGCAGGGCCCATGACCATTTCGGTTTACAGGCAGAGCACCTCATCTACGGAGGCACGACCCTTGCAGCGCTCATTGCCCACCTTTTCAACTACGCATTGGTTGAAGGGTTCCCTGACTCATGGACTGAGCACACCATAGTGCCCATTCATAAGTCAGGCGATACTATGGATCCAGCTACATGCCGGACGATCATGATTGGCCTTATCTGGGCCAAGTTATATGGGGCAGTACTAGAGACAGAGTTGAGTACTCTCGCTGAGAGAAAGGGCATCAGGGCTCAGGGACAGGTAGGTTTCAGACGTGATTACTCTACAATTGACCACATCTTCACTCACAGATGCCTGATTGACCTGGCAAGGGTGAGGAAGAGGAGATTGTATTGTTGCTTTGTGGACTTCCGCAAAGCATTTGACACTGTTCCCAGAGAACGACTCTTCAGACGACTTCTTGATATCGAAGCTCCGAAGGAGATGATATGGGGAATCTACACCTTATACGAGAGAGTATCTGGTAGAGTCAGATGTCCGGGGGGCTTATCTCATCCACTTGCTAGCACTATCGGGGTGAAACAAGGATGCCCTCTTTCACCCACCCTCTTTGGTCTCTACATTGACGAGATAGTGGACTTCATACAGAAGCATGGAGGTGATGGCATTGAGGTGCGCGGGTCCACTCTCCATATTCTTTTATACGCTGATGATATTGTACTGGTTTCAGAGTCTGCAGAAGGTCTACAGCATCATCTACACGGCCTAGATGACTTTTGCAAACATAGAGGGCACATAGAGGGCTATCTGTGAACCTTGGTAAAACCAAGGTCATGATCTTTCATACATCAGCACAGGTACGCAGACATAGTTTGTTCACTGCAAACGGTGGACCGATTGAGGTGGTCGGATCATATGTTTACTTGGGAGTGATATTTACAGCAGCATCAGGGGTCTTCTCTATGTCTCAGGGAGCCCGTGACAGCATCACACGTGGGTACGCAGCACTAGCTTTGATGGAGAGACACTGCCACCAGGCATATTTTCAGGAGCTCCGCACAAAGGGATGGCTCTTCGACACTTTGGTTACGCCAGCGCTCATGTATGGGGCAGCCATATGGGGACCAGGATTGGCTACATCAGTATGGGCAGCATTAGAGAGACCACAGATCCTCATGATTGCCAGACTTATCGGCAGCAAGCCTTCGGCACCACATGATATCATTAGAGCAGAGCTCGCTGCACCACCGATGCTAGTTGAGGCACTATTCCAAACAGTATGCCTATTACACAGACTCAAGAGCATGGATACAGAGCGCATTGCTTACCGTGCTTTCCAGGCATCACGTGATATGGCACTTGCAGGGGACACCTCCTCATGGTATGCACAGACACGAGACTGGCTGGCCCACCTTGGCTTTGATATAGACAGGCTACCACCACTACAGTACGACTCACATGCACCCACCTACTCTCTCTCTCATCAAGAGAGGAATAGGGTCATTCGTCATGAGATATGGCATACATACATACAGAGGACATGGGTGAGCCCTAGGGATACATTGCCACCGAAAATGCTCTATTACCGTGAGCATTTTCTACATATATCGGACGAGGCCTTCATCAAGATTCCGAGATACATGCAAACATACCTACCCCACCACCTCCGAGTCGTCATTGGGCAGCTCAGGGTTTCATCACATCAGCTCGAGATTGAGAGGGCTCGGTCCAGGGGAGTCCCCCGTGAGGAGAGGTGGTGCCCACTATGCGAGACAGAGGTAGAGAGTGAGGAGCATTTTGTTATCAGATGCCAAGCATACTTAGACCTACGAGCACAGTTCAAGATAGAGGAGCCACTCCAGTTGTGCATGGCTATGGGAGACCAACGACGCTTGGGACGCTTCCTCACAGAAGCATACGAGAGGCAAGAACGGTCACTACAGCCCACACATCAGCCACGGGTGAGTACCCATCAGACCATTACCCAGTTCTTTCAGCGAGCTGAGCTACACCAGAGAGATCCATCTATAAGGATCATGCTCCACTAGGCAACAGCACAGAGAGCACGGCGACGACCACGCATGGGCGGATATCGTCAACCACGACTATATCAGGAGGATATCTCACGCATCAGGACAGCCTACGACCACATGATGGAGCATAGGTGTACCACCACCCCCTGGGTTGTCTTCCTTCAGGAGGCACTCAGACCACCACCGATGTACCACATACTCCACCCACCTCCACCCATCACCAGTAGCTAGGGTGTTTTACTCACATTATGGATCCCCCCATGTATTAGGTGGCCACTATCTGCAGAGTCAGAGCCACGTCTCCCCGGCCTTTTCCAGCCCTATATTGCTTTGTGTAGCGATATACCTTTTATTTCATTTCATCTTCTACACAGGGTTACTACACTTGTACATGGTTTTTGTCTCATAGGCCAAGTTTGGCCTCCAAAAGACGTTAATATGACTCTCTCTCTCTCTCTCTCTCTCTCTCTCTCTCTCTCTCTCTCTCTCTCTCTCTCTCTCTCTCTCTCTCTCTCTCTCTCTCTCTCTCTCTCTCTCTCTCTCTCTCTCTCTCTCTCTCTCTCTCTCTCATGGCATTCTCATGGTTGTTGTACTACCCTTTTGCATATAGACTATCATAGATATCGCACTCCATACACCCCCCACCATTTTCATGGGTATCCCCACATGCATACTACGGAGATCTATATCAGCTTAACCAGTTTCTTTTCAGCACTTTTATCTTTTCTGATTGACAGAAGATACACCCATGTACATCGATTTGTCTCATAGGCCGAGTTCGGCCTCCTAATAGACGTAAAAACACTTTCTTTCTTTCTTTCTTTTTCTCTCTCTCTCTCTCTCTCTCTCTCTCTCTCTCTCTCTCTCTCTCTCTCTCTCTCTCTCTCTCTCTCTCTCTCTCTCTCTCTCTCTCTCTCTCTCTCTCTCTCTCTCTCTCTCTCTCTCTCTCTCTCTCTCTCTCTCAGAGTTACATTGATGTATTGCTGCTTACTTGGTGGCAAGCAATATACCCTAATCCTCTTCCCCTAATCCAGAAGGCAACATCAGAAGTTGACTGTGTTTAACCCTCTCTCTCTCTCTCTCTCCCTCTTCTCTTTCTCTCTCCCTCTCTCTCTCATGGCTCCCAAGCTGGACGAACAGTTGGCCACCTTAGAGCATGCCCTCCGAGAGTTGATAGGAAAACACAAGAAAGAAGGAGATTCTGCACTGAACGGGGTTACCCGTAGAGTTGTCGCCCTCGAAACCAAGGTGACAACCTTGGAGAAGGAAAACAAATCCCTTCGGGAAGAGCTTCTCGCTACCCGCAAGCAGCACTCACGGGACCTGGAGGAGTTGCACAATGCGCTTACTGATATGAAAACGAAACTGGACAGCATGCACGAGGAGGGGGAGATCGCTCCACATCTAGAGGACATTCGGGTGACCATCAAGAAGGAGTGTATGGAGGTGGTGCAGAACGAGCTTGAGACTAAGAAAGATGGATGGGTCGAGGTTGTCAAAAAGAACCTTCGACACGAGGCAAAGAAGAACAACCACCATGAGGAGATCCACATAGTGCATACCACCATTGAGGAGGAGCGGATGCGACAGGCCCGCAGGCTCAATGTTCGCGTCTCCGGCCTCACAGAGACAGACGGTTCACCAGAGCAGGACGGGCGTCGCTTGTGCACATTACTTGGATACCGCGCGGATGAGCCTCTTCCTTTCACCAGAGTATGGAGAGCAGGACGGGACACCACACGGAGCAGAGCACTTATCCTTCAGTTCTCAGATGAGGCCAGGAGGAGAGATTTTCTCAGACGACGGGCGGTACTACGCACTACACCGGGCACCCCCATCTATTTGGATGACGACCTCACACGAATGCAGGTAGAACACAGACGGGCATGCATGCCACGTGTCCTCCAGGCAAGACGGGAGGGACATCGTGCCCTCTACAGAGACGGTCGGATCATCATTGATGGACGGCCCATTGACTAGGGATTCGCGGCCTATGAGACAGCACAGCAGGAGGTGCACATTGCAGTCTGGAACTTCAATGGATCTTTATGGACACATCCAGGGCGACTCGAGGAGGTGATGGAGGGCAGAGATATTATCTTCTTGACAGAGACACACGAGAGCCCGGGGAGGAGCCTACCGAGGATTGAGGGCTATATGTGGGAGTCAGCTCACCGCCGTCAGATGAGAAAGCACACCACACGAGGATCAGGAGGAGTAGCCGTGCTCTATAGACAGTCGTTACAGCACAGGGTACAGGTGGTAGACAGAGACCCAGAGGCACGTTTCATGTGGATACGCTTGCAGCTATCAGAGGAGAGAGCAGCGTACTTCGCCGTATGCTATATTGCACCCATTGGTTCACGCTTCACACATTCCCCTGAGCAGCCATCAGGAGGGGAGGGACCAGACACCACATCGCCATATGACTGCCTCAGTGACACGATTATGGAGTATACCGGGATGGGTGAAGTCTTCCTTGTAGGAGACTTCAATGCCCGCACTCAGAGCCACCAGTGTGATATCTACGACCTTGACGACCCTGAGATGCTTCGTACCATAGAGGACATGCCTACACTCAGAGCCTCAGCCGACACTGCCACACCCACCTTATATGGCCGACACTTACTCCAGATGGGAGAAGCACACCGTCTCGTTATATATAATGGGATGGGGAGCTGGCCCACCTCGCGCGGTCTCACCTGCATTCCACCCACGACACGAAGGGGGGCAGTGTGGTAGACTATGTTATCGGACCCCCGGAGGCGACACATCTGATCACCTCATTCACTATCCCACCCTTACCGATTGGAGCTGATCACGCATATCTTGCCCTATCCATTCGCGGCTCACCATGCATACCCCACCCCGTCACCACACAACCACGAGCCCGTGCCACCATTCACTTTAGACATGAGCTAGCACATATCTATAGCTCCCATGTTCGAGAGCGCATCTACTCCCTTGATCCCTCTGCCTCCTTGGACACCCTCACCGCCCACTTCTCCTCGATCCTCCATACATCTGCTACTCTCAGCTTCCCATACACCACCCACAGCACTGCACATCCGACACGGCTGGGGCATACACCCCAGAATAGATGGTACGATGAGGAGTGTAGGCGACTATACCGACATCTCAGAGCACAGAGTATCTTGGGATCCATCACAGAGAGGGAGGCACGACGACAGATGCGAGCCCTCACACGCCGGAAGCGGCGAGCTTTCGAGGAGAGACAGGAGGCAGAGTTGATCGACCTTCTCATGAGTAGGGATTGTGCCACCGCGTGGAGGGCACTACGTGAGCCACGTCCACCTACACCCATAGCCGATCCTTCGACTTGGCACACCTACGCCCAGAGGTTATATGACGTCCCAGGACAGCCACCATTACCGATTCCTTCCACACCGCGTCCGGTGATATCCACCCTCTTCACAGCAGGCATGGTACGACAGGCCATCCATAGGCTACAGCATGGCCGTTCAGCAGACCACACGGGGCTACAGGGAGAGCACTTTATATACGCAGCAGATGTAGTTTCCCACTTGATCGCCCATCTCTTCAACCGTGCTTTGGTTGAGGGATTACCCGACTCATGGACTATGCATACCATTATGCCTATCCATAAGTCCGGTGATATGATGGACCCAGGGAACTACAGGACTATTATGATAGGCCATATCCTGGCCAAGATCTATGGGGCAGTACTAGAGGCAGAGCTCAGTACACACGCTGAGGCAGCGGGGATCAGAGCACCCGGCCAGGCAGGCTTCCGCCGCACTTTCTCCACCATCGACCACATCTTCGTGCTTCGTTGCTTGATTGAGAGCGCGAAGGCGAGGAAGCAGAGACTATACTGTTGCTTTGTGGATTTCCGCAAAGCCTTCGACATGGTCCCTCGAGAGAGACTACTACGGAGGCTCCAAGAGTTACAGCTTCCATCAGACATGCTATGGGCCATCCACGCTTTGTATGCACGAGTCACAGGCAGGGTACGCTGCCCCGGCGGTCTATCAGACAGCCTTGTTAGCACCATTGGTGTGAAACAAGGTTGCCCCCTCTCACCCACTCTCTTCGGTCTCTACATCGACGAGATCACGGAGTATATACAGCGAGCAGGAGGGAGAGGAGGAGACATCGGAGGTACGCCAGTACATATCCTATTATATGCTGATGACATTGTCCTGCTCTCAGAGTCACAGGAGGGGTTGCAGTCACATTTACAGGCGCTCGATACCTTTTGCATGGAGAGAGGACTCACAGTGAACCTTGGCAAGACCAAGGTCATGATCTTCCATACCTCCAGGACAGTACTCCATCGCGCCTCTTTCACAGCAGCTGGTGGACAGATAGAGGTAGTGGACTCCTACGTCTACCTAGGTATCACCTTCTCGGGCAGCACAGGGGTATTCTCCATGGCACAGGCTGCGAGAGATAGATTGACGCGAGGTTATGCAGCAGTTGCAGGATTGGAGAGACGCTTCTTTCAGACACATTTTCAGGAGCCCCGGACTAGGGGGTGGCTCTTTGACACTCTAGTGACACCCGCATTGATGTACGCAGCAGCAGTATGGGCACCAGGGATCACAGAGGCGATGTGGACACAGATTGAGAGGCCCCAGATCACCATGATATCACGCTTGCTGCGCAGCAAGCCCTCCGTTCCACATGACATTATACGAGCTGAGCTTGGCACACCACCGATGCTAGTGGAGGCCCTCTTCCAGTTGGTGACCTTTATTCTGAGAGTCAGTGAGCTCCCCACTAGCCGACTCACCAGGCTTGCATTTGAGAGCTCTAGACATTTGGATGAGACAGGGCATGAGAGAGTATGGTATGCACAGACTTACCGATGGTTAGCAGACCATGGCATGAGCATTACCGATCTCCCCCCTTTTCAGTATGACCTCTCTTCCCCCCACATTACCCTCTCTCGTTCGGAGAGGAATAGGATCATCCGTCAGGACCTACTACAGATACACGTCAGGGAGACATGGATAGCACCACGAGAGCCTCTTCCCACAAAGAGGCAACACTACAGAGAGCACTTCCTGACTGTGACAGCGGATGGTTTCATTCAGAGACCACGATACATGGATACATATATGGCACCAGCTGAGAGAGTGGCCATTGGGCAGCTCAGAGTATCATCACACCAGCTCGAGATTGAGATTGGGCGCGCCACACATACCCCCAGGGATGAGCGATTATGCAGGATATGTAGAGAGGAGGTGGAGGACGAGGAGCACTACACATGTAGATGCCACGCATATGAGGACATCAGAGACCGCTACCCACAGCTCTTCAGGGGGCCTAGAGAGATCAGGGCTTTATTGGGGACAGAGGACCAGCGCCCTCTAGGTCGTTTCCTAGTAGAGCTCCAGCACCACCGCGCATCACTCCTCCAGCAGCAGATGGAGATACACCTGGCCCCCCCCCCTCAGACTCATATTACAGATTTTTTCAGACCCACATACACTCGAGGGCCCAGCTCGATGCGGGGTGTCACATTACACAGAGCAGAGGAGCTTAGACGACAGCGTCGACGACCGAGACCCCCTGTCCGGAGAGCTCGTCCACATCAGAGAGAGATTCAGGCGATTCACGCACGCCATGACATGGAGATACAGAGACGTCAGCAGCGCACCCCTATCGATTTGGACGCCCAGAGCATTTTGAGGATCGCCATGATGCCTTACCCACCGATGCATTATATCCTACACCCACTCCAGGCATTTAGGGGGTTGTGACACCATCGAGCCTCCCCTCCCTATGCATATCATGTTTGTATCTCACCCATTGAGCATATAGAGTGCATACCCATAGCACCCCACACCCTTGATGCCAGCTACTATCCCTCCTTTTATACCCGTTTGTAGTACTCACACTTTATTTTCGTTTTGGATCACAGTGGATTGGATCATACTGATGTATATGTTTTGTCTCATAGGCCGATTTTGGCCTCTAATAGACGTTAAAAAGTCTTTCTTTCTTTCTTTCTTTCTCTCTCTCTCTCTCTCGTCAAACCACAAGAAACCTGCCCCGGACCAACAGAGCGTCCCTGCCCCGAACCAACATAGCGTCCCTGCGAAGATGGTGGACTCCACTATCACAACCATCATCAACTCCACTATCACAACCATCATCAACCGCCTTTCAAAGCTAGAGAAAGAAGTAGAAACATATCATAAAGAGAGGGAAACATGGAAGAAAGAGAAAGAAGAGTGGGAGAGGAAGAGCAATAAAGAAAAAGAAGAATGGGCTGAAGAGAGAGCAAACATGAAAGAGGAATTGGAGCTCCTCAAAGCTTCGATGGTCTCTCTCACACCCGAAGAGGGAGAGATTAATATGAACAAGACAGAAGCTCTCAAAGAAGAACTCACCAAAGCCTTGACCGCAAGCATGGAAAACAAACTAGAAGCTACCAAAGAAGGGTGGATCGACATAGTGAGGAAGAACATCAAAATGGAAGCAAAAGAGGAAGCACAAAAAGGAAGAAGCCCTCATCGTGCATACCACCATTGAGGAAGGAAAGATGAGACAAGCCCGTCGTCTCAATGTACGCATCACGGGCATTGTAGAGAAAGAGGGCTCTACCCCCGAGTCAGATGGGAAGACACTATGCAAGATGCTCGGCTACAAAGAGGAGTCCCCCCCGTTCATCAAGTCTTGGAGAACAGGGCGAGACCCCACGAAAAAGAGAGCTCTCATTCTACACTTCCCCTCCGAAAATGTAAGATCTACTTTCCTTCGCAAAAGGGTGATTCTGAGAGCACTTGATGACCCCCCCATGATCCATCTACCTTGATGATGATCTTACGCCCATGCAAGTAGCACATCGCCGTGCATGCATGCCCAGAGTACACCAAGCTCGCAAAGAAGGGAAAAAGGCTTCATACAGAGATGGTCGTGTCATCATTGATGGCAAGGTCATCCCATAGGGATTCGCGGCCTGTGAGACACTCGAGGAGATACACTTTGCAATGTGGAACTACAATGGAGATCTATGGACACACCCAGAGAGGTTGGAAGAGGTGCGTAGAGGCAGAGACATCATTAGACATCATTATGCTGACAGAGACACATGAGAGCCCAAACCGGAGCCTACCTCGAGTCCACGGTTTCCAATGGGAGTCCACATACAGAGAGTGTACACGTCAGCAGACCACCAGAGGATCAGGAGGAGTAGCCATACTCTTTAGAGATGGACGTCAGAGAAGGATACATATAGTCGCACGTGACTCACAGGCCAGATATCTTTGGATTCGACTCAAGCTCTCACAGGAGAAGATTATCTTCATAGCGTTATGCTACTTTGCTCCTTCTAGCTCGCGGTTCGCTATCATAGATCGAGAGGAAGACTCACCATACACTTGTTTGTCAGAAGAGATTACAGAGTACTCTACATTAGGGGAAGTCCTCCTTATGGGAGACTTCAATGCCAAGACAGGCAGTGATCAGTGTGAGACATTTGACCCAGAAGGCCCACAGATACTGCATCCCATAGAGGATGAGTCTACAGCTCGAGCTTCAGCTGACTCTACACACACTCACTATGGCACTAACCTACTCAGACTAGGCTCTCGACATAACCTCGTTATCTATAACGGGATGGCTCAGTGGCCTACCTCATGAGGATTGACATGCATACCACACTCAGTCACAGATGGCGGGGGAAGTACAGAAGATTACGTCATGGGATCCAGAGAGGCCATCCACCTACTTACCTCATTCACCATCCCACCCATACCCATTGGGGCCGATCACACGTACCTCGCGTTCTCCCTCAAGGGAGACACCCCTACACCCACACCTGCAGCACGAATCCCACACACCACCATCCATTTCACACACGAGCTAGCTCACATATATGCAGCTCAAGTCGAGAAGGATCTTCTCTTGCTTCATCCTAACACTCCACTATCCCTACTCACCTCACAGATAGCATCAGTCCTTCATACATCAGCCATTAGCTCCTTCCCACACACCATCCATTCTGGTCACACAACTCCTCCTGGGACTATGCCACAACATCGCTGGTATGATGAGGAATGCAAAGACCTTTACTGTCGACTACGAGCCCAGCGAGCATTGGGAGAGATCTCAGAGAGAGAGAGGCCAGGAGACGGATGAAGGCCCTCACACGTCAGAAGAGGCGAGCCTTTGAGGAGGCACAAGAGCTTGAGCTATACCATCTCTTTATGAGTATGGATAGTGTTGCAGCATGGCGTACCCTACGACAGCCACGCCCGATCACACCTATTGGGGACCTACACATGGCATGATTATGCCAAGAGATTATATGAGGTACCTGCGCAGCCTCCCATTACCCAGCCACTTGAGCCTCTCCCTACTAGCTCTTCTCTCTTCACAGCAAAGATGGTTGAGAGGGCCATAGGACGACTACGACATGGACGTTCGACAGACCACGCGGGATTGCAGAGCGAGCATCTCATATACGCAGCCTCCACTATAGCCCCGTTGATTGCACATGTCTTCAACCGGGCTATAGGGGAGGGCTTCCTAGAGGAGTGGACTATGCACACCATTGTGCCTATCCACAAATCTGGCGACACCCTCGACCCAGGGAACTACAGGACCATCATGATTGGCCACACCATGGCCAAACTATACGGTGCCATACTTGAGGCAGAGCACATGTCATATGCAGAGACCGAGGGGCTACGGGCACGAGGCCAGGCAGGTTTTCGCCGAGCTTTCTCTACTATTGATCACATCTTCGTTTTGCGCTACCTCATTGATGGGGCAAGGATGCGGAAGAAGAGATTATATTGCTGCTTTGTGGACTTCCGCAAAGCTTTTGATACTATGCCACGAGAGAGACTCTTCCGACGCCTCCAAAGCTTGGGAGTACCATCAAGGATGATTTGGGCCATCTATGCACTCTATGAGCGGGTGACTGGGAGGGTACAGTGTCCAAGAGGTATGTCTGAGGCCATTGCTAGCACCATCGTTGTTAAGCAAGGGTGCCCACTCTCCCCCACTCTATTTGGTCTCTACATCGACGAGTTTGAGGACTACATTCTCCGAGCTGGAGGAGAGGGTGCAGACCTCGCAGGTACACATGTCCACATTTTATTATATGCCGATGACATTGTATTGATTTCAGAGTCACCCGAGGGATTACAGCGCCACCTAGATGCCCTCGACGAGTTTTGTACACACAGGGGCTTGACAGTAAACCTTGGCAAGACCAAGGTCATGATCTTCCACACCTCCCCCATGGTGAGGAATGGAGCACGATTCACAGTTGGCGGTGGACAGATTGAGGTGGTCACTTCCTATGTCTACCTCGGAGTCACATTCACGAGCTTATCTGGCCCCTTCAGCATGCGACAGGAAGCCATCGATAGGCTCACACGAGGGTATGCAGCTTTAGCCATGTCAGAGCGGAGATGTCACCAGGCACACTTCCAGGAGCCCCGCACAAAGGGGTGGCTATTTGACACACTAGTCGGACCAGCTATGATGTATGCTGCAACAGTTTGGGCTCAAGGCCTCACAGTCACTCAGTGGAGTGCGATCGAGAGGCCACATGTACGTATGATCTCGCAACTATTCGGCGGGAAACAATCAGTGCCACATGACATCATCAGGGCAGAGCTGGCTGCACCACCCATGGTAGTAGATGCACTATTCCAGACTATCTGCTTTATTCAGAGGATGAGGGAGCTCCCTCCAGACAGACTCACACACAGAGCTTTTGAGGCATCTATACAGATATCAGAGTCAGGATATGAGAGAGCTTGGTACACTCAGTTTAGAGTCTGGTTTGATAGTCATGGACTTGATATGGACAGACTGCCTCCTTTTCAGTATGACCCAGACTCACCCCACATCCACCTCTCTCGTCGTGAGAGGAATGTTGTGCTCAGACAGGATCTCTGGCAGCTCTACATTAGTCAGACATGGCATACACCACACATGGGATCGAGACTATCACACTACCGAGACCAGTTCTTGGACATACTAGCGGACGGATTTATCCAGCGACCACGCTACATGGATACTTACATGCCTCATAGCTCGAGGGTAGCGATTGGCCAGTTCAGGGTCTCATCACACCGACTAGAGATTGAGATGGGCAGAGCCGCAGACATTCCCAGAGAGAGGCGGATATGCAGGGTATGTAGAGTAGAGATGGAGGATGAGGAGCACTTTGTATGCAGATACGAGACTCTTTTTATGGGGCAGCCCACCCTCCGAGAGATCATGGACTCTAGAGACCAGCGACAGCTTGGGCGATTCTTACTAGAGATACAGAGTCACAAAGATTCCCTACTCCAGCCTACTGTAGAAGCCCATATAGGAGGGAGACAGAGTCAGCTCACTGACTTCTTTATTCCACGACATGCAGCAGCCCTCGTGCCCTAAGCTCACACACCGAGAGGGGTGACTCTTCAACAGGCTCAGACCTCTAGAGCTAGGAGACGACCCCGTGCTGTTGGATATTGTGCCCCGAGACTTCACCGCCACCAGATTGCAGAGATCCAGGCCCGTGATCATCGCGCCATGGAGGAGAGACGATCCTGGATGATGGCTGACCCCGCTGCAGCCATGAGGGTGGCCCTGACTCCACCTCCACCTATGTATCACATCTTACACCCGCCCACTAGCACAGGATGGAGTAGTTAGTCATTTCAGATGCATTTTCATGCTTGTTGTACTACCCTTCTGCATATAGATTATCATGGATCTCGTAGTTCATACACCCCCCACTTCCATGGGTATCTCCACATGCATACTACGGAGATCTACATCAGCTTTACCAGATTTTTTCAGCACTTTTTGCTTTTCTGATTGACAAAAGATACACCCATGTACATCGATTTGTCTCATAGGCCGATTTCGGCCTCCTAATAGACGTAAAAACTCTCTCTCTCTCTCTCTCTCTCTCTCTCTCTCTCTCTCTCTCTCTCTCTCTCTCTCTCTCTCTCTCTCTCTCTCTCTCTCTCTCTCTCTCTCTATCTCTCTCTCTCTCTCTCTCTCTCTCTCTCTCTCTCTCTCTCTCTCTCTCTCTCTCTCTCTCTCTCTCTCTCTCTCTCTCTCACACATCAACCAAGAACAAGTGAGGAAGAGGAGACTATATTGTTGCTTTGTGGACTTCCACAAGTCTTCCACATAGTTCCCAAGGAGCGGCTCTTCAAACATCTACTCAATATCGGGGCTCCAGAGGAGATGATATGTGTGATCTACGCCTTATATGAGAGAGTATCGGGTAGAGTCGGATGCCTAGGCTGCCCATCCGATCCACTTGCTAGCACCATCGGGGTGAAGCAAGGATGCCCTCTCTCACCCACCTTGTTTGGTCTATACATTGACGAGATAGTGTGAGAATTATGGCCTAGCACCGTTTTGAAGGATTGGTACTAGATGATTATATGAATCTCAAAAAGAATGTTTATGCATGCCAATGGTAAACTAAGGGGAAGAGAAATGATTAGTGTCAATAGAGAATCTTCCAAAAAACTCATTCTAAACTTATCCATGGATGAAAAACAAGGGCTTCTTAAATAATAGGACGTAGAGATTCCAACTTATAACCAAGAATTTCTTATACATGAAAACAAATGATGGATTTGCATTGGACACAAACATAGTTTATGCCAAAACTACTACTTGTTAGTACACTCAAGGTTTAAAAACACCTACAATGGCATGAGGACAAGTATATCATTTCCTTTTAGAGGGGTTTGAAATCACTTTATTTATAAAAAAGCTATTCTAAGATAAAGGTGACCTTATGGTTTATTATTTCCATTGAGTAATGGCTAATGCTTAACAAGCTTGACCTTTGATGCTTATCCCTCATATTATTACTCCTAACAGGTTACACATAATATCAAACATTATGTTTTATGGACTTAATAACTCTCGCTTTCATCAGGACCTTCCATTACCATTTTTTTAGTACAAAAATGGACTTAAGCACAAGGAAATGTTATATAAGCATACTTCATGGGAACCCTCTCTAGTATCATTTGAGAAGGGGCACCCACATGAATGTCATGGGGAATATAAGGGCCTCTTAGAGGACTAGTGATCTCTTTATAAATATAGATGGAGAGAGAGAGAGCGGGATGGATATGTTTAGTAATCATGTCGTTGGGTAGACCTTTGGTTATGTACCTCATGCGGTATTTTGGTCATACAAAGATCTACAAATTTCAACTTCGTAAGTGCCTTGGACTATGTTTAGAAACTCTCCAAAATAGGAAAACTCAATAGGAGGAGGAGGAGCAACATATCAATGTATGACGAAAATTGATGTTTTGGACTGAAACTTGTCCTTAAAATAAATGTATCTTGGTTTAAAACTCTCACTGAAGTATTCAAGCCCTCTCACTCTCTTTTATGTATTATTTTAATTTATAACGTCAATCAATAAACAACGGAATATCTGAAAATTTGGAGAAATTCCAAAAAACTGGATTATCCATTTCTCTTTACATTATTCCAATTCAACTTATACCTACAATGTCTACGAATATGTGGAATACATTGCAAACCAGCATACAGATTTCCTAGAAATGCTTTTACTTTTTGGGAAGCTTGCCCTACAGCAAAAAAGAACGTTCCAAAATTATTTGACCAACAATCCCGTGCCATAAAAGCCTGATATCCCAGAATTCTCCCAACCATAAACCTTTCTTTCTACATATTCTGGGATATGAGGTTGTTGCACGTAATTATCGAATATTAAAGTCATGCATATCAAAATAGAAAGAGCTTATGTCTGTTGGAACATCAAGCTTACACTATGCTTGAGGTGGATTTGATCTACATCAAAGGCTATCGCGTCGAAAGAATATCCGTTGGAGAGTTCTTTTTCATATGCTCATTTATTGTAATTTTTTGAGAATATTTTGATGGCTCATTTACCGTTGTAAAAGCCTTGAGTTGTACACATGTAAAGGTACAAATATAGGGCCAAAATCCCACGAAATTTTGGTGGTTGAAGTTGCATTCAATCAAGCAATCAATCACCTAAAAGTAGATCAATCAAGATCTTCACTTTTCCTAGATTGTAGGGAAGTGAATTGATTCCCTCCAACAACCATTCCCACCTTCATTTGAATTCAAATTCAAGTTGTAAAAGTCGTGGAACACTCCTAGAGGCTATATAAGGAGTTGAAATCACTTGTACATTACATGGAAGCAATATACATACACTTGTGACCATCATTGTCTTGCTCCTTCAATTTTCTGCATCATCTTCTTCGCCAACAGTAATCTTGCAGAGGCTGGTAATCTTGCAAAGGCTGCTGCTCTCTCCTCAGAGCTCCAAATTGAGTGAAAGAGGACTCATTGGAAAGGTATCAGTGTCTAGTTTATGCCTGTAAATTTTCAAAGTATTTGGTTCAGCAGATTTGGAGAAATCTCAGTTTTTCTGCCTCGGGGTCAATCTCTGCGTATTCCTGAAAAATAGGAAGTACCACCGGTGAATGTCGCATTCATTCCTATAGCATATTTTGCTTATTCCTTATACTTTTGTGCATTCCATACACTCAACCCTATGTGTATCACTCCCATAAAAGGATTTTTTTCTAATTGTAATCACGCTGGTCACTATGGGCATTTGAAGTTCACTGTCTCTTCCATAGATAGTAAGTTTTTTGAGCTAGTCGACCCGCGAACCTATCGGTTTTGTATCGACTCATTCTCCTTGATGCTCCAAGGTACATAGTGTGTTTCTTTGCACTTATAGCATGCCTATAAGGTCTATTTGAGTCTCCAAAACCTCAAGGGCTGGTCTTGTGCCGGTTTGCTTGACCAAACTTCATCGCTTCGAAACGCACTTTTCTACCTTCGACAAGCTTCTCCAAGTTCTTTCAGTGGTATCAGAGCTAGTTCAAGATGGGTGACGGCTTTCCCTCAATGATCGAGAAGCTTGATCGACACAACTACGCGGCTTGGCAAATCAGAATGGAGGCCTACTTGCAAGGTAGAAATCTTTATGGAATTGTAGCAGGTGATGAAGCTATGCCTATTCCAAGATCCAAAGGAGGACCTACACAAGAGGAGACAGATAAGCTCACACTTTGGTGCGCAAGGGATGCTCAAGCAAGGTCGTACATACTAAACTCTATCTCTGACTTTCTATTACCACATATTAGAGGATGCAAGACATCTCAAGAGACTTGGGATGCCCTGGAGACTTTCTTTTCTGCTAGTACCAAAGCAAGAAAGAATCATCTTTGGAACGAGTTCAACCAAATGAAGAAGACACCTAAACAAACCATCACAGAGTTTGTTACCAAGGTCAAGGAGGTTGCGGATCAGTTAGCATCCATTGGAGAGCTGATTGAAGAAGAGGTCATCATGAGGCAAATTCTCAACGGCATTCGAAGTGATAAGCAATGGCAATCCTTCACGACGGCTTACGATCTCATCATGGATGTGCAAACTCCAGACTTCAACATCTTTCTTGGACAACTCTTCAATCAAGAAGCCAATAATAGCATAAAGGAAGGTAACTCTTATCATGGTAGTTCAACTAGTGCTCTATATGCAGATAAGAAGGATAAGAAGCAGAAAGGCAAGAAGAAGGAAGAAGACGAAGAAGAGACTTCCCAAGCCAACTTCGCAAGCAAGAGCAAGTGGAAAGGGAAGAAGAAAGGACCAAAGCAAGACAAAGCCAAAGGTCAGAATGTTCAACCTTGTGCCATATGCGATAAGACCAACCACACCACTCAGAATTGTTGGTTCAATGGGAAGACCCAGAAAGGAAGTGGAAGAGGTGGATATGGCGGCAATAGAGGCAGAGGTGGACACAACTTCAACAACAACAATAGAAGCTATAATAGAAGGGACTACAACAATTATTCAGAAGATCAACCACATGAAGACTCATTACTTCTTATGAACCTAAGCCACAAAGAAGGTAAAGAAGATGATCATTTGTTCTACATAGATTCAGGATGCTCGAATCATGTTGCAGGCAACATTGCTCTTCTATCTGACTTGGAAAGTCCAAAGCATAGACATGAAGTGCAAACAGGGGATGACACGAAGCACAATGTGGAGAAGATTGGTAATGTCAAAGCTTCCAATGGCAGGACAAACATTCTGAGTAAGGTTCTCTATGTACCCACTATCACTAAAAACCTAATAAGTGTAGGCCAAATAGTTGAAAAAGGCTTGCAAGTTAGGTTCACCCAACATGGAGCTTTTGTGGAAGATCCATGTCAAGGCTTCAAGAAGATAGCCCGAGGTGAGAAGCATGGTAGGCTCTTTACTTTTGAAGTAGGAGATACCAGGAACATAGCTCTATTCAACTTTGGGTCTCAAACCCTAAGTGAGCTTGAAGTGTGGCATAAGAGACTTGCTCATGTGAATGAAAGAACCTTGAAGGATATATGCAGGGATCAAAGTGTTCTAGGACTGCCGAACATATCAAAGCAACACATGATCAACAGGTGTGATGCATGTCAGATTGGGAAGGCACAAAGACAACCATTCAACCACAAAGGCTACATCCACAACAATTTATTGGACTTAGTATATACAGATGTATGGGGACCAAGTCAAGAACCTTCATTGGCAGGATCAAGGTATTATGTCTCATTTATTGACGACCATAGTAGGTGGACTGTTCTATACTTTATCAAGAGTAAGAATGAAGTATTTGATTGCTTCAAGAAGTATCTTGCACATGTGGAGAATCATACAGGTAGATCACTAAAGAAGCTCAGATCTGATGGAGGGGGAGAATACTTCTCCAAAGAGTTTGATGAATTCTTGCAGGATAAAGGTATCAAAAGGGAAGTGACTACTAGGTACTCTCCTCAACTAAATGGAATTGCAGAGAGGAGAAACAAGACATTAGTTGGATCAGCCCGAACAATGCTTGAAGAGAAGAAGTTTCCACATTATCTATGGGCAGAAGCTATTTCAACTGCAGTGTACCTTGTCAACCGACTACCATCCAAATCACTTCAAGGTATGACTCCTTATGAAGCATGGCATGGAAGAAAACCTAGTCTTGGACATTGCAAGGTTTTTGGTTGTTTAGCTTATGTTCATGTACCATCACAAATAAGAGGTAAGCTAGATGAAAGGGCAACAAAAGCAGTGTTTATTGGATATGATTCAACTCAGATGGGTTACAGGTTCTTCAATCCTTCAACCAAGCAATTCACTACAAGTAGAGATGTTGTGTTTGAAGAACACAGGTCTTGGTATGATGAAGACAAACAAAAGGTAACACTACCATATGATCTTGATTCTGATTCTCATCAATTAGGAAGGAAGCATGATACACAGGTCCAGGATCCAAGAAGTGATACAGACGATGACCAAGATGAAAGAGAAAGGGATTACAAGCTATGGAAGTCAAGAGGCAAAGCAAAGATGCAAGAGGTTGGAGAATGCTCCAAACAAGCACCTAGAAGATCAGCAAGAGAGAAGAAACAACCAGAAAGGTATGGATATGATTCCACATTTGTTACAAAGCATTCAATCTACTTGGCAAAAGACTCTATTTCAGAGGAACCCTCAACCTATGAAGAGGCAAAGGGAAACCCTAATTGGGAAAAGGCCATGAACGAAGAGATAGATGCATTGAAGGAAATGGACACTTGGGATTTGGTTCCAATGTCGCCGAATCAAAAGGTAATTGGTTGCAGATGGATATACAAAGTTAAAAGAAATTCAGATGGATCAGTTTGCAGGTACAAGGCAAGATTAGTTGCCAAAGGATGCTCACAAACTCATGGTATAGACTATGAGGAAACATTCTCACCGGTTGCAAAGATGACTACAATCAGGACATTGATAAGTGTAGCTGCTGCAAGGAATTGGAGACTCCTCCAACGAATTGGAAACTCCTCAAACTTCATGTGAAAAATGCATTCTTAAATGGTTGGATAAGTGAAGAGGTATACATGTCACAACCACCAGGTTTTGAAAACCCTAATCATCCATCTTATGTTTGCAGACTTAAGAAAGCATTGTATGGATTGAAACAAGCTCCAAAAGCTTGGAATTACAAGTTGGTTACATATCTTCAAGACCAAGGGTTCAAAGCTAGCACCTCCGATCCTTCTCTATTCATCAAAAGGGATCACAATGAGGTTATCTATCTATGTGTATATGTAGATGATATTATTGTGACAGGTGATGATCTAAATGGCATTCAAAGGATCAAGAGACACATGCAAGAGGAGTTCAAAATCCGTGACCTAGGTGAGCTCACATATTTCCTAGGTATGCAGGT
Source organism: Ceratopteris richardii (assembly GCA_020310875.1). Lineage (NCBI taxonomy): Eukaryota > Viridiplantae > Streptophyta > Polypodiopsida > Polypodiales > Pteridaceae > Ceratopteris > Ceratopteris richardii. Next base: position 3,967,342 of record CM035444.1, on the reverse strand, counting down.
GATATATACAGATAAAGGAATGTATTTGACTCAAAGAAGATACATTCAGGATCTTCTTCTCAAGTTCAAAATGGAGAACACTAAACCTGCAGGTACACCTTTGGAGATGAATCATAAACTTAGTGTTTATGAAGGTGAGAAAATTGAAGACATAAAAGAGTATCAAAGCTTGGTAGGTAGCTTGATATATGCTACTCACACAAAGGCAGACATCTCATATAGTGTGGGAGTGCTTAGTCAGTTCATGCACTCACCGAGAAGACCACACATGGATGCGGCTAAGAGAGTACTTAAGTATCTCAAAGGTACAATCAACGAAGGTATATTCTATCCTTACTCTTCCGATTTGGATATCAAAATCTACTCAGATGCAGATTGGGCAGGAGCTAAGGATGATAGAAAAAGTACATCTGGTTACTTAGCATTTGCAGGTTCGAAGCTAGTGTCATGGAGTTCCAAGAAGCAACCAACAGTTGCTTTATCCTCAACTCAAGCAGAGTACAGAGGCTTGACCATAGCAACTCAAGAGGCAATATGGTTAAAAGCATTGTATACAGATTTGGGACTTGTGAGTTCCAAACCTCACATATTTGGAGATAATGTAAGTTCCATGCATCTAGCGGCAAATCCTATTTTCCATGCGAGAACCAAGCACATAGAAGTCCATTATCACTTCATCAGGGAGAAGCTCATGGCAAAGGAGATCGACATTTCTTTTGTTCCGACTGAAAAGCAAGTAGCAGATATGATGACGAAGGCGCTTGATGGAATAAAGCTTTGTAGATTCAAAGCTATGGAAGGTATTCAACCTATCAGAGAATGAAGACTCAAGCATACTTTAGCTTGAGGGGGAGCTGTTGGAACATCAAGCTTACACTATGCTTGAGGTGGATTTGATCTACATCAAAGGCTATCGCGTCGAAAGAATAACCGTTGGAGAGTTCTTTTTCATATGCTCATTTATTGTATTTTTTGAGAATATTTTGATGGCTCATTTACCGTTGTAAAAGCCTTGAGTTGTACACATGTAAAGGTACAAATATAGGGCCAAAATCCCACGAAATTTTGGTGGTTGAAGTTGCATTCAATCAAGCAATCAATCACCTAAAAGTAGATCAATCAAGATCTTCACTTTTCCTAGATTGTAGGGAAGTGAATTGATTCCCTCCAACAACCATTCCCACCTTCATTTGAATTCAAATTCAAGTTGTAAAAGTCGTGGAACACTCCTAGAGGCTATATAAGGAGTTGAAATCACTTGTACATTACATGGAAGCAATATACATACACTTGTGACCATCATTGTCTTGCTCCTTCAATTTTCTGCATCATCTTCTTCGCCAACAGTAATCTTGCAGAGGCTTCTGCTCTCTCCTCAGAGCTCCAAATTGAGTGAAAGAGGACTCATTGGAAAGGTATCAGTGTCTAGTTTATGCCTGTAAATTTTCAAAGTATTTGGTTCAGCAGATTTGGAGAAATCTCAGTTTTTCTGCCTCGGGGTCAATCTCTGCGTATTCCTGAAAAATAGGAAGTACCACCGGTGAATGTCGCATTCATTCCTATAGCATATTTTGCTTATTCCTTATAATTTTGTTCATTCCATACACTCAACCCTATGTGTATCACTCCCATAAAAGGATTTTTTTCTAATTGTAATCACGCTGGTCGCTATGGGCATTTGAAGTTCACTGTCTCTTCCATAGATAGTAAGTTTTTTGAGCTAGTCGACCCGCGAACCTATCTGTTTTGTATCGACTCATTCTCCTTGATGCTCCAAGGTACATAGTGTGTTTCTTTGCACTTATAGCATGCCTATAAGGTCTATTTGAGTCTCCAAAAGCTCAAGGGCTGGTCTTGTGCCGGTTGGCTTGACCAAACTTCATCGCTTCGAAACGCACTTTTCTACCTTCGACAAGCTTCTCCAAGTTCTTTCAATGTCCAGCTACTTAATGGCCAGGATGTAAGATTTTGCAAATTTCGGTAAACACGCTTAGACTGTACACAAACTTGGTTTGCCTTGGTAATGACAGATTATGAAGATGAAAACAGAAGTAGCATTCTTTTCCCCTCTTTTATGTTGTTTCCCCATTTTCACCTGAATTATTTCCTCTTCACATTTCTGATCATTCTTTTTGAGAATCCATACAGTGAACGGACTGTTGGAAGACTTCTCCATCCATAAAAAAGGGATTAAATTTTTTTTAGTTTCGGCAAAGTTTTTCTAAAGCCACTACGACATGAATATGCACACTTATTTGCTCCCAGGTATGGTATTTTCAACCATATAACATGGGAAAAAATATGAACCAATGAATCTGTTATCAAATTCACTGAGTAGAAACTCAATTTTCTGAATTCAATAAATGTCGACTTAATAGGTAGGATCCACTTGGTTGCAATGGAAAGGCTCAATATTTTTCTTTCTAAAACGGGCGATGTAGTCTACAGGGAGGGTGAAAATCACTAGATTACAGATTCAGGTTCCAAGTAATGTCAGTCTCTCACACACAGTAAATTCAACGATCTTCAGATAATCTGTCGACTTTCGTGTAATCCACCTTTCAAACATTGATAAGGATGACGGACAACATAGTGCACCTGCTAATAGAGATGCTTAGAATGTGAACAAAGCCTGATACCCTCTTCCTTGTTGAACATCTGCTTTGGCCCATGAACCATTCGATTTTCCGAATTAATGTTTAACTGGGTGAAAAAAAAAGGGGGGAAATGAATTTCAGTTTCTTTCGGGAACCTTCTCTCGAAGCTTGGACATGTCTAGCTTTTCTTTTCTTTATCTTTTCACCTGAATGTCTAATACCTCCATTAGTTCGAATGAAACTACACTTGAAAGAGGTCACATTACGAGGTATATGGCTATCTTTATGTTTGTTGGGGGGGTCAGCAACCCAGAGGGCGAAACAGAGCGGAGACAGGAGGAGATAATGAAGGGGTAGTCCGCTGGAGCCTACTTCGACTCCATGGACCGATCATAAGATCATTTCATGTGTCCGAAAAATTGGTCTCCTAAATCGATCAAATCAAAAGCCTCGTAAGTGGATGGGAAATCGAGGTTACTGAATAATGCAAAACCCTAACCTACTATTCTTCAATCGAGCACGTTCACGAGAATGCAGCGATTTCCCGATCGAGAGATCATCTCTCCGTTCCCGTTCTAGTATTGAGTTACCGAGCCTGTGCAAACTTCAAAAGAACTTGCGACAAACCTGAAAATCAAAAAATTGGCCTTTCACAAATCGAAGTACGAGACTGGATTTCCCAGCTCCCATGTCACCCAAAAGGACCTGGGAAAAAAGATCAGTTCATAGGATCAGTGGGTGAGACCTAATCCTAATGCCAGCGAAAGAAGCTCCTGAGATCCTCGAGATAAAAGTTCACCAGTTTAGCCTGCATTGGAGTTCCCGAGGTCGCCATAACACAGAGAGAGAGAGAGAGAGAGAGAGAGAGAGAGAGAGAGAGAGAGGGTCTCTACTTGATATGAGAAAGTTGAACAACAATTCATCTGAGTCGTCTATATATCCTCCATGTTGGCCGCAAGATTTTTCATGTCCTCGAGAAGTTTTCCACTAAAAAATGAGTCACAACAATCATAATGTGGGGCATGAGTTCAGCAAGCAGCAAAAAGACAGAAAGAACAAGCCCTCATGAGCAGCCTGCACGGGATGAGGAAGGAGATTTCAAGTCTTCAGCAAGGAATAAGTCAAAGTCAACGTTAAGAAGATTGCTACAATTGTAAAGGCATGATCAAGGATATTGAATGCCATACAAAGATAGCCATCATCTTAATTTTTTTCAATAATAGATTAGTTTATATAACAGAAGAAAAATCAAAGAACCATGAGTGTTGAGATGGGTTATGCAATCTCATTATGGGAACGAGAATAATAATATGGATTTCTTTTCCGGGGGGTTTCCTTTTGGTGGTGTAGAAAGGCATGAGGAGCTATAACGCAAGTCTTGTTTGTTTGTTTCATATGGTAGCAATATGAAATCACAATGGATCTCACACACACCCGAGATAGTTTTTATATGACTTGCTCATGTCGCTTCATTTGAATTCAAGTTTTCTTTTTTAAGAAAAGGAAGTTCGGCCTTTGCCTACTCTCTCGGACTTTAATTAAAAAAGGAAGAAAATGTTACAAGTGAATAGGACCATGCCCTTAGGACCCCCCGAATCCCACAAAGCAAGGCATAACATGTGGATCTAAAGCGCATTGCAAATGAGGTTAATAATCCTCTCGTCCCCCTCATGTGGGGCCCACTTGATTTAAGATTGTTGTTCTCGATGAGAAACACTTTATGATGCCTAAAGGGTGGAGACCTCTTGCAGTTGGAGATTCTTTTGCCAAGGAGGAACAGATACTTCTCAATGGAACACTCTTTAGGAGGGTGTCCAAAATTGTAGGCACACCTCTCCCTCCAAATTTTTCAGAGGGTTTCCCCCTCTTATAGTGTTCCAGAGTGCTCCTCAGATGCCAATCGCTTCGCACAAAAGAGCTTGCTTCCAAGTGATTTGTTCTTGCAGTCTCAAAATAATCCCAAGGGTCCGCCAGAGCCAGAGAGACTTGGGCCATGGGAAGAAGACATGACCTAAATCCTCAATGTTGTGATGGCGTCGCTTGCACCACAGAAGAGCCCCACAAATTTTGTTAGCCTTTAGATTGGTCCTGATGCCACGGTGGAGAATTTGCCACATGAGCACCGACTTTTTGATCTCGATGAGGGGATGCCAAATAGACTGAACTTCAAATCCCAACGCAACCTTGTCCAAGTTAGGCACCACTTCTTGTTAATGTGATATGATAGTCCGTTTTCACCTTGATTCTAGGGATTTTGGACAAGAAATTGCGATTGTGCCAAATAAGACTCTCATGGCACAGCGGATCCTGCCCAATGAGAAGTCAAGTTTTAGATCATTCCCAAGTGATGCATCTTCTCTAAAGGAGAGTCCATTCTTTGTAGTTCACTTTTATTTCAGGGTCTATGTCCTCAAAGCTGATCCACTGGCTAGTTTCTTGTTTCCAAAGGTGTTTCCAATGTCTGAAACCCTTGTTCTAGAGCCTCTTAGCCTTTTGGAGGTCCTAGGAAGCCACACCCCTGATGCCCGTGATGCCCCTGATGCCAGATCGAGTCATTTTGCCTAATATCGGTCACCCATTTCCAATCTTCTTTGATTCTTATAAATTTTTGAACTTGTTCCAACTCTTCCATAAGGAGCACACAAGATTCAAGCCGTTAGGGGAAACCAAAATCGGGGAGAATAGAAGGGTAAGGAGGCCCAAGTCCTCCCAACCAAGGAGGCCCACGAGTGTAATCATGTTCTTATTCCTGAAAATGACCATGGCCGAAGAAGTCTCACAATTGCACCAAGCCCTCATGATCCATTTTGTTGCCAACTTGTCAGCCATGTCTACAATATCCATAATGCCCAGACCCCACAATCCTTTTGATTAATGCAGGTAGACCATTTAATATTGAATTCAAGGTTAATACTATTCTAACTTCTCTCATTTACACTAACGTTTTGGCCGCCATAAGACCTATCACTATGTATGCATGTATCTATGCATATATGTATGTATGTATACATGTATGTATGTATGTATGCATGTATGTACCTACGTATGTATGCTTGAATGTTTGTATGTATGTATGTATGCATGCATGTATATTTGTATGTGTGTGCGTGTGTATGCTATACGTATATGTATGTTTACAAGTATTTAGATGTCCATATATGCATATGCATATTGTTATAAAGAAGATGATCCACTTCACAAAGAAAGAATCACACCAAAAAGGAGTGGTCATAGACTAGATTTCATCTGTTTCGCAAAATAATAATATTACCAAAGTATTTGAAACTAATTGCATTTTTCAAATACGGAAGAGTTAAAATTTATTATTTAAATTTATTGAAAAAAAGGAGTTAATCAAAATCTTTTCCGATTGAAAACTTTTTCGGTCAAAAGCCCTTTCAATCAAAAGATATATTTCTATAGTCCATTTTCAAATGAAAACATATCATCCAAGAGTTTTCGAGTGAGATTTTCTTAGTTTTCCCTTTGTTTTTCTTTTTTCCTGTTTACTTTCATCTATTTGTTTTGAATCGATGAAAGTGTCTCTCATGTATGGATGATTGTTTAAAAAATATATAAGTATGCATTTTATGATTCATGAAAGTGTTTCTTACTTGCATACTTGTGTAGATTACAATTTAGATTTAGAAATTATTGTGAGTGTTTGAATTGTTACATTGATTCTTGCTCTCACAATAGTCTAGACTATATGTACACTTGACAATAGATCTATTATGGTTGTTCAAATCATTGTTTCGATTCTTACTCTCATGATAGCATAGGAAGTGGTCAGGAACTATTTTGAGTGTTTGATTCATTATGACTCTTGCTTTCACAATAGTTTAGTAAATGAATATTATAATTTTATAGGTTTTATTTTGAGTATTTGATTTCATTATGAGTCTCATTTTCACAATAGTTTGATTGTACAATATAAATTACTCATTTATTACTGAAAATTTATATATTTATGAACCATATGTATTATTGTGAGTGTCTAATTCAATACGACTCTCGCTCTCATAATGGTTTAGTAAATTATTCATTTATTATTATAAATTTATAAATTTATAAAATTTATGCACTATGAGAAGCATTTGATTCGTTAAATGACTCTCCCTCTCACAATATATTAATAAATTACTCATTTATTACTACAAATTTATAAATTATAGGTACTACTATGAGTGTTCGATTCATTATCACTCTCACTCTCATAGTAGTTTGATTCATTATAATTTTCATAATAGTTTAGGTAGATGAATATAATTTTTGTTTTTGAGTCTTGCTTTTGATTTTTTTTTAGCAACTTATACATTCACGCATTGATAACATGATTTCTGCTACTTCATTCCATTTGTATCCACATGAGCGCATCTCCATTTTGTATTGAGGAAGCACTCCATTTCCATTTTATGTCCATTGTATCTCCTTTGCATTTGGGTATCTTGCCATTTGCTTCTACTTGTGAGTGATCATCTATTAGGAGAAAGAAGTAGAATGATCCACTAAGTGAAGGGGTATTCATGGGTCCACAAAGATCCATGTGGACTAGGGCTAGAGGGTTCCGAGCTTGGGTGGAAGCCTCCTTGGGAATGGGAGGCCTATGTTGCTTACCTTGGGTGCAAGCTTCATAGATATCATGTAATTGCCGGAGCTTGGGCAATCCCTTAACCATATGTGATGCGGAAATTTTGTTCACATGCTAGAAAGGGATTGCTTAGATAGAAAAGATGATAGCTTGTACAACCCTTTGTCTTCTACTCCTTGTGTGATGATGTCTTTAGTTGTAGGATTAATCACCTTTATAGTAGTGTTATCAAATAACACTTACTTGTCATGGTCAGTGATGGCCTTAATTGATAGTAGGTTCATGCACAAGTTTGGGTCAAACAATACATTGGATAGAGCTTTACATTCCCCGTGGTGATAAGTAATTTGAACCTTTCCTTTGCCTTCAATGGAGAAACTTTTGTTGTTGCCTCAATAGACTTCACTAGTGTAATCCCCATCTATTGGAAGGAGTGTCGATCTTTGCACATATGAGATGTGCCTCCATTGTCAAAGATCCATTCTTGAGATGAAATTGAAGTAATTAGGGCTTACTGCTATTTCATGTATCCCTACATCATTTCCACCTGTATAAGTGATCAATGTGAAGGATGGCACTCATCTTCATGCAATGGTAGCTATTCCACTTCATTGGCCATTGTGTAAGTGCACGTCTTCAAACACTCGGTTAGGTTCAATATACTTTCTGGATTGATAATTTAAATGTATGATAATCCCCACTATATGTACTTATTGGCGACAAAGGAATAGTCTCTTTTGTCAAAAGTCCCTAAGTTGTAACTTAGGTACACACATTTTTTTATGTCATTGCCAAGGAGGTACGAGTCCAACCAAGGTACTTGCATGATGGTAAGAGCTTGTAGGTGAAGGTATGAGTTGTGAAGAGGTGATTACTCTGCTTTGGTGAGTCATTTCTCATTGCACTTATTACTTCTCACTTGGAAAGTGTGTGTAGTAATTTAGACCTAGAGAAGTGAGAGGGAGTGAGTAGGAGTAGAGAGTAGAGAGGAAAGATTAGGAGAAGAGTAGGTAGGTAGGTCCCCCAAAATTCCAAAAAAAAAATCATTTCAGTACTTCTCAGCCTTGGGTTTGCCCAGGGGTATAAAAACCAAAAAAATTCATTCAGTAAGTCACTTGTATTCAACAAGTATCGTAGGAGTGCACATACCATCTGTATCGTCAGGTGTGTATCGTGTGGAATCTTGATTGTAGAGGTTTGTCAGTACTCACAACTTGAGGGGAGCAGCAAAGAGGTGAGCTCAATACACCTTGCCAACTAGAAAAGTTATTACATTCAGTTTAACACGTGATTGAACCCACAATCAGTATCATGGTAGAAGTATCATGGGATAGAGTGAGAATTTGATTTCCACAAGCACATAGGGGTGGAGAGGAGTGCACAAGGAGCACATTCATGCAAAATTTTCAAAAAAAATCTTTCATTTGAATGAGATAAGTCCAAGTATTGTGACTGATCGAGTTCAAGTATCACGATACTTGAATTCCCGTCTGTCGCGATACCTGGTAGGTATCGTGTATCATTAATACCTATACTCCTCATGTATCATGATACCTAGGTATCGTGTATGATCGAGTCGAGTATCATGATACTTAAGTATCATGTATCGTGACATTCAAGTATCATGTATCGCTTCATGCCAAGTATTGTTTGTACTCTAGGTATCATGTATCGTTACTCTTGTGTATCATCTATCGTGTATCATTGAAGTCCCAAGTATCGTGTATCGTTAGAGCCTGTTGTATTGTGTATTGTGTATCGTGTATCATGAATTTGCCCAGTATCATGTATCACAACATTTTGGTATTGTGTATCGTCATGATCATCAAGTATCGTGTATCGTTCCAATCCCAGGTATCGTGTATTGTGTATCCCTCATGTATCGTGTATCATGAACTTGTCCAAGTATCGAGTATCATCTGCATCAAGTATCGTGTATCATTTTGATCTGAGTATCATGTATCGTTTGTGCTTTAGGTATCGTGTATCGTGGAAACCTGTAAACTGCTGAAAAGCTTATTAAAAGAAAAACCAGTCTGGGCCAAATAACCTCCTACAATAAACACAAATCAAGGAGACCCACAAACCTAACTTAGATAATCAGTGAATGAACCTGCACTCAGGATATGCCTTAGGAAGCCGACGTAGTGTCATATCATCAGCAGGAATTGTAAATCTACCTAGTGCCAATTCCCATTACTCTGATACCTCTAGTGAGCCAGACAAAGAAGCTAGAATGGCTTATGAAGACATGCATAGCTCTACGCCCTTGACAAGATTCATGTCCATCATTGAAGGAGAATATAGCACCTCTCTCTCGAGTATGTGAACACCAATCAACATGATTTGCCAATCTACATAGATGGGTTAAATAGATCAGTAGCATGAACGAAGAAAGTGAGCAAATATGAGATTGTTCCTCAACTTGTTGTAAAGTATGAAGGAGGATTTTACATGGACAAAAGGGGAGTAATTTATGCAGTGACAAACTTTCCTGAAACCATAAGTGAACGATGGGAGAATGAGAACATAGATCACCCTAATGGGGAGAATAATGAAGATAGGATTTCTACACCCAAGTAAGTCTAAAGTGAATAGAGTTTGGAGAGGTGACAAGATCCCTCAGGATGACACATTGACTGATGTGTATATGGTAGCCGGGATGGAGAAACTACTACAAGCGTCTTCATCTTTATGGGGAGAAAGTAGCAACCTTGTGACCATTTATGAGCTACAAGATCCAAAGGATCTCTCTCGAATTACCTATCTTGACAGGAATATGAGAAATTATTGGCCTATTTCGGATCTAGAAAGATCCCGATTAAGATATCAAGGCATTCTTGTGTTTCCCCTAGAGACCAAGGAACTGCCTCCTATAACCCTGAAGGAACTTACCAAAGTTATGCCTACCAAAACTTTGGGCAAATTCAATAACATAGCATTCCAGTGAGGACTAATGTTCAGTTTTCAATGCCAAGGACCAATCCCAATTATCAACCCCAATCCAATGGAGAGCCAAGAAATAGAAATCATGTTCCGGAGAGACTGCCCATAAGTAGGGGAATTGCCATTCAAGTGAGACATCCAACCATTCCTGTTATGCCCAAACCACCATAACCTGGTAGAAGATTGCGACCAAATTCAAGATAGCCAATTGTATGAGGAGCCACTATGATGGGTCTGGTGAACCTTATAACCTCATATCGGAATTCAAGCAAGTGATTCGTGCTGAATAAGTGGAAGATTTCCTAGTTCAATACGAATCATTTGGTTTGAACCTTACTGATACTGTCTTAGCCTGGTTCCAACCACTTGAACCCAACAATTTCCTAAATATGGAACAAGTATTTTAGGAAATGATTGAAGATTTCACGAATATGTTGGAAAACAATGTCACATCAGTCCAAAATCCATTTAGGGCAGAAAACCTAATTTTGGTACTTAGTCATTTTTGGCACAAAAATGGGTAAAATTTTTATGAGCCTATTTTGTAGAGCTTGAAGAGAGCTTTCCAATGGTATATGACACTCAGTCATCAGAGATCAGATTTGGGAGAAAACCCTAACCCTAATTTTCTATTGATTTAAGGTTTTGACCTCATATGATAACTCTCGACAGGAGGATCATAAGTTGTCAGATCATTCATCAGGTAGTCAGAAGTGTGAAAAAGCAGGTTAATAAGCTATTTTTAAAGATAGCTAAAAGCAACTTTAAAAATAATCAAAAGCACTTTAAAATAAAGCTAAAACTTGCGATTTATCAATTTTAACGCAAAAAAAAAACTTTTTGCGATTCAACTTTATTTCTATCGCTTGGGAGATTGGTGGCCTATATAAAGGTGCCTTGGGGTCACTTTTAGACATCACACACCAATTGGCAACACCAGTTTTTGGTCCCTCATTAGAGGTGGTGCTCTAGCACACATGGGGTAGCCATGGTTCACTCTAGGAGCATGTTGAGGAGCAGCTATGGAGTTCTTCTTGGAGAAGAGTGTGCTCACACTCTTGCTTATGGAGAGGACTTGACCATCAACAACTTGGTGGTGTGGATCAGCCATCTACATAATGTATTTGAAGATTGTCTTCTACATGAATATTTCGGTGTACTTCAAAGACATTGGATGGAGCTAAACATAAGATTTGCATCTTATGTTAACTATTCAGGTACATATTCTCTTTATGCACACAGGTACTACTTGGAGTTTATGGAGGCAGTGGCATCCATATCAGGAGGAGTCCTATTCGGCATACATAAAGGAGAATCACTACATGCATGCTACATGCATTCGGATGCGGTGTTAGAGAAGGTGTGTTCAGATGAGTATGAGGATTTCTGGCAGCAGCCGCTAATTCTGTAAGTATGTGATTTTTCACACACACATCTGATTTAGGGTCTTCCATAGCCTAAAATTGGATTAGGGTTTGTTGATTATTAGTTTTCGACTGATCTTTCCTCTTTCTCTCACTCATATACAATCTTCTACAACCTATCCGGTCATACATATCATACATATTCAGATTTCTGTCCCTACATCTGAATATTCTTGTAAATTTTTGTACATCCACTCATCCATCTACTTCTGTTCACATAGAGTGGTTGAGAGTTTTGCTCCCACATAAATTGAAATTTGTATATATGATAGTGTGAGTAAGCAGTGGCTTACGTAACACTTTACACATGTTGTCTAATCTCTCTCTATCTTTGTCTCATCATTTGTATGATTAAGTGTGGTATGTTCATGTTTTTTCAATATTGGAAGATTGTTGAATTCTATGTTGTAGATCTTGGACCTATGGAACATGGACCTGTGGTATTAGTTATGGGCTTACTAAATTTCCAACATTTGGTATCAGAGCATTTAGGCTCTCAGATTCCCAGGTTCTTAGACTTCCAGGTTTACAACATATGATTTACGAGCATCTTCTAACATTTGACATTTGACATACACACTTAATCTAGATGAGTAGAGATTTGAGAATTAGACAATTCAGTCACATGTTTATTCATCAGTCTGGAGTGTGAAGTTGATGATCTGTTAGCAGCCGAATACTTTTGGAAGAGTATGAAAATACTTTACAGAAGTATTGTTTGAAGACGAAGACTTGATGAAGAGAAGGCTACTTCAAATTCAAGGAAAAACAATGGTTTTGAGAATATGAAGGAATCAGATCAACATCAAATCACAGGTATTAGTTTCTACTATCAGATTATCATTTGCAAGTCATATCTTAGAAGAGCAGTTATGAAGAGATTTAAAGGATTGAAGAAGTGCTTTCAAAAACTTTCATTACTTTGAAATTTAAAGCATTGAAAGTTAAAGCATTAACTACATCAAAACTATCAAGAACAAGGAGATTAGATGAGTTTTGATAGATCTCTTTCATGGCAAGAAAGCTCATCTAAGAAGACAAATTTGGAGATGAGATGAGTTTTGTTTTCAGCCAACCTTGTGTTGTAAGTTGGTTGGAAGTTTTTTTATCACATTAGGTACACTAGAGAGGTAATTCAGCATTTAGCCAAAAGGTTGGTGAATTCAGTCATATCAGTCACATTTGAAGTAGAGTTTGGATTCCGAGATATGAGGAGATGGTAAAACATGATTCTATATTCACCTCCATTTATATACCATGTTTGTTTTGTCTCTTACTCTTAGCACTAGAGGAAGAGAAAAATTCATATGAAGAAGTTAAGAGTGCTTGCTACTTCAAGATGAAGAGAACAAAAGGTATGGAAGAGAAGTTTGAAGATGTTGACATCATCAGGTGGAAGAAAGATGCAGAAAAAGAAAGTCCAACATTTCCAAAGGGAAAGTAAGACTTCCTTTTCTCTTATATTTTCCATATACTTTTCCTACTTTTATCCTCTACACCCAAAGACAAGTCTACGAGAACATCTTGTGTGAAGAAGAAGCAGTTTCTTGTTTTGCACTATACTTGGTCATGTTTTAGTAGGTTTTGACAAAGAATTGCATTGAGAGAAAGAAAGGCAGCTTATATGTTTTGACTCATATGTGTATGAGTTATGTATAAGTTGAAGATTTTGAGCAGGCAACTGATATATTCCCTCAATGAATTCTTGCAGTGTCAATACTGAGCTACTTGGTATATGATAAGTTGTAAATAAGTATATTTCTTCTTTATCTAACGCTTGAGGTAAAAGATTATTTGTAGCAGATGTTGAAGACTTAGAGTGAGGCTGTTTTGGAAAAGGTACCTCATATTCAGTATATTCAAAAAATTCAAAATTTTTCAAGATGAAAATTCAGAAAAATGAGTATTTTCATAATTTCAATGTTTTCATAAAATTTCAGAATTTTAGAATTTGCATGAAAATTATGAAATTTCAATATTTTGAGAAAATTCAAAAAATTCAATATTTTCAAAAATTCAAAAAAATTCAGATTTTTGTTGTACCAATCAGTTGAAGAATCTACTTTCTATGATTGTCTAGACTTTTGGATACATGCTTGTATTCAAAAAGGTGTTCCATCAAATATATCACTTGATTGAGAAGTGGAGTTAGCCAAAAGAAAGTCAAGCAGATACTATCACATTGCAATTTAGTTTGTACCAATATGACATTGCAGGAGGGATTGTTGGAAAACAATGTCACATCAGTCCAAAATCCATTTAGGGCAAAAACCCTAATTTTGGTACTTAGTCATTTTTGGCACAAAAATGGGTAAAATTTTTATGAGCCTATCTTGTAGAGCTTGAAGAGAGCTTTCCAATGGTATATAACATTCAGTCATCGAGATCAGATTTGGGAGAAAACCCTAATCCTAATTTTCTACTAATTTAGGGTTTCGACCTCATATGATAGCTCTCAGCACGAGGATCATAAAAATGTTTTCAGATCATTCATCAGGTAGTCAAAAGTGTGAAAAAGCAGGTCAAGAAGCTATTTTTAAAGATAGCTAAAAGCAACTTTAAAAATAATCAAAAGCACTTTAAAATAAAGCTAAAACTTGCGATTTAGCAATTTTAATGCAAAAAAAAACAGCTTTTTGTGATTCAGCTTTATTTCTATCGCTTGGGAGATTGGTGGCCTATATAAGGTGCCTTGGGGTCACTTTTAAACATCACACACCAATTGGCAATGCTAGTTTTTGGTCCCTCATTAGAGGTGGTCCTCTAGCACACATGGGGCAGCCATTGTGCACTCTAGGACCATGTTACAGAGCAGCTATGGAGTTCTTCTTGGAGAAGAGTGCGCTCACACTCTTGCTTATGGAGAGGACTTGACCATCAGCAGCTTGGTGGTGTGGATCAGCCATTTATGTAATGTATTTGAAGATTGTCTTCTACATGAATATTTCGGTGTATTTCAAAACATTGGATGGAGCTTAACATAAGATTTGCATCTTATGTTAACTATTCAGGTACATATTCTCTTTATGCACATAGGTACTACTTGGAGTTTATGGAGGTAGTGGCATCCATGTCAGCAGGAGTCCTATTCGGCATACATAAAGGAGAATCACTACATGCATGCTACATGCATTCGGATGAGGTGTTAGAGAAGGTGTGTTCACATGTGTATGAGATTTCTGGTAGCAACACATTAGCATTCTATGCTAATTCTGTAAGTATGTGATTTTTCACACACACATCTGACTAAGGGTCATCCATAGCCTAAAATTAGATTAGGGTTTGCTGATTATCAGTTTTCAACTGATCTTTCCTCTTTCTGTCACTCATATACAATCTTCCACAACCTATCAGGTCATACATCTCATACATATTCAGATTTCTGTCCCTACATCTGAATGTTCTTGTAAATTTTGTACATTCACTCATCCATCTATTTCTGTTCACATAGAGTGGTTGAGAGTTTTGCTCCCACATTGTAAATTGACATTTGTATATATGATAGTGTGAGTAAGCAGTGGCTTACGTAACACTTTACACATGTTGTCTAATCTCTCTCCATCTTTGTCTCATCATTTGTATGATTAAGTGTGGTATGTTCATGTTTTGTCAATATTGGAAGACTGCTGAATTCTATGTTGTAGATCCTGGACCTATGGAACTTGGACCTGTGGTATTAGTTATGGGCCTACTAAATTTCCAAGAGAAGATTGGTATTAAGAATAACTCTTCATCCTTGATTCACAGCTTCAAATAGTATCCTACAGAGTCAGTTCATCTAGTAACTAGGAGGTTTAAGCAATTTGTGGATAGATGCCCCATAGAAAGAAAGGCTTACACAACAAAAAATTATCTCATGATTTTTGGAAGGATTAGTCAATGGATCCCTAAGAGCACTAGTCTACGTAAAGAGATTCCAAGCATTGAGTGAATGCTTGAAGAAAGGTATAGACTTGGAAGACAACTTGTCAGAAGACTTAAAGATTCCCCAAAATAAGAATAAGAGTGAGATAATTCTAGCAGTATCTCTAGTGCAAACAACAATGTGGAGGAGATTGCAAACGTAGTGGCCAAGAAATTAAGTGTGCAGGGACAAAAGAATTACCCCAACCCCAAGCTAAGGATGCAGATGCTTAGGAGATGTGTACACTGTGGAGGGGATCATCGAGCTCATTTGTGCAAAAGAGGAATTGTCCCACCACCCCCATATGTTTATAACCGACAACTAGCACAAAATCAAGCTCAATACTGTAATATTGAATAGAAATACACAAATCACAATACTGAAAGTTGTCCTTACAATAGACATGTCCAACCACCACAATTAAGGCCATATGGATACCCATCTAGAGACCAAGGAAGGGAATTTCCTAGATATCCTCAATACCAGAACCCACCTCCCATTCAACAACCATACGACTACCTAGGATACAATCCACTGTAACCGGTGTTAGGACAACGGCCACCTCACCCACAAAATGTTGTTCTAATGAAATTTTCCCAAGCAGAAGAGAACACTCCGAGAGCCCTAGTACCGACCACTTCACTAATAGGCCTTGATAGCCATAATCAATTCTATGACCAAAACTGGGGAGAACTATGCATATGAAACTGACTCGTTGAACTATGTGCAAACCTATGAGCAACACCCTTATGGACTGAAGTAAATCGATGGTGATGCACCACAGTGCGCTCTCCTTCTCGAGAGCTTCACGATGATATGCTCGGAGTAGAAAACCGAGCTCCTGAGGCCGCACGTAATACTCTGCACAAAGGCTGTAGAATACGCAGAAAACACAGTACACAGAGAGCACGAAGACAGACTTTTTAGGTCTTACAAATGCAGTCGAACTTAGAGTCTGTGACTGATCAGGCCACTATATGTTTTATTAAAGAACATATACAAAGAAGTGTCCGGTGGCCATTTGGCCTTTCACATGGACACTAACGGTAACAATCTCCCACTACAGGCCAATATGGCCAGAGTAAGTATGGGAAAAAAAATAAAGAATGATAAAGAGTACCTGAGTGTAAGTATACAAACTATACCTCCCACCTGATGGGCATGTTACACAGTATACAAGTGACTGTGTAAGATCAAGAATCAAGTAACCTCCATCAAGTGACAATAGTGTCGAAAGCTATCCTGTGGTAGAGCTTTAGTCAAAGCATCTGCAGCATTATCTCGAGTGTGAACCTTCTCAATAATAATGCTCTCAATGGCTAAGCAATCTCTAATGAAGTGATACCTCACCTCAATGTGCTTGGTCTTTGCATGATAGACCGGATTCTTAGCCAAAGCAATGGCACTCTGACTATCACTGAGCAAGCGAGGTACATGCTGAGGTAAACCCATATCACAAGCAAGATGAGAAAGCCATAATGCTTCCTTAATGTACCCTGATGTAGACTTACGGATTGCTTCTTGAGATTTCTTTCTCCTAGGTCCACCTTCCTCTTTTTCTAACTTCTTTTTTGCTTTCCACTTTCTCCCACTCACTCTCTTACATGTTCTCACTCACACTACCTCTCTTTCTCTCACTCTCACACCTCCTCACTCTCTCATCCACTTCCACCTCTCTTCTCTCTTTCTCACTCACACACCTCCACTTATTCTGGCAGATAAACACTCTCTCACACTCTTCACACACACTTGCGCTCACACATACATGCTCTCACTTTCTCTCTCTTTCTCTCTCTCTCTCTCTCTCTCTCTCTCTCTCTTTTACACATATACTTGAATACACATACTCACTTTCTCACATGCTCTTCACACACATGCATGCTCAAAATTCATAGGTCCTACTTACTCACATAGATGCATTCATACAAGCAAATTCACACACTTGCATCCACGAACATGCTTGCGAGCATTCAATCTCACACCTTCTTCAAGACACACTCATCCACACATGCTCATACACCTGCACACATATATTCACACACATACATACCCTCACTTCCCCACCCCACTCTCTTTTTCTTTCCCTTGCTCATTCTCTATCACCCTTTCTCTCTTTTTCTCTTTCTCCCTCTAGTTCACTCCCTTTTCCTCTTTCTAAGTCCTCTCTCTCACACACACACACTCATTCTCCCATGCTCTACCACTTACACTCTTTTTTTTTCCTTTCTCTCACTTCCCCTCACACACACATTCACACTTGCTCTCTCTCACACACTCCTTCACCATCCCTTTTTCTCCCTCTTCCCCACCTCTCTCTTCATCTCTTTCTCACTCCCCTTCTCTTACACACTCTTACAGATCATATAACACATGCACATAACAAGATAAGACGTGACGTCATACCACAACCAATGTGTCTCTATATGCACTTTGGGATGCGATTTCTTTGCCTTACACACACAAAACTCAGTGACAATCCTATCACATGATAAGACATTTAGCAAGAAAAACCCTAGGAACTTGTGCACAAAACCCAAGCTAGTGCTTCCCCATCGACTGATTATCCCTCCAAACAATGTATGTTATCAACAGCATAGACGTCCTCCATCCGTAACAGGAAGTAGAATGTAATCTTTTACCTTGATGCATATATCCTATTCTCAAGGTACAATCACATCCGGAGCTCCTCTTCAATGGCTGGCAGCATATACTAAATCATCCTTCCATTGCACCTTGTTGACAAAACTGGATATGGTATGGGCTGAATGTCGAGACTTTGTAGAATCAATAGAACCTCAGGATTGCCAGTGGCCATGAAGACCTTGAGTATAGGCTCTGTCAGTTTTCATGCAGCCAAAGTTTTCTATCTAAAGAGTTCTGCCATATCTGTTCGGGAGTTGAGCCGAGATTATGAATGTGTTGCACGTTGAGCACAACTATAGATATGAAAAGACTACTGAAATAAATGTCTTTGCCAATGAACTGATCCGTCTGTGCTTCTTGTCTATTGGAATTGGAACATGGATTTGACCTCCGAGAATCGATACATTTGCTTGATAGAGCCCACGGAATTTCGGGATGCATGCAATCGATGAAACAGAGAACTTTGAGAATATCCTTTGACAAATATGTTTTGCATGGTCACCCCCTTTACTGCCCTCCACAATCACGGAACAACTGAAGAAGAAGCTTAACTTTTGCTGAGCCCATATGCAAAACCCCCTCCTCATATCCAAAACCCTAGTGCTCATTATCCATTGTTCTTGAAATAGGTCACGAATGAAACTGCCACCAACTGACAGTGATGCCAACACAGGCTTCTCAGAGTCATTTCCCACCATTGTTATACAAAGAGTAGCAAATAGAAATGCCTGCCAGCTTTCTGGTAGAGCACCCTTATCATATACACATGCATCAAAAGCAGCACCATTGTTAGCACACAAGGTCAGGAACGAGGTGCAAGAACATGTCAAAGAAGTGGATACTCAAGAAGAAGGAGCAAGTAGGGAGCTCCAAGAAGTAAATGTCAAATTTTCAGAAGGATTCCCTAAAAAAATAGTGATTTTCATAACTAAAAGCCATTGTAAATACCATTTCATATTTTTGTAACTCCATTTTGTTCAAGCCAAGGAGTCCTTGAGCTTGAGGAGTATTAGAAGTATCATCCTACCAATTTTCATAATTTTAGACTCTGTTTGAGCCCTTAAATAGGCCCTAGAACCTAATTTTTAGCTAGGCCGGACACTAGGGCTGGACAAGGCCAAAACTAGTCCAAAAACTATAAAAAGAGCTAGAGAGCTCATTTTTGGGGTTAGTTTGTTAGAGAGTTGGTTTGTTAGAGATTGAAGCTTTGTAAGAGAGTTCTTTCTAATAGAAGCTTTCCATTGTTCCTCTCTTTGCTCTTACTGTGTGCACGTGTGTGTTTATATGTGTGCATGCTTGTGTGCTTTCACTCATGCACTTGTGCCTTCACTCGCTCATGGTCTTCATACCAATCCTCACGTCTCCACAGATTGAAAAGTAAAGGAGGTGATACTCATGCTTGAACTACAGATCAAGTTCTAGAACTTCATTCCAACATGCCAAAAGCAGGCCTTAAGCAAAAAGTCCTGGAGATACTGCTAGACAAAATAGGAGACATGAGTGAAGGTGAAGAAGGTAAAACTTATCTTCCAATCACCTACCAAGGTGTAGCTCAGTGATGAGTAGCACCTCCTTTAATGTCAATCCGGGAAGACGTGGGGATTGTATGATGACCTCGAGCAAGTGAAGGCACAAGTGCGTGAGTGAGAAGCACACAAACATGCACACACATACACACACACACGCACACATGGCAAGAACAAAGAGAAAGATAATGGAGTTCTTTTAGATTACTTCCAAAATGCTCATACAAGTTCAAATCTATTGCCATCTAATCTCAAAAATGAGCTCTCTAGCTCTATTTATAATTTTTGACTAGCTTTTGGCCCTGTCCAGACCTAGTGTCCGGCCTAGTTAAAAATTAGGTTCCCGGGCCTATTTGAGGGCTCAAATGGAGTCTAAAAATTATGAAAATTGATATGATGATACTTCTAATACTCCTCAAGCTCGAGGACTCCTCGGCTTGCATAAAATGGAGTTACATGAGTTTCCACAAAATCAAAACCAAAAGCCATCCATTGTGTTTGGCAACCCAAAGCTTGTAATAAACCACCCGACCCCCATTTGTAAATTCATCACCACTTACTAACTGCATCATTCTGACACTGCATCTTTTCACTTATCTCATACGACTACTTGTTCACTAACAACACACACAATCATCGAGCAGTCACTGACCCACTAACCCCTTACTTACCTCATGTTAATGTTGTAACGGGGACAAAAATTGTTCTATCTTGTCCATTACAATGTTAATGCATGCTTCTATATTCTCACAGAACCAGCAAGCAAGCAGTGATATGGCAGAAGCAGGAGGCACCAGTTCCCAGGCAGGGTCTAGCACCCAGATAATGGATATTGAAACCCTCCTTCTTGAACCACAGCTCACCGAGAGGCCTCAAGAACTTAGAGTTGTGCATGTGCTACCCATTCAGGATCCTCCGCACGGACACACTTCTCAAGTGGGGAAACACGCACATTGGTTCAGTGATGTCGCAGGACCATTGGGAGACGACACCTACTTTTGGGAGGCAGAACTTGAATTTAATGGCAAATGGGGATGATACCATTTCTTCACCCGCGAATTTGAGCAGTATCAGAATGCAGAAGTAATGCGACCGGTATGGACCAAAGCGGGCTTGGATGGCTATTTCGGGGCATATTTACCTAATCCAGATTTCCTGCGCTGCTCCTACCTTATCAGTACCATCACCCTAGCAGGGCTACGAGAGGTGATAGTACTTTCGTGCTACCCTCACTGACGCCATGCCACGAGCTCAAAAGGTTCAAACTGACCCTCAACCTAGTACGGGAAGCATTGAACATGCAAGGTATGCATATTCCCACTGAGAAAGAAACAATGATTCCAGGCAGGATGAAGCACAAGGATCTCAACAAATTAAAGGACATGGTAGCAATGAGACCAACCATCGCTCTCCACCTATGAACGATCATGCAACACTTCGCTTTCCCCGCCCAAGAACGCTTCACTATGCCACCAAAAAAGATCTTGTTCAGCTTGTACTTGGCGGAGACAGAGGATCTCACAATCAATCTACCACACTGGATCATAGATCAAATCCACCTAGCCCATCAGCGATGGAATAAGAAACATAAGAACGTGCTTCATGGGTGCTGTGCACTAACAAAAATAATTTATAGATGCTTAGCTTATGACGTGCCCATTCAAAGAGCACTAGTGTGGTCCAAAGCTCAGGAGTTCCAAAGACGACTATCCACAACGGGCCCTCCATCGAAGAAAATGAGAGGTGTAGTCCAATTACCATGTGCCCAAGCAAGGGGAGCCACCACCACACCAGAAGTGACCCCTCCACAAACGCGACGTGTCCGTCCGTTTACAATTCGCTTACCGAGACAGAGTGCAGAAGGACCTAATCTAGTTTTCCCTCCTATCCCTTCTGACCTGGAGTTTCCACAAGGCTACACCTTGAATGATCTCACTGATGAAGAAATTGCTAGGCTGATCAATGAATCTAACCTCGAGATGGAAGCAGAGCAGACCCAAAGACCACAACCCACTACAACAACTTCAGCCCCGAACCAACTGGAAGTAGTAGAAGTAGAGGAAGATAAAGAAGAGACTGAGGACGAAGAAGCATACGAGGAGCATGATCAAGAATATGAAGAACCTTCAAAACTAGCAAGTGCCCCAGCCTATTCGGCACAAATAAAAAGATTGTATGAAACCATGAAGCGAGTCCAGGAACAACACAAACTATCACTCGAAACAGGAAAAATGCTAATAAGTCAGATGTTAGGAGAAGAGGGAGTGGATGAAATGTTTATTGAGTCCCTGAACCTGCACGCGGACGCGGTGGGCCTGGATGAAGCCATTCATTCGGTTGTGTCTTACATTCATCGCTTCGAAAAACGAGTGCCAACCCATCCCATGCGATCCCGCAAGCAAATTCACATCAATGTATCAGCGCTAGGAGATACCACACAAATAGAAGAACATCAGGCAGAACCACTCTCACCACACACCTCACCTCTCACTACACAATTCACTTCACCACATGGCACTACCACCCCCACTTCCACCATTACCACATATGTCATGGGAATTCCTCTCTCTCCCGGCATCCAATTCGGAGGAGTCACCATGCCCAGTTTCACAACACTATTCATGAACATCACATCCACCCCACCCACTGTCCCCATCTACACGGTCACACACACGTTTGAAACCATGGAAACATCACCAGCCACAACACCACTCCCTCCCCCCATGCAGCCTCAATCTCCCATACCCCCTCCACCCACATCACCACTTGACTCCACCTCATTCACGACTCCCTTTCCCTTCCCCATTCCTCTTGCATCCTCTCCTTTCCCTACATTCTTTAATGTAAATAATATGTTTTTGATGTTACATCAATGTGTGTATCAACTACAGAGTGAGTATCAGACTCTCGAAGACCATCATCGCCAACTAACTACGAATCACCAACAACTACAGAGGCGGCTTACAACTATAGAAGACGAAAATGCTGACCTCAATCAATGCTACACCACACTCGAGCAGGCCCATCAAACCCTCCTGGAGACACCCCAACCCTCACAGTTGCCAGGCATCAAACAACTCGAAGCTTTACTTGAAGTCTACCAAACAGATAATCTAAGAGTCCGGCATAATTTGACCCTACTCAGGAAACACATGGCTACCGCCCTGGAAGAGAACAAGCGTCTGCAGAAGCAAAATGAAGAAAATCTAGAAGCTGCAATGGAAGGCTCCCCCCACGAGATCGACCCAGAACAATTTAAAGCAGTCCCCTCAGATACAATGAAGATAATCCCTGGAAAGCTATGCTAATCTATTAGAAGCACATGATAATATGGAAAAGGAACGAGATGCACTATGCCGCCAGCTAAGGGAACAGGAGGAACAACCCAAGGTCATAGCGACAGCATCGACTTCAGAGGAGGTAAAGGCATTAAAGGATCAGGTGGAAGAATTGCAAAAGAAGCTACTAGAGCATGAAAGACAACCCTCTCCAATTATAGAACCAAAGCCAGATGAATTGGTGCCCATTGAGGTGGATGAATCGTACGAGGAACCATATGTTCCTATGCCGATGCCAAGAGGTCAGCAAACCTCTGAAGGAATGGACACCTTGCAAGTCGAAGCACCCGAATGGCTTCAAAAACTCGAAAAGACAGCTAAAACCCACGAAGATCGAGTGGCAGTCCAAATCCAATCAATGGCTGAATTGGAAGACACTATCATAAACTTAGAATATTTCCGAAGTATGTCTCATCACAGATGGATAGGCACCAACGATGATCAGTATGTGCCTTATTGTGTTCTCTTGGCAGATTACAACGCAGAGATTCAAAGACGATGTGGCAAGGCTCCAACCTTTGCCACACAATTTGGCCCCGATGATATCCCTGAGAGTGCTAGAAAAGGATCCATTCATCAACCCACCTAGAGGATCCATCTTCTTGAGACCTATCCCGAGATGGTTCGTACCTGGAACAACATGCAACTATTTATCAAATACAACCCCTGTTATGTTCCAGTCCTCCGAAGATGCACCTGACCTAAGTTTACCATTGCTATCAGGAATGTCAAAGGCTGTGCAAAGTGGTTAAATTATGTATATCTAGCACCTCCACTAAGACCTCCCACTGTTGCTTATATGATTTCTATAATTCGTCATTGGAGCCTTCGACTACGGAACACCCCTGATGTGATGGCACAGATGTGCATGAAGATCTTTGAATTAATGCTGATCACATTCAGGACATTCAAAAACATCAAAGACCCCCATTTCTCAGGAGTTGGCTTCACTGCAGGCAACCTAGACTTGGTATACGACATGAGCACCACCCCCTCAATAAAGGTAATATATGCCTGGCATGCAAGAATAAAATACCTCCCAGCTTGCTTTAAGCAGACCTTTGAAGAGATGTTTGTCACAGGGTTTTGGGAATATCACTCAGAAATATTCGTACCCATGCCCTCACATCTCCTCCAACTTTCATTGTGGAGAGGACCATCCACTCAGATCAATTGCGGGTGCCACATCCAGACGTCCCAGGTCCAGTGGATTGGGATGCATTGTTAACAGACCTAGCACGAGGGCTGCGACTAGAAGAACACCACCTTGCTTCAGATGTGGTTCAATACTATGTCCAACGCTCAGCCAAACAAGGGTATGTCAGAGACGATAGACATGAGAGAGGGGGGGTGTTGGCAGTAGTCAGGGCATCCAAGGACTCACAAGACAAGGAAGCCAAAGAAGGGAGCCAGAGCGGAGAGAAGGCACAAGCAGACAAAGTAGTCAACGAAGATCTGGCAAATAGGGCATTTAAATTTTTCCAAATCAACATCTTAATAATAGTGATTCTCATCACTAAAAGGCTTTATAAGAGTGTCTGCTTGGAAATGAGGTTTTTTTTGGACCCATTTACAAGTGATTTTGCTCGTGCTTATGGGCGAATATGTATTCGTGCATGTTGAATAAGAGTGGGTATCAGCTGTTCGAGTGAGTGAATCATGTTGTACATGGTGTGATATGTGTGTAGCTATTTGAGCCCGCAAGCAAGCCTTAGGCACCCAAATTTGTCTTGATTGTGGGTCAACCTTCATCAACTTCTTGGGTACCCGATAGACTTTACTTTTATAGAAGAATTTTTGGAGGACTTCTTATTAGTGTCTGGTCGTTGATCACTAATAGGAAGTTGAGCCAGTTGTTGAGGCTTGACCACAATAGAATGCTCGCCTTTTCGAACCCACACTTGTTTTGATGGTTGAGACACCATGCTTCGTATTTGCTTTGGGCTTCGAGCATAAGTCGTCTACTTCTTCTGCATTTGATCCGCCTTTGGTTTCTGTATCCCTGTGGCTTTTGGAAAAGAAGGGAGTTCCGTCGTATCCTTGGCTTCTTTGTTGAGATAATCATCCCTTTGCATCACATAGTTGTGGCCAAGAATAGCATGGTCATCTTCATGTGTACTCCTGGAAGGACCAAGAGTGTGTGCCTTTCCTAGTTCCTTGAGTGCTCCATTGTCCAGCTCAATTATAATTTGACTCTGATTTACCCATACCTGAAGAAGTCCACTTCTTAGGTTTAGGTTGACTGCATGATCATAGATCCAGTCTTGACCCAAGACAAGAGGTTCAATGAGATCCTCATCTTGACACACTAGTACTTTAACTGTCATTAGAACATCTTGAATGTAGAGGGGAAGTTCCACCTCACCCATGCAAGGGGTTTCCACACCTCCCAATCCTATGAGATATGCTTCTATAGGATTGATACTTAATTTCAACTTCTGACAATAAGAAAGTTTAACCACACTAGTGGCTGCGCCTGAGTCAATCAGGGCCCGTACAGTCCTTGCACTTTTCCCTTGTCCTATCTCTAAGGTTACAAAAGGACGTCGATCAATTATTCTATGGGGACTTATACTTGAGACTTGACACATAGCCATATGATATCCTGGGTCCGCATAGTCATCTGCCCTGGGCTGATCCCTACCCTGTCTTCTCAACTTCATCCTTCGGATGCGTTCTAAAGCTTCTGCTTGAGCTTCTTCTCAAATTCACTTTTCTTCCTCCTTGCATTTCTTGGCAGTGTTGAGTCGATTTAGCATCTCTTCAGTCAGAGGTTCCTGATATAACTTGACTCTGCATCTGCTTATGTAGCTAGGGAGAATATCGCCTTCTAAAGTGGCTAGTTGTACTGCTCCACTAGTCGAGATCATGTTTATGATCATAGGTCCATAGCCTCTCTTCTCTAATTTTCTCGCATGTTGCTTCAAAGTGTAGACTAACACTAGGTCCCTTGCTTTCAAGCCTTTATCCTTCACATGGGCATCAAAATACGCCTTCTGTCTTTTCTTAGCTACATATATTCCTGCTGCAACTCTTAGTCTTGTTTCACCTAATCGTTCAAGGTCAAAAATTCTCGAAGAAAGTTCATGACCTGTCCACTCATGCTCCTGTACTACTCTCAATGTAGGAATCAAGAAGTCCAAAGGTAGCACCGCATTTTGGCCAAATACCATCTGAAAGGGTGTGGCTTGGAGTACCGTTTTATAGGCAACTCGGTATGCCCAAACAATGTGGTGTAGCTGTTTGTCCCAATCAGAGCGTTTATTATTAACCAATTTTGTCAACACATTGCATAGAATCTTATTTGTGCTTTCGGCTTGCCCATTAGCTTGTGGATGATAGGGAGCAAAATTCTTGTGTACAACCACGAATTCTTGGAGCAGATTTTCAATAACTTCATTCAAGAAGCGAGTGCCTCTATCACTAACTAGCTCTATAGGTAGCCCGTATCTAGTGAACACATTCTCAAATAAAAACTTAGCGGTCGTTTGAGCATCATTCTTTGTCGTAGCCTTTACCTCTATCCACTTGGTTAAATAGTATGTGGCCACAATGATATATTCAACATGTGAACCCTTAGCTGGGGGATTAATAGGACCTACAAAGTCTATTCCCCTTTTGGAGAATGCACGTCCACCCATCATAGGTTTCAAAGGCGTCTCATCTTTGCGTATAGGATACTGAGTTCGTTGGCAAACATCACACCTCTTCACATAGGTATGTGCATCCATATGAAGGGTTGGCCACCATAATCCTGCAAATTGGATTGCCTTGATCACCTGATCTGGTCCAAAGTGTCCTCCTGCTACACCCTGGTGAGCAGTTTCCAAGATCTTAAGATATTCACTCTCATGGACACATAAATTAAGGTAACCATCTTTACCACACTTGTATAGATTATCACCAATGAGTGAGTAATCTAGGGCTTCTTGTTCTAGACTTCTTTGTTTGGCCAATGTCATATCTTGTGGGAATGTTTTCGTCCTTAGGAAGGCTACTAGTGGTTCACTCCAATCTGGCACTATGGACACTTGATAAAGAGTGGCATGCTCCATGGGTGGTTTAGTGCAACAGATTGGGCATTCTTTACACATCTTATGTACATCAGCTTCCATAGTAGGCCAATGCACTCCGAATCTCCTTAGTGTCTGTAAAGTTCTTTGCCTCGAATGGTGTTGCTCTAATGCACCTACATGTGCTAATTGCAATCATTTTGCGTACTCATCCTCTTCCACACAACAAGCCAATATCCCTTGATCTGTCTGTTTGTACATACTTCCTGCCATGATATGGTACTTCTGGGCTTTTACGACCTCCCTATCTTGAGTGTTTATGACTGGTTGGTTAGGCCCGTATGTCAACACTGGCACTAATGGCTTAGCCCACTGAGGTACAACTTCCAATTAAAAGAAGTAAGCATCAGGAAGGTCATCTGATACTCCTTGTGGGGCTTCTCCAGATGTGAGCCTAGAGAGATGGTCTGCTCTCAAGTGAGTCTTGCCTTTCCTCACCACAACCTCAAAGTCGTATTCCATTAGCAAGAGAAACCATCTCACCAATCTACCTGTATTGCATGGCTTGTTCACGAGATATAACAATGCTTGATGGTCAGTAAAAAATTTAAACTTATTTGCAAGCAAATAGTGCCTAAACTTTTTAACCGCATACACCATGCCTAATCCTTCTTGTTCGGTGGTGGTATAGTGCCGTTCAGCTACATTTAGCTGTCTACTAGCATAGGCAATTAGAAGATCCATATAACCTTCGCCTGTAGGTTGTGCGAGTACACATCCAATAGCATAATTGGATGCGTCCACGTGAACATGAAAGGGCTTATTCCAATCTCGTGTGGTCAAGATTGGTGTTGAACACAATCTTCTTTTGAGCTCATTAAAAGAGTTTTCACATTCATCAGTCCACTCAAAGTTAGTCAAAAGTCCGTATAGAGGCTTCGCTATGATGGCGTACATGTGTATGAAACGTCGATAATAACCACAATGCCCCAAGAAAGCTTGTACTTCCTTGACGTTCTTTGGCCTAGGTAGCTCTGCTATAGCTTTCACTTTTTCTTCATCTATAGATATGCCATTCTTTGACACTATGTGTCCTAGAATCTTGCCCTGCCTAACCATGAAAACACACCTTTCTGGGCTTAGGCAGACTTGATATTCTCTACATTTGTCAAAGAGTTGCCTGAGCTCAGGTATATGTGTTTGTCTAATGTTGGAATGAGCACAAAGATCATCAACATAGACCTCTAAATTCTTCCTCAGGAATTCTTTAAATACATGGCACATCAGTCTCTGAAAGGTTGTAGAAGCATTGGTAAGCCCAAATGGCATTACTCGAAAAGCAAATATGCCCCACTCTGTGGCAAAAGCCGTCTTATGCTGATCTTCTGGAGCTATTGCTACCTAATTGTAGCCAGAAAATCCATCAAGGAAGTTGTACACTTCATTGCCTACTACTCTTTCTAAGAGATGTTCTGTGATAGGAAGCGGATAGTTATCTCGAATAGTGGCTTCATTAACCTTCTTCAAGTTAATGCACACACGTAGCTTTCCATTCTTCTTGGGCACCACTACGATGGGGGACACCCACTCAGTGTGCTCAATTTCATAAATAAATCCGGCTTCTACCAATCTATCACCATAGTTATCGTTATATGTGTATGGCTTTTGTTTAGAGGGTTTGGCATCTGAGGTCATGGGAATAGTGTGTGAGCATATGTCAGGGTCTACACCTTTCAAGTCCTTGTAGCTCCAAGCGAATACATCTCTGTATTCTCTTAGCAGGGCAATCAACACTTTCTCTTCTTCTTCCGTCAGGCCATGCCCTATGTAAGTGCATCTCTCCTCTCCTTCTTCTATGGTCACAACTATTTTCTTGGTGGTTTCTTTGTTATCATAGGCCTCCCCTGATTGCGCTTCACGTTTAGGCATTCTTACCATGACTCTTCTATCGTCTATCTCATACTTTCTGAAATTGTCAGGGACCTCAAACAAAGATTCTTCCTCTTCTGGTGTGACTTCTCTCTTCTTTATTTTCTTGCCTTCACTCTTAGCGGTCACTTGTGTGGTTAACCTCACTTCTTTTATAAGCTCCTCGTGTCTCTGAGGATGAGCTTCTACTTCATAGAAGTATTCTTCATCTGATGCAAATGGTGGGTCCATAATGATTGACTCTAGATCGGAGTCACTTGCATCCTCAAATGCATTAGGGCTAGGTTCGCGTTCTTCTAGGATTGAGTCTCCCATGATTGGCTCTATTGAGAAGACTGAAATGTCATAGCCATCCTCGTCATAGTGGGGTGTCCATTGTTCTTCATTGATGGCTATATCCATTGTTGCTAAAATTTCTGCCCAACCGTGAGGTTCAAATTCTTCATCAGGGAATACTACAGGTGCATAGGCTGGGTCTTGAATAGATCTATGTGTCGCTTTTACACCTACCTCTCTAGCTTTTTCTCTCTTCTCCTCTTCTACTGCCACTTTGCACATCCATAAGTGGGTGTCTTCATGCATCCATGAGGATCCTGATCCTATAGAATGCAATGACTCAGTATCGTCTTTGGCTCTATGGATGGGGTTCCATTGGATGGGAGGCACGTCTCGATGAGAGTAATCCTTGAGATTAACTTTGGTCGTGACACCTAAGTGTTGCAAATACAAGGAATTGGTTCCCCAATCCTGTACCACTTGCAACTGCTGCATAAAGGGTATTCCCAAAATCATCTCATAGGCTCGGTTCTTGCTAAAGTCACAGATAGCAAATGTGTGCTCAAACTCTACACCACAAGTAGTGAGAGTTATTCCTTCTAACAACCCTAAGGGTCTCTCTATGTGACCATCAGCCATCTGCAATTTCATTCTCATTGGCCTGAGTGCTGGCTTGCCCCAACACTTCCATAGGGAAGTAGTAGCAATGGCAACTCCTGCGCCTGAGTCCAAAATTGCCTTGGTTGTGTATCCTTGATGGGTAATGGGAAGATAGGTGTTTCCTTCTTCTCCTTCACTCATGTCTCCTATTTATCCAAGGGTATTTCTCACACTGCTCTATGGGATCCTACCTGGGAACGAGGTTTCACTACTTCTAGTACTTGTTTGGCTACATGTTTCCATAGCTCTGGCCTAACTTTGAGTAGCTCTTCTAAAGTGAGGTTGCACTGCACTTTAGTGTTTTTCACTACCTCTGTGTTCCTAGGTATGATTGAGTCTTCGTTTCTTACCATGACTGTGGGTGCTCTCATACATGTGGACTTTGCTTCCCATGGGCCTGTGAAATGGGGTAGTTCATGAATTAGACTCAAAGTCTAATCTCTCTTGAGATTGTGCACTCTCATGCTCTCCATAAATGGAGGGAATATCTTGTGGGAATTGATCATGCGCATCATCCACAAGTTCAATGGGAGGAGGGACTTCACTCTCTTTTGCCCATTTCTCTTCTTGAATTTCCCGTAGGAATTCTGGTGTGTACCTGTTCATAGAAGAAGAGGTGTCTGGTTCAGTGGAATTGGGCACATAAGCTTCCTGTGGTGGAATGCTTATTCTTTTACTTGCCTCATCTCTTCCGTGGTTTTTTTCCTCCTTGGTAGATCTTGCAATTATGCTCTCTAACTTCTCTAATAGTCCATCCAAGTGCAATTGTGCCTTAGCTGAGCAAGAGTAGTTGAAGAGGCGTCTAGCTTCAAACATGGTATGAGCCAATGCGACCATTTTCACGCAAAGCTTGGTTCTTTCTATCTCTAAGTCAGCTCTAGGGTAGCACTTTTCATGATCCGTCACATTTGGCCCTTCTTGGATTCTGGCCTGATATGCCTTAAGCATCATGTCTATGTCTTCAGGAGTGGGGTCAGCTAATACTGATCCTACTCTAGGGGGTGGTGGGATGGTCTGAGGTGGGATGAAAGATGGTGGATTAGATGGTGATAGGGATGAAGGTGGTGGTGGTATGTGAGAGTTTGTTTGAGAGGCGAGTTCAACAATTTTGGCTTTTGTTTCTCTTATGCTTGCTTCTAAGTCGCTCATCTTTTTAGACCATTGTCTTTTCATTCTCTCTCGGCTATCCTTCCAGGCTCTCGACCGTTTCTTGGCTATGGTCTCAGTTTCACTAATCTCTGCACTCTTTTCTTGGCCTAAACCTTGGTTCTGCTGCAAAGCCTGAGCTCTAGTGACCACCTGTACTGGTGCAGTGGCGGTTACACTTCCTGTAGTGTCTACTACTAACCCAATAACAGTAATTGGAGTGATTTTTGGCATATTATTGGAATTCTTTGGGCAATCTCATAAGAGTTGCTCCT
Source organism: Ceratopteris richardii (assembly GCA_020310875.1). Taxonomy (NCBI): domain Eukaryota; kingdom Viridiplantae; phylum Streptophyta; class Polypodiopsida; order Polypodiales; family Pteridaceae; genus Ceratopteris; species Ceratopteris richardii. The sequence continues at coordinate 3,936,074 of CM035444.1, read as the reverse complement.
TTTTGCAATCTTGACAAAAGCCCTGTATTGTTACTGACTAGGGTTGTGTAGGTGCAGGCATTGGACAATCACGAATGAGGTGATCTCCCTGACATCTATAGCATGGTCCTCTAGGGAATGGGGGTCTTACCTGCCTAGGTTGAGGTCTGGTGTTGGGATTTGTGTACATGATATTTGCATACTCTGGATCCCAACTTGGTTCACTCGGTTCTTCACTATAGTAGGACTCACCATGTTCAGGAGACTGCATGTAGTAAGCATGGGGGCTATCCACATGTGTAGAATAAAAACTATGGTCACTAGGGTCACTTTTTGAAAACCTTATCTAGTAGATGTCTAGAACTTGGCATGAACATGGCATCCACAACTATTGTTCCCCCTTACCATGGTAGGAGGGAAGAGCTTGAAGGTCTGCAACTTGAGCGATGCTTTACTATTGTATGTACTGTTGGAGAAACAATCATTAATTAGACATATATTTGAAGGTCAAATCTTAGAAAGAAAACCCCATGCCTATGTGAAGGGACAAATTCACAAGTGTATCATACTTGTAAAGTTAGTTCACTTTAGTTCTAGAAGTTTTTTAAAAAATCACGGGAATGAGAAAATCTATATAAGTTAGTTAGTATTAACTGACGCGAAGAGAAGAAGAAGGAGGAAGACAATGAGAAAGTGAGAAGAACTCATTTTTGTATGACTGAGTATAGTCGGGCTTCTCTGAGTGAGAAAGCATCTGTAAAACTTCTGAGTTTTTTATAGTTATGAGAAGAACTGAGTAAAGTTCTGTGTATGAGCCTCTCTCCATCATCTCCATGATTACCTACTGTGTGATGAGTTACAAAGATCAAGTTTTCCAAGCAACTCGATGCCTGGCATCGAATCTCTGTTGATAAGTCATATTTTCTTTTATATTTTTCATTCAGTACTGAAGTGTTTGAAAAACATGATGTTGTTGGAGCAACTCGATGCCTGGCATCGAATTCCAGTTGATAAGTCATATTCTAAGTGTGCATGAAATCACCTATAGTTTTGGTGTCCAAAAGATCAAGACTTTATGCGGGAAGTCGATGCCCGGCATCGAATCTCTGCTGAAAAGTGGCCAAAAACATCCCAAGTTGATGCCCGGCATCGAATTCTCGTTGCAAGTCGATGCTAGGCATCGAATTCTAATTTTAAACAGGCGCTCTTACTAAAACAGGTAAAATTTCTAGTTTTAGAAGGTCATACAGGGTCATCTTGTGAGAGCCATAACTTGAGTTCTAGAGATCCGTTTGATGCATATGATAGCTTGTTGGAAAGCTCTACTCTTCTAGTTTTAGCCTATAAAGTTTCATGGAGAAATAATACTTGAGCTAGGAGAAATTAGCAAAATACTGAAGGTATGTCATTTCAGTGACTAGGAATTTCTGTAGAAGCAAAGTTCTCACTTTAGGCTATCATTTCTCAAAGTTTGGAGTGGCAATGAGTTAATGGTGACCATAGAGGTGTTCTAGTGTCACATTAATTCATTTCTTGTGGTGTTTTATACATCAACAAGTGGTATCAGAGCAGAAAGATTCTCGAGAGCAGAAGACGACAAAGGTACGAGAAGTTTTGTAAAGTTTTCCATTAAAGTTTGAAAGGTGAAGCATTTGAAGACACAAGGCATCAAAAGATTACTTTCAAAGTATCCTCATACACAAAGAACTTCAAAAGGTATTATCCTTTATCCTTTAAGCTCACAGGTTGCAGCAGAAGGAAAGAACTATGGCAGATCATATCTCCATTGACAAACTGGATAGAGATAATTACCCCGCATGGGTAATGAGAATGGAATCCTTACTTATGAGTAAGGATCTCATGGTATATGTAACAGGTGAAGAAGAGAAGCCAGTATTTGAAGATGAAAGCCGACCAAAGAAAGAGGAACTTGATGCTTTAAAGCATTGGCAGAAGAAGGATGCAAGTGCAAAAGCCTACATCTACAATACAATCTCAGATCATTTGCTACCACACATCAGAGGATTGGAATCATCAGAAGATATATGGAATGCATTGGAGTATCATTTCCAAAGCACTACTAAAGCACGGAAAGCAAGTCTATGGTCAGAGTTTACAACATTCAAGAAGAAGCCAAGTCAAACCATTAGTGATTATGTCACTAAGATGAAGGATCTAGCAGATAGTCTTGGATCCATAGATGAAGATGTTGAAGATCACAGATTGATTGCTCAACTACTTGCAGACTTGAGAGGGGATGAAAGGTGGAAACCTTTTGTCTTATCAACAGAACTTTCATTAAATCATTATGTTCCAGATTTGAACCAGTTGCTTGGTTTGATGCTCACATATGAGCAAGACTTGAAGGGAGATGGAGATAAAGGTCAAAGTTCTGCAATGTACATGAAGAATAAGAAGAAAGGAGATAAAGGTAAAGCAAAGGATGAAGAGGAGTCTAATTCTCAAGCTTATTATGCAAGAGGTAAAGGCACTGGCAGAGGAAGAGCAAGAGGTTTTGGAAGAGGAAGAGGTAATCAAAATAACAACAAAAAGGCTTGCTGGATCTGTGGATTGAGTAATCATTTGGCTCATGACTGTTGGCACAACCAACAAGGATCAAACCAGAATCAAAACAACAATAGCAGAGGTCGAGGTGGAAGATATCAAAGTAATTTTCAAAGAGGTAGACAAAGTCAAAGAGGAGGCTATGGTAGAGGTGGAGGAAGAAGTTGGGGACAGAATCAATCCTACAACACCACCTACTACAACTATGCAAATGACACACAGAATGAAAGTCATACATCATTGATGATGAACTCAATCAACACATCAGATAAAGAAGATCTAAAGGTATTCTACATTGACTCTGGATGTTCTAATCATTTGTCAGGAAACATAGAATTGATGTCAGAATTGGAAAAAGGCATTTCTAGTCACACAGTTCAAACTGGTGATAATACAAGACATAGTGTACATTCAATTGGAAAAGTGAAATGCAAGAGTGGAGCAGATTTGCTAACCAATGTTTTGTATGTTCCTACAATACCTAAAAACTTGATTAGTGTGGGACAGATAGTTGAAAAAGGTTTTCAAGTCAGGTTTACAAATGAAGGAGTATTTGTGGAAGATCCAGAGAATGGATATAATCAGATTGTCTCTGGTAAGAAAGAAGGTAGACTCTTTACTTTAAGAGTGCAAGGGAACATTGGTCAAGCTTTGCTCACACATGGTGAAGCAGTGATTACAGAACTTGATCTCTGGCATAAGAGATTAGGTCATTTCAATGAAAGAGGAATTAAAGCTATGGTTGCTAATCAGTCTGTACTAGGATTACCAAATGTGCAAAGTCAACATATGGTTTATAAATGTGAAGCATGTCAAATGGGTAAAGCACACAGGTTACCATTTCAAAAGAAAGGATTCAAACATGATGGAGTACTTGAGCTCATTCATACAGATGCATGGGGACCAACAAAAGAAGGATCTATCAGTGGCTCAAGGTATTATGTTCTTTTCATTGATGATGCTACAAGATGGATAACATTATATGTTTTGAAGGAAAGATCAGAAGTGTTTGGAGCTTTCAAGCATTTTCATGCATATGCAGAGAGAGTCACGGGTCAAAAGCTTAAGAGACTGAGGTCTGATGGAGGGGGAGAATACTTCTCCCAAGAGTTCAATGATTATCTTTGGAATGCAGGTATTAAGAGAGAAATAACTTGCAGGTATACACCACAACAAAATGGTGTAGCAGAAAGAAGGAACAAGACTTTGGTTGAGTTTGCTAGAGCTATGCTAAAGGAGAAGAACTGTCCAAATTATCTTTGGGTTGAGGCTGTAAATACAGCTACATATCTTGTGAATAGATTACCATGTGCAGCTCTGAATGGAATGACTCCATATGAAGCTTGGTGGGGTAAGAAACCAACACTAGATCATTGTAGAGTGTTTGGATCAATTGCATATGCTTATGTGCCATCACAACTTAGGCATAAACTTGAACCAAAGGCAGAAAAATATGTGTTCATTGGTTATGATGAAAAGTAGATGGGTTACAGATTGTGAAATCCTCTAACCAAACAATTTATTGTTTCTAGAGATGTTACATTTGATGAACAGAAAAGTTGGTATGCAGATCAAAGTCATACAGCTGAAGAATTTGAAGAAGAGGTAAGAAGATGTGAGAAAGGAAAATCAATTGTGCAGGTGAATAGAGATGAAGACTATATGCAAGCAAGTACATCCAGAAGTGGATTAACAAGAATGAATGAAGAAGCTCCTATATTTGATGAAGGGGTGTATCCAGAAACTTATGAAGAATGTGAACCAAGAAGGTCAAGCAGGACAAGGAGACAACCAGAAAGGTATTCTTATGATACTTCTTACATAACTCAGAAGAACTATGCATATATGGTCAAAGATGATGAAGAACCTCAGAACTATGATGAAGCTAAAGGTAAAAAGCAATGGGAAGAAGCAATGAAGGAAGAGTTCAATGCACTGGAGGAGAACAAGACATGGGAACTTGTTCCTAAACCAAATGGTAAGAAAGTAATTGGAAATAAATGGGTTTATAAAGTGAAGAAGCTTGCAGATGGAAGTATAGCCAGATACAAAGCTAGATTGGTGGTGAAAGGCTATGCCCAGACCTATGGCATAGATTATGATGAGACATTCAGTCCTGTAGCTAAGATGTCAACTATAAGGACAATCATTGCTATTGCAGCTTCAAAAGGATGGACCCTAAGTCAATTGGATATAAAAAATGCATTCTTGAATGGATACATATCAGATGAGGTATACATGGAACAACCTCAAGGGTTTATAGATTCCAGGTATCCAAATTTTGTTTGCAGGTTGAGAAGAGCATTGTATGGATTGAAGCAAGCTCCAAGAGCTTGGAACTATAGACTGGTGAAGTATCTTAATGATCGTGGATATCAAAGTTCAAAAGCAGATTCAAGTCTACTTATCAAAAGAACAGAGGAAGGTACAATCTACATTTGTATTTATGTAGATGACATTATAATCACAGGTACTTCAGATGACGGAATCAAAGAGGTAAAGAGATTACTTGAAAAAGAATTCAAGATCAGTGATCTAGGAAAGTTATCATACTTTCTTGGAATGGAAGTCACTTATACAGATCATGGCATATATGTGTCACAAGAAAGATATCTTCTGAACTTGTTGAAGAAGTTTGATATGGAAAATTGCAAAGAAGCTTCAACTCCACTTGAAGTTAATCACAAGCTCAGTAAATATGATGGTGCAGAATACAAAGATATGAGGAAGTATCAATCTCTTGTGGGTAATTTGATTTATGCTACACTAACAAGACCTGATCTTAGTTATGCAGTGGGAGTTTTGTCACAATTCATGCATTGTCCAAAGGACCCACATTGGATTGCAGGTCAAAGAGTTCTCAGATATATCAAAGGAACTGTAAAGGAAGGATTATATTATCCTTTTACATCAGATTTGAAGTTGAGAGCCTATAGTGATTCAGATTGGGCAGGTAACCAGGATGACAGAAGATCAACTCATGGTTACATGATATACATTGGTGATAAGCTTGTAAGTTGGTGTTCAAAGAAACAACATACAGTAGCATTATCATCAACTGAAGCAGAGTACAAAGGACTTGTGGAAGCAGCTAAGGAAGTCATATGGATGCAGACATTGTTCAAGAGCTTAGGCATTGATCAAGGTACACCTACAATACATGGAGATAATATGAGTTCACTTTATCTTGCAGCAAATCCAGTATTTCATGCAAGGACAAAGCACATAGAGATACAGTATCATTTTCTCAGAGAAAAGGTAATGGAGAAGGAGATTGAAGTGGAGTACATTTCTACTAAAGATCAGTTAGCAGACATAATGACAAAGAGCTTGGATGGTGTGAAGACCAGCAGATTCAAAAGCATGGCAGGAGTAAAAGAAAAAAAGAAGATATGAAGAAACAGGGAATGTCAATTAGTGATTGAGGGGGAGCTGTTGGAGAAACAATCACTAATTAGACATATATTTGAAGGTCAAATCTTAGAAAGAAAACCCCATGCCTATGTGAAGGGACAAATTCACAAGTGTATCATACTTGTAAAGTTAGTTCACTTTAGTTCTAGAAGTTTTTTAAAAAATCACGGGAATGAGAAAATCTATATAAGTTAGTTAGTATTAACTGACGCGAAGAGAAGAAGAAGGAGGAAGACAATGAGAAAGTGAGAAGAACTCATTTTTGTATGACTGAGTATAGTCGGGCTTTTCTGAGTGAGAAAGCATCTGTAAAACTTCTGAGTTTTTTATAGTTATGAGAAGAACTGAGTAAAGTTCTGTGTATGAGCCTCTCTCCATCATCTCCATGATTACCTACTGTGTGATGAGTTACAAAGATCAAGTTTTCCAAGCAACTCGATGCCTGGCATCGAATCTCTGTTGATAAGTCATATTTTCTTTTATATTTTTCATTCAGTACTGAAGTGTTTGAAAAACATGATGTTGTTGGAGCAACTCGATGCCTGGCATTGAATTCCAGTTGATAAGTCATATTCTAAGTGTGCATGAAATCACCTATAGTTTTGGTATCCAAAAGATCAAGACTTTATGCGGGAAGTCGATGCCCGGCATCGAATCTCTGCTGAAAAGTGGCCAAAAACATCCCAAGTCGATGCCCGGCATCGAATTCTCGTTGCAAGTCGATGCTAGGCATCGAATTCTAATTTTAAACAGGCGCTCTTACTAAAACAGGTAAAATTTCTAGTTTTAGAAGGTCATACATGGTCATCTTGTGAGAGCCATAACTTGAGTTCTAGAGATCCGTTTGATGCATATGATAGCTTGTTGGAAAGCTCTACTCTTCTAGTTTCAGCCTATAAAGTTTCATGGAGAAATAATACTTGAGCTAGGAGAAATTAGCAAAATACTGAAGGTATGTCATTTCAGTGACTAGGAATTTCTGTAGAAGCAAAGTTCTCACTTTAGGCTATCATTTCTCAAAGTTTGGAGTGGCAATGAGTTAATGGTGACCATAGAGGTGTTCTAGTGTCACATTAATTCATTTCTTGTGGTGTTTTATACATCAACATGTACGAAAGCATCCAAGGAGATACCTGTAAGGGGTAGTTCTGATACCTTGCAAATCCTTGTATGTAGACTGGGTGACAAGACTCCTGCTTATGGTGGGCTAAAGAGGATAAGTGAAACTAAGCTTGGTATACTTACCCAATTTTGTTTATCAAGGAATATAAAGAAATTCAATTCTTAGTATTTGGCAAGCATTGCTTTGAAGAGAGGGGACAAGACCAGGTGCTCGAAGAATCTCTCATTAGTGGACCATCAACAAGGGCATTCATCGACAATGATAGAACAGCCAATGGTCCATCACAATGATGGGTGTACACCACAAATAGATCTGCCTAGATTACCCATTCACCATGGTAAGAATCTCCTACTGTGGCAACATTATAACAATGATAGATTAGGAAACCTCTTCGTCAATGTACCCTTGAGCACCTAGCTCAAGACCCATAATTTTTTGCACCATACGTTTTGAAATGCATTCACCAAGTAAGCATGCATAGGGCTACATTACAAGGCGGTGCACAAGGCACATAATTTCTTCAACCCATGCACTAACACACTTACCCATCATTCACTATGCGTTATGAGTACTTGGCATGAATACTATGAACATCATCTTTGGAAGATCTAGAGGATGTCATGGGGACAACATCAATATCAAAGAAGTAAATTTAAGCCAACAGTTGCTCCACCTCAACCTTGACAACCTCTTTTGAGCAACTGGGAATTTTTGGAAGCTTACAACGACACATTCTTGCTCGAATCCAAGGAAGAAGCACTTACAAAGGAACTAAGACCTACAACAACTAGCCATGACAAATGAAGAATTGGACAACCAACTCTGCTACATTTGGGAGATAGATGGCTCTTGTTCATAGTGGATGGACACTACCTCTCAAAGCACTACATGGAACAACCATTACAACAAGGGTCTGTCAGGGACCACAGACTCAAGAGGGGGGGAGTGTTAGCACGCAAAATAGGAATGAGGTGCAAGAACATGTCAAAGAAGTGGACACTCAAAAAGGAGCAAGTAGGGAGTTCCAAGTACATGTCAAATTTTCACAAGGAATCCCTATAAAAATAGTGATTTTCATCACTAAAATCCATTGTAAATACCATTTCATATTTTTGTAACTCCATTTTGTTCAAGCAACTTGAGGAGTATTAGAAGTATCATCCTACCAATTTTCATAATTTTTAGACTCCATTTGAGCCCTCAAATAAGCTCTACAGGGCCAAAACTAGTCCAAAAACTATAAAAAGAGCTAAAGAGCTCATTTTTGGGGTTAGCTTGGTAGAGAGTTGGTTTGTTAGAGATTGAAGCTTTGTAAGAGAGTTCTTTGTAATAGAAGCTTTCCATTGTTCCTCTCTTTGCTCTTGCCGTGTGCGCGCATGTGTGTATATGTGTGCATGCTTGTGAGCTTTCACTCATGCACTTGTGCCTTCACTCGCTCATGGTCTTCATACCAATCCTCACGTCTCTGTGGATTGACAAGTAAAGGAGGTGATACTCACACTTGGGCTACAACCACCCCCTTAAATCTCTCTATGACCCCCTTGTGACTTCGATTCTCTTGCACGATGATAAAATCCCTTCCCCCGTGAGAAAGGTCTAAAGAGTATATGCCCCTTGTATTACTCATAGAGGAAGCTATCAAGCGTCGAGCTAGAGCTTCTCCCTCTCAGAAATGATGACTGTGAAAAAAAATAATAATCCCAACATGCTTAGCTAAAGGTGGTGCATAGCTTGTCTTGCATCAGTTAATGTGAATCCTTGCTTGTACTTGCCTCGGGGGATTCATGATCCTGATGCCTGACACTGAGCAAGATATCTAAAGCAGAGCAAATATCTCGCGATAGTACCACATTCATTCAGCACCCTCGCTGCAAGAAGAGTGTAAGACTGCCAAAAATCCACCCCCATGTGTGCATAAAGGGGGTATAACCCCCCTTACTGTCCTTCCATTCTTGCCATTTCCTGACAGAGGGTGGGAAGACCACCACCCACCCCTGTGTTGCTCTCTCGCTCCGAATTCCCCCAAAATGATGTCTAACTTCCACTTGGGTTTCGAGTTCAGGGTTTGATTCATCTTCTAGGATTCCTACCTCTAGGTGATTCTTGGTCTTGCCCTTCTTCGAGTTTGTATGCATCCTATAGCACTCAAACTAACCTATACCGGCCAACCATCCAAGAAGATCTTGGTCTGAATCATCTTTGTAAGCTAATGGATTCGCATATTCTCCCACTTTCATGTTTTGGGGTTTGGATAACTGCAAGTTGAGTCCATCTTGGAGCAAATCCTTGTAAGTCTCCATGTTCAAGGCAAACCTTACCCACGCTCTTTCCTGTTTACTTTCTCTTTTTCCTTCTTTTCCATTTCATCCTTTGTTGTGGACCCCTTGCCACTTAAGTTTGAAGATACCTGGATTTGCACGTGATCAGACTTTGGCCCAATTGTTATAAAGCTTGTGCACTAGTCATGCACACAGTTGTCTTGCACTAGCCATGGCCGTCCCAATAAGATGGAAAAAGTGGCCTCCGAGTTCCTGGTCTGACTATCAAGACGTCCATGCTAAATTCTAGTCCTCTAATGATTGTACTCACATTTGTCAAAAGACCTATAGGTTTCACTTGAGTTTGGTCAGCCATCCTTATGGACATCGGTGCCTCCTCCACATGGGCTAGTCCGAGAGCCTTCGTTACATATTCAATCATCAAATTGACTGTTGCTCCACTATCCAACTGGGCACCTGGGATTGCATATCCCTTAATTTCTACTATTACCATCAGGGCATTTGAATCGATCTGCATCGTAATGCTATGAATGATGCCTTGAATCCCTTTTTCCCGTTTTCTCTTATCTTGAGAGTTCTGGGGCTTTTTTATATACTCATTGTAGAATTGCTTGCTACACGCAGGGGAATACTTTAATAGGTGTTGACCTAAGCTTCAACTTAGGGACTTGCGGAGAAAGAGACTGTACCTCAATCCCCTCACAAGTGCATATAGTGGGGATACACGCTTTTAATTTATCAATCCGAAGAGTATACTAACCTAGCCGAGTGTATGAAGACATGCAAACGTGTAATGGTCAATGCAAAAATATTACTCAAAAGTAAAAATGAGGAAATCACTTATCCTAACAAGCTTCAACTGTAGGTCAAGACGAAACGATACTTGGTGCAGCAGCCGTCAGTATTTTGGACTTTTCTCCTAGCTCCGAGCTCCAAACATAGCGAATAGCATATGCGTTTCGAAGCTCTCGAGAAGACGCATCCAATGGCAGTGGTTTCACTTAATTCTGACACTCCTACTTCAAGTTATGACAGAAATACTGAGTCGCGGGAATACTTTCCTACACTTCAGCACTTCCTACACCTCGCACACACCTCTCCTACAGCAAAGAAACACTCTCAAGGATAGATCACACTCACAAGCACTCTTTCCAAGCAATACACATGCATACAAGCTCACGAAGAAGAAGATGAAGAGGGAAGAAGACACAAATTCGAATTTCTGTGCTCTCTATTCTCACAATGGCAAAAAGTCCTTTACAAAGAGTCACAATTGACTTATATACTAGTGCCCTAAAAATGGTCCTTTCACACAAGTGACCGGCACTTTATTCACTAAGAGCTAATTTCCTAATATTTTACATGGATAAGCTTCTATTCTTCTATGGGAATGCATCTAGAGGACTCCTCTAGTGCCTTTACAAGGGAAATATATTACAAAAATGAATATGTTACAAAAATATGTGGTCCAAATCGGAAAAATTTTGGGGCCCGTCTTTTTCTCTGCTTTGTGCGCTCTTTGGCTCTGCAACACTCTCCCCCTCTTCGCCTCTGTCGTCCCTTGACAGACTTCGCTTCTTTTGACAGACTTTGCTTCGCGCACGCGCCCTGTGGTCAGTATTGTCTGCAGTTAAACAGACATGCAGATTCGATGGCCTTCTTGATTCAAGCTCTACTACTCGAGAGCCTGATGTAGTCGCCTTGCCTGTTGACTTGGGTTGCCACGCACGCCACCAGTGACTAGGAATGTGCTATTCTTAGTCACCCTCTTCAACTTTTCAGCCTCTACCCCTTTCTAACTTTTGGTCCTACTCTGATGTTTGAAAAATCCACTCCTCTGGACCCCGGGGTTTAGCTTTGTAGCCTGGTGCGTGCCCCTGCGGGGCTCTGTGCAGAGATGGGTGTTGCACCCCTGCGGGGCTTCCTGCAGAGATGTATCTTTACATTTGTCTATCTTCAAATTTGCCCTTTTAGTGAAGCTGTTTCTTTCGTTGCTTTCTTTTTTTCCTTTTCTTACTCGTTTCGCCCTCAACACTGCCCCCCTCCTGAACTCTGTCGTCCCCGACAGGCTTTGATAAGCGCCGGGCATATGTTCTGTATACTTGTTGCTCTGTATCGTTTAGCAGATTAGCTTCACGTATCATGATCTGTTTCCATTGTTCCGCTTTGACTCCATCGTTTGGCGGTTGTCTATGATCTGCGAAGAAGCTTAATTCGTAGGCCACAAGTCTGGCATTCAGATTAGATGACATCTTTAAAAATATCTCTGAATCTATTTCAAAAAATCCGGTAAAAAATGCTTCTTCAAATATTTGCATGTATGGGCTTGGCAAAAACATGAGTCTAGAATAATATGCCATTATTGTGGGGCGGCTCGGCATTACTGACAGATCAAAAATAAGTATATCGGTGCCTTGATTAATGCCGATGAAGTTCAGAAATGTATATGCCGCATGTTTGAAAACCTTTAGGACTGTAAGTAGCATACCAAGTATTTTATTTGTCATCTTAACTGCTAAATCTGGTACAGTCGCATAGTTTTGTAGCCAAAATTCTATGGTCTTGATCATATAATCCTCGGTTGGCAAATAATTATGCGGCGGGCTAGGTAACATCGGATAGTTGAGCCACTGTTTATTAATATTGCCGCTGCGTTGTAAAGCCAAAAATTCTGTTGCAACCCTTCTGCGTGGTATGGGACAAAACGAAGGGTTTACCTGTAATAAATAAGGTGCGGCCTCCCAGTGCACCCGTAGTGTGGGATGTTTCTCCAAAAACTTTCTCCTCCACACTGGCTGTGCAGCTTCAAACTCTGCTTGAGTGTACGTGAATGTGTCATTCTTGAAATTAAGTTGCTGATCCGGACTTTTGTGTGTAACCTTCTTTATATATTGCCTTGTTTTCTCTTTCAACAGTCCATATGGAATGTTGAAAGGCTTTATGATCTTCTCCAAGTCTTTACCTTTGATGTTGGCTTCCTTCATGACCTTGATGACTTCATTCTCAAAACTTTCCGTCAATCGGGACACCACTAGTGCCCGTTCCTTCTGACTTATTTCTGCAGTGTATGGCATTGGATGATCATCATGCATATCCGCCATCTGCTCATGCATTGGAGAATGATAGATCGGTTGAGATAGAGGGCTTACCTCTACCTCGTCAGTAGGATGTTCTTTTTCTGGCACTATTGATGTCTCGATCGGTTCTTTACCTTTGTGCTGATTCTGTAGCTCTTCTATGCATTCTTCTTTTTCTTTTACCTTTTGCAGGGCTTCACCGAGTTTTTCTTTGGTGGCTAGGAGCTCCTTACCTATGTCGGCTACGTGATCCATGTTTTCACTGTAGCTCTGTACCAGTTTGGCCTGTGCTGAATTTAGCTGCCTTTTGAGCTCACTCATTTCTTGATTGTGCCGCCGTTCTGATTCTTCTTGTACTTCCTTAGCTTGTTGTAGCAATTTGGCATACTCCGCTATCTGTTCTTTTAATTCCTGTTCTTTAGTTTCTGAGGGGCCCTGTTGTGTCAGTGGTTGATCATATAATAATGATTTCATTAATTCTTTATTCCTATCGCGCAGGCTGTCGTTCTCTTCGAGATATAGCTTGAGTTGTTGCTCTAATAGTACGCTTCGCATCTTCATTTTTTCTTTCTCAGCCTCGCTTGCTTTGTGTAATTGTTGCAACTCTTCTAGTTGTGTAAGCAGCTTTTGATTTTGGGCAATGGATTCGTCATATTGTGTCTTAATTGCTTGCACTTCAGTATTTTTGTTCGCCACTTCTTTTTGTGCTGCCATTAGCTGTGCCGATAGCTGTTCACTCATGAGTTGAAACTGATTCTTTTCTTGCATGGCTTTGTCATAATCTGCATCTATGTCCATCATTTGCTGCTGAGTATCCATGGCTGTCTGGATCATTTGTTTTACCACCGGTTTTAGTTGAGTTACATCCACATTGAGCCAAGTTTTCGGTATGGAAGGTTTTGCTCCGGTAGTCACGTCTTTGCCTTGAGCAATGTGTAAAGTGGTATCATGGGGCTGCCTGATTTGAAGCTGGATCCTTGGCTCAGCCCCCATGTTGTCATTCTGTCCTCGAGGTGTGTCATCAGGCACCTCTATTATTGTTTGTTCTTTTTGTGGGATCTCTCCCGCATCTATATTCTTTGGGGTTTGTTCTTCCTCTTTAATAGGTATCTTGACATGTGTAACCCCAGTAGTTGTGTCTTCCTTGATACTTACTTTGGTAGTGTCATTCAATTGAATGATATGCTCCTGTTCCTGAGCATCATCCACCTTCTTTTCTTTTTCCTTCTGGCTGTCTGGTGTTACTTCCATTTGATTGACCTCTGGTCCTTCGTCTTCATAAGTTTCTGTCCTGATATCAGTATCTAGCGTATCTTTCTCAGGACTGGATTCCGTATTTGTACTTGAGTCATCAATGCCCAATTCTTGGTATCTTCCAGGTTGTTTTGGAGGTGTTTCTGTACTCTGTTTTTGCTGACTTTGACTCGCTTGTCTATACTGATGTCCTTGGACATTTAGATTTACCTGCCCTTGCATATACTGGTGTGTTTCCTCGAGGGCAGCAGACAAGTATCTTTTTGAAATCGGCATTTGAGCCGTCGTGACCTTAGGCAAGAGATGCGTTCTCTTGGACTGCGGTGTTGCTTGGGCTTCTTCTTCTCGCAAGCGTTTTGTACCCCTCATGGGCTTTTGTGTGCTGGTTCCAGCCTCTTCCACCACGACTGCTGCTTTCTTCTTCTTGGGGACAGAAGCGGACTTTGCATACCTTGCTAGCCCTTCTGCTGTCGGCATCTCTCGTAAGCAGTGTCTCATGTCTAGGGCTTCATATATTAATAAGGTCAAAGCTGAACCACCGTTCAGGAACTTCTTTTGCCCCCATTTCTTCTGAGCTTCAAACAATCGCTCTTGTACGTAACCCGTGAGATTCACTTTGTTTCCTATCTGTCTCATGGCATGCGATAGGAGTTGTACTACAATTTTCTGAGGTGCAGTGTATCTGTTCATGCCAGGAAAACAGAAGTGTTGGTGTACCAGACGTACTGCATCTTCAATATCCACTCTGTTAATCTCCAGGAATGATCTTTTCTTGGGGTCGTGGCATTCCTCTTTGACATTGGTAATGCCTTCTTGATTCCATCCAAAGGTCTTATTGATCAATTCATGAGTGAATTGAATGGTCTTCCACTTGCCTACCTTGTCCAAAACTGTGGCTTCTGGAACTGAAATCTTTGTAGCAGCAGGCTGCATGGTATTCATTACTTGAGTACATCTTTGGAAGTCGGGTACACATATAGGTATCTTCAAAAATGCTTCAATGCAAGCTTGAGTCCATACTTCTTCGATATGTGGTAACCCTTGTATTATGGTCTTGAAATCCTGTGACATAATAGGGAAACAGTGGTCTCTGTCCATGATCTTGATAGTTGCCATGAATAAGAGTTCCGAGATAGGTTGGTCATCTCGAAACCAATGTCCTCTGACCTTGGTTATTGACCCCAATGGAAGAAGTAGTTCCTCTTCCTGCTGTGTAGCTTCTGAGTCAGAAGATGTCATCTGCACTCAATATAGAGGATGTATTAGTATCCATATTTTTTTCAGAAATCCTCCTCCATATGTTGATTAATAATTTGATGAAGTTCCGAGTGCATGGTGCCGTCCCTTTCCCGTGGGTGTGAGAAAGGTAATACCTGAATTTTTTCATGTATTTTTAGATTTTTTTTTTTTTTTTTTTTTTTTTTTTTTTTTGCTGAAAGAAAACATAAAAGTTAGTACATAGCCGAAGCGGTTAGTGAAATGTTATTGGAGTAATGTTTTAAGTATGTACAAGTGCTCTCCTATTTCCAAAGGGAAAATGTGCGTGACTATCCGAAAATAGAAGAAGGACGTGCCGAATGCTTGGCCTTGTAATGTGGCCCTATCATGCATACTTTGGATCTTGGCAACTCCTCATGTGTGCAATTGGAAGTAGTTGCATGCTGTATGCAGGTTGTCTTGTCTTTCGGCATCCATATTTGCTTCACTTGAGTGCGACGTACTGTATTCTCCACCTTCTTGATGAATGCTGTTCGTTTTCGGCTGTATGTCTTCTGATTCTGTTCTGGGAATCTCAAGTCGGTTTGTATTGCATTTGGAGATTCCTTCTTCCTCCAATATGTCCTTTCCCTCGTCTGATGTGTCTGTTGACCAATGTGATTATGATAGCTCTTCTGAGGATGTTCTTTGTTTGGGATGGTCGTCCTCTGGGCATGTGACTTTGGGATCCAAATTTTGGTTCGATCAGGTTGTGCAGTTATCAGCTTCTTTGGGATCCATATGCTCTTGAGTCGTGGTTGCTGAAAGTGTCCGAAATTCTTTGTCTTCTTATACAAGTGCTCATGCTGCTGTCGAAGACGTTTCTGTTGCTGGAGATATGTCTTCTTTTGATCCTTTCTTATCCAAGCTAGTGTAGAATGTGGGATGGGGTACACTTTCACGGGTGTAGACTTCACGTCTTGCAGAGGAATGTTCTCTCTTGTGCCTTGTGGTTCAGTGGGCTTGATCGCATGTTCTTGTGTACTCTCGTGACTCTCTATGCTCAAGGATGGAGTGCATACAGGACTCACAGTATTTTTACATGAAGTACTTGACGATGGGGTTTCTATATTGCTAGTGAACTTACAATCATGACTTTGTTCATTAGGATGAACTTCTGGCTCTATAATAGCAGCTTTGGGTGGTCGTTCGTCTAGCAAACTATATACTTCACGAGGTCCTATTCTGGCCGAGATGTATCCTAAAGCCAATTGAATAGTTACCTCATATTCATATATCCAATCTTGGCCTAGCACCACATCTTCAAGCAGATCTTGGTCCTGACATACTAAAAGTCTCTGCTCCATTGTGTTGTTCCCCATATGTAAAGGTAGAGTGATCTCACCCATGCATTGAGTAACTTTTCCTCCTATTCCAATTAGCTTTGCCTTTGATGGGCGTAACTCCTCTTTAAGTCTCTGAGACAAGGAAAATCTAATGCAGCTTATTGCTGCTCCTGTGTCTATGAGAGCATCCACTAAGTGGTACTCTTTTCGTCCTGCCCCCAGATTCAAATAAGGTTGTCTTCTTTGTTGTCCTGAGTTCTCAGTGGCTCTAAAATTAGCCATGGGGATGAGTTCTTCTCCTACTCGATATCTCTCGTCTCTTTCTCTCATCCACTCTTTCCGTTTTCTGATACGTTTTAGGGCTTCTTGCCTCGCTTCTTCGCGTATGCGTTCTTCTTCCTTTTTTCTACTCTGAGCTCCTAAGAGTCGTGCTAACATTTGATCCGTTAGAGGCTCCATAAATCTTTTCACTCTGCAACCACTGATGTAGTTGGGAAGAATATCTCCGTCTAGTGTGGCGAGATTGACTGCACCACTAGTGGAGATTCGATTTATGATCATAGGTCCATATCCGCGTTTTTGTAGTTTCTTTGCATGTTGTTTGAGGGTGTATACTAAAACTAAATCGCCTTCTTTCAGTCCCTTGTCTTTTATATGTGCATCATAATATGCCTTTTGCCTCCGTTTGGCGGCATAGATGCCTGCTACCGCTTGCAATCTAGTCTCATGCAGCTTTTCAATTTGATCTAATTGCTGAGACAATTCATGACCGCGCCACTCATATTGCTGGGCAACTTTTAATGTAGGTATTAAGAAGTCAATAGGCAAAATCGCATTCTGCCCATACACTAGGTTGAATGGTGTAGTTCCAATGGCCGTTTTATATGCCACTCGGAAGGCCCAAATTGCGTGATGCAATTGTTTGTCCCAGTCTGACCTTCCATTATTGACAATCTTTGTCAATACCGTACAAAGTACTTTGTTGGAACTCTCAGCTTGCCCATTAGCTTGAGGGTGGTAAGGGGCTGACTTTTTATGAATCACTAAGAATTCATTCATTAGCGTTTCAATGACTTCGTTTAAGAAATGAGTTCCTCGATCACTCACTATCTCGATCGGTAGTCCAAAGCGTGTGAATATGTGCTCAAAGAGAAATTTTGCTGTGGTTTGAGCATCATTCTTTTTAGTGGCTTTTGCTTCTACCCACTTAGTCAAGTAGTCGGTGGCTACTATGATGTACTCTGCATGTGATCCTCTGGCTGGTGGATTGATGGGTCCTATGAAGTCAATTCCCCATTTGGTAAATGCTCTTGCACAAACCATGGGTCTTAAAGGCATGTCATCTCTTCTAATAGGATATTTTGCTCTCTGGCATGTTTCGCAACTTTTTACATATGTCTCTGCGTCCATATGTAGAGTTGGCCACCACAGGCCTGCAAAGAGAATCATTTTGACTGTTCTATCTGCTGAGAAATGTCCTCCCGCAGCTCCTGCGTGTGCCATTTCTAATACAGAGAGATATTCATTCTCATGAATGCACAATCTTAGCTGGTTATCCTTTCCGCGTTTAAAGAGTTGTTTTCCTAGGATGACGTAATCTTTGCTCTGTTCTTCAAGAGCACGTTTTCTTGCGAGGGTAGCTCCGTCAGGGTACTCTCGAGTTTTCAAGAACTTTACTAAAGGCATGCTCCACCTAGGTGCTATTGTAGAATAGCATAACGTAGAGTTCTCATCTGGAATTTGTTCTTGACAGGTTTGACAGGTTGACACATAATGATGTGCATCTCGTTGCATGGTTGGCCAATATATGCCGAATCTCTTGAGTGTTTGCCATGTTCCATTTGCATTCAAATGAGTGTTCCATTGGTTTATGTGTGCTTTCTGAAGCCACATTTCTTGTTCCCCTTCTTCCACGCATCTCATCAACAGTCCGCTTGAATCCTGGTGGTACAAACTTCCAGCAATAATGTGAAGGTTTTTAGTCTTCCAGAGATCTTGCTTTCGGTTTGGCGTGATCCCATCTTTAGGTCCATGTGTGAGTATCGGGATCAACTTTTCTGCCCACTGAGGACATACTTCCAGGTTAAAGAGATAAGTGTCTGGCAGATCATCAGGAACTCCTATAGGTGGTTCTCCATGGGTCATGCGAGATAAATGATCTGCCCTTATGTGTGTGTTTCCTTTCTTGACTATTACTTCAAAATCAAATTCCATTAGCAATAAAAACCATCGTACTAGACGTCCTGTATTGCAAGGCTTGTTGACTAAGTACAATAGAGCTTGATGATCAATGAAAAATTTGAATTTGTTTGCCAATAAGTAATGTCGAAACTTCTTGACGGCATAGACCATTCCTAGGCCTTCTCTCTCCGTAGTAGTATAATTGCGTTCAGCTTGATTTAACTGTCTACTGGCATAGGCTATCGGGTGGTCTAATTTACCTGTATCCGCTGGTTGAGCTAAGATGCAACCAATGGCAAACTTGGAAGCATCAACATGAATATGAAACGGTTTATTCCAGTTAGGGACTCGAAGAATGGGTGCTGAACTCAATCGATTCTTCAACTCATTAAAAGATTTTTCGCATTCTTCGGTCCAATTGAATTGAGTTAATAATGCATAAAGAGGTCTAGCAATTATGGCATACATATGTATGAATCTTCGATAGTAACCACAATGTCCCATAAATGCTTGAACTTCTTTAGCAGTTTTCGGTCTCGGTAAATCCAAAATGACTTTGATTTTGTCTTCATCCGTGGAAATTCCATTCTTAGAAACAATATGTCCTAAGATTTTCCCTTGTCGCACCATGAAGACACATTTTTCGGGATTGAGGCATACTCGATATTGTCGACATTTGACAAAAATCTTTTCTAGTTCAGGGATGTGCTCTGATCGTATAGCTGAATATGTACACAGATCATCCACGTATACCTCCATGCTCTTTCGCAAAAATTCCTTGAACACATGACACATCAGTCTTTGGAACGTAGCTGGGGCATTCGTTAAACCAAAAGGCATGACTCTAAAGGCGTATACTCCCCATTCAGTTGCAAATGCAGTCTTATGTTGGTCCTCAGGGGCAATGGCTACCTGATTATACCCTGAAAAGCCATCCAAAAAACTATAAACTTCCTTCCCTGCTACCCTTTCCAAGAGATGGTCAGTGATCGGTAAGGGATAGCTATCCCTTATGGTGGCGGAGTTCACTTTTTTCAAATTGATGCACACTCTTAACTTCCCATTTTTCTTTGGTACAACTACCAAGGGTGATACCCATTCCGTGTGCTCAATTTCGTAGATGAATCCAGCGTCTAACAACTTATCTATTTCTTCTTTTATCTTGGCTGAATATACATCATTATAAGTATAAGGTCTCTGTTTGGAAGGTTTGGCCTCGGAAGTCATGGGGATTCTATGCGCACATATAGATGGGTCTACTCCTTTTAAATCCTTATAGGTCCAAGCAAAGACATCCCGGTATTCTCTTATGAGTCGAATTAGCTCTTGCTCCTCTTCCTCTGAGACATCCTGTCCTATGAAAGTACATCGTTCCTCTCCTCCTTCCATGGTTACCACTATTTTCTTGGTCTGCTCTTTATTATCATATGCTATTCCCGGTTGTGCCTCTCTTTTAGGCATTTGAATAGCAATCTTCCTCTCTTCTATTTCATATTTTTTGAAATGAGCTGGTACCTCGAATTGGTCTTGAAGCTTATTATCTCCATCTTCTAACTCCCTTTCAACTTCTAATTTTTCCTTTTGTGTGAGATCCTCATGTTGTCCATTGGCAGTGAAGTCCATGTTGGTGGTACTAATTCCTAAATCCATGGGTTCTTGTTCCATTTCAATGCTCTCGTAGTCCTCCTTCCAGTTTTGCTCAAATACTTCTCCTTCTTCTGCCTCCTGAAGGACTACCATATACAGGCTAATGTCATAACCCTCCTCGTCAATACATTCGTTCATAGTTACCACTTCTTCGTTTACACAAACATCGAGGGTAGCTAAGATTTCCATCCAACCATGAGGTTCGAATTCTTCGTCTGGAAATACTTGTGGCATATAAGCTGGATCTTGTACCGATCTCACTACACCTTGTTTCTGCTGCCAACTTTTTCTTCTCTCTTCTTCCTTTTTAGCAGCTTGGCATACCCATAGATGAGTATCCTCGTTCATCCAGGATTGGTCACTAGAACCTGCACTATGAATTGATTGATCGTCTTCCTCTTTATGGATTTGATTCCATTGCAGAGGTGGGACATCTTGATATGTGTACGTATGTAGGTTGATCCTAGTGGTGACTCCTGCGTGTTGTAGGTACACTGCATCTTTTCCCCAATCTTGTACTACCTTTAGCTGTCTCATGAATGGCCTTCCCAAGATCATCTCATAGTTGCTCGGCCTTTCAAAGTGACAAATTGCTAAGGTATGCTCGAATTCCACTCCGCACGTAGTGAAAACTACTCGTTCCAACAATCCTAAGGGTCTTTCCGTATGTCCATCGGCCATCTGAATTTTCATACGTGTTGGTCTCAATGCCGGTTTTCCCCATTTCTCCCAAATTTCTTTGGTAGCAATGCCTACACCAGCTCCTGAATCTAATATGGCTTTGGTTGTGTAACCCTTGTAAGTGATTGGTAGACATGTATTTCCTTCATCTCCTTCACTAAAGTCTCCTACTTTATCCACTGGAACTCTCACCGTTTTCACTTCGTCATCTACCTCCTTTTTTTCTTCCTTGGCTTCCCACTGATTGATCAATTTTTCTTTTAGATGTGGTTTTACCTTTAGCAATTCTTCGAATGTTAAGGTACATGGGATTTTCACTTCCCTAAGGCGTTGTATGATTTCCGATGTTTGAACTGATGGATTCGTTTCCCGTCTTGTTATTGATGGAATGCGATACAATTCTGAGTTGTGCTCGTATTCCCCGGTGTAATTAGGTAGCTCCTTTACATCGTCTTCGGCTTCTTTGTCACTTGCATCCATTGGAAAAATTTCTTCTGAATTAAGTTCAGGTATTGAATCTTCCATTTCGTTTTCTGCTTTCAGTTCTTCAAAGGGCGGTTCCATTCCCTCTACTTTTTTCCACTTGTCCTCTTGAACTCTCGCCCATAAATCCTTAGTCCAGTCTCCTTCTGTTTCAGGGACTATGGATCCTTCCTTTCTTTCAACACCAATTTCATTATCCAGAGGTCTATTTATGTTAGGCTTTTTCTGATTATTTAGACACTCTTGGAATTTTTCTTCGCAAATTCGGTTGGTTGGTAATGGTGATGTGGGTTTTTCTAATGTTTGTTGGGCAACTTCTATCAATTTTCTGCAGATTTCCAATCTTTCTTTCTCTAGGTCACCTCTCGGATATTCTCTCTCATGTTGTTCTATGGTAGGTCCTGCTTTTATTCTCGCTTTGTATGCCTGAATCCACATAGCTAAATCCTCAGGCATTGGATCTGCTAATACCGATCCTACCTCCTTCTTTTCTTCCTCCATTTTATTTTCTTCTTCCACTTGTGATTCCTCTGTTGATTTCTGTTCACTCTTTCCCTTTTCCTTCTTTTGCACTAACTTTTTTTCTTTTAGCCTGTCTCTCCTTTGCTTCCATTTTTGGGATCGTTTGCTGGTGATACTTTTTTCTGGTTCTTCTGAGTCTTCTACTCTGTGAGGGATGGGTGTATTTCCCTCTTTGTCACTTTGATTATTTTCTTCGGTTTTATCAGGGTTTTCTCTAGCCTTTGCTCTTGTTATGGCTTTTAAAGGTATAGTGTACTCTTTATCACTCCCCGACGATTCAATTACCTCTATCACGTTAATCTGTACGTTAGGTGTGACTTTGTTTGGGTTCTTAGGACAATCTCTGAAAAGGTGTTCCTTTCCACAATCGCTACAGTATCCTTCCCAAATTCGTTGTGGTGGTGGTGGGTTCGGTAATGTACATTCTCTGATATAGTGGTCACCTCCACATCTGTAGCATGGTCCTCTAGGTACAGGTGGTCTATTCATTGGTCGAGGTGGCATGGTTGCTCTAGGAGCTGTGTACATTAATGGTACATAATCTTGCTCGTAGTTATATGAACTCTCCGGCGTCTCCATGCCATAAGCATATGGGTCGTATTGTTGCCCATATTCCATTGTTGAGCTTTCATAACCTGGGTATGCTCCTTGACTAGGTTCGTAAAATGAGTCATATGGTTCACTGCTAGTCAAAGGCGTTGCCGGCACTATGGCCCTTTCTAAGTTTTCCTCTGGTTGTGCTATCTTAACTGGGACAACGTTCTGAGGGTGGGGCGGTTGTTGTCCTAGCACTGGTTGAGGCTGTGTATATCCCTGGTATGCGTATGGTCGTGGCATTGGTGCCTGCGGCTGATATGATGGATATCTGAAGGCTTCTCCTCCTTGCTGGTTCTGCGGATATCCATATGGTCTCACATAAGGCTGGGTGGGTCTGGTCTGCCTATTGCAAGGGCAGTTCTCCGTGCTATGATTTGTGTATCTCTGCTCTATACTGCAATACTGTAGTGGCCCTGGGACAGAGGGTCTATGAGGAGCATAGGCAGGTGGTGGGACTACTCCCCGAGTACACAAGTGAGAAGGATGATCTCCTCCGCACTGCATACATCTTCTAAGCATAGGCGTTCTCATAGGATTGGTGGGATAATTCCTCTATCCTTGCATATTCAGTTTTTTTGCTAGCAAGTCAGCAATTTCCTCAATGTTGTTTTTAGGGTTCGATGTGCTATTTGATGACTCTTCACTTTTCACACTTCCTTGGGGTATTTTCAAGTCTCCTGCAAGGTTATCCTCTAGGTCTATACATTCCTTCATACACTCTTGCAGAGTTTGAACTCTCTTCACGTACACTAATGACCTCAAGGTTCCGTTCAATAGTCCTTCTAAGAACAATGATACCATCTTGTTTTGTGTTGGTCTCTCCTCTACGGGGCATCTATCCACATACTGCTTGAATCTCCTGGCTGCCAATCTGACTGACTCAGTTGGAGCTTGTTTGAAGCTGTGGATTAATGACGAAGAATTGTTCTTAATTCCAGACTTGGTAAATTCTTCAATCATTTCTTGATACACTTGATCCATGTTCTGGAAGGTATTTGGATCCAATGGCTGAAACCAGGCCAGGGCTGTGTCTGACAAGGTGAGGCCAAAGGATTCATATTGAATCATGAAGTCATCTACCTGCTCGGCTCTAACTACTTGTTTAAATTCTGCTATGTGATTATAGGGTTCACTCGAGCCATCATAATGATTTCTCATGCATTTGGCCACTTGAATCGGTCTTAGTCTCCTTCCTACTTCAGGTTGTCTCGGCATTACAGGGTAATTTGGTCTTCCTATAGGTATGCCTGGTCCTCGTACTACCTGTGGTCTGACTGGAGCACGAACTCCTTGTCTTGGGTCCATAGCTGGTTGTGGCCGGTAATTAGGATTAGTGGCAGGTATTGCAAATTGCACATGAGGTCTGATGGGGATCTGGGTTTGTTGAGTTTGTTGTGTTTGTCCCGAATGTTGACTTGAGTCATATTGAGAAGTTCCATGTGGGTTCCGTGAAGTGGTTGCTTGGTCCCTTGGGGGGAACACTGGAATGTTCTGATATTTCAGCTTAGCTCTCTCTAATTCAGTGACTGGCCAATATCTTCTGTGGTCTTTGTCCAAATATGTAATGATGGTGGGGAATTCAGGATCTTGTAACTCATAGATGGTAACTGGATTAGGAGCAGCGTCCCAAATAGAGGAATGGGTTCTGAGCAGGTGCTCCATCCCATTGATCAAATACACATCTATTAGAGTGTCATCCTGGGGGACTAAGTCTCCTCTCCAAAGTTTAGTAATTGTCGATCTACCTCTAGGAGTTGTTACTTGTTCCTCAGTTCCATGTCTATTTAAACTTGAAGTGTCATTTTCCTCACCACGCTCATTAATGGTTTCCGGGTGTTCAGTGACCATGTATTGAATGTCTTGTTTATCCATGTACAGTCCTCCTATGTATTTGACTGCTGGTCTTGGCACTATGTAGGCCTCTGAAGCCTTCCTCAATCTGGCCACTGATCTGTTTAGACCATCTAAATAGATAGGGATCTCATTGTGGTTAGTGCTCACATATTCCAAGGAAGTTCTGTATTCGCCCTCAATGATGGACATCTAGCCAATCATGGGCACAGTGTTTTGCATATCCTCGGAAGTCATGGGGATTTCTCCTTCTGACTCACTGGAGGTCTCAGAATAGTGTGATCGGTTACTTGGTTCGGCAACACTCCCTACGGAAGAAATTACACTTCTTCGGCTTCCTAGGGTTCTTCCCGATCTCAAGTTCATTCACTTAAGAGCTCTAAACAAATCTTGTCCACCTTTAACCTCTAGAGTTCTAAGTTATGGCTCAGAAGTCCAGGGAGAACTTAGGCTGGAAAGTGACTGAAAGAAAATTTCAAGTCACGATACTTGACTCTCACGACCTCTGAGAAAACGATCGCTGACAGACGACACTTGGGTAAAACGATCGCTGACAGACGATACTTGGGTGAAACGATCGCTGGAAAACGACCTTTCCCCAAACGATCTCTGACTGGGAACGATACACGACCTTTCCACAAGACGATCTACGATCTCTGACCCAAAACGACCGCTCACAAACGATACTTCATCAAAACGATCGCTGGAAATCGACACTTGGGTCCAACGATACTTGATCAAAACGATCGCTAGAAAACGATCTTTGACCAAACGATCTCTAGCCAAACGATCTCTGGCAGAAAGCGATACACGACCGACGATCTCTGAGAGAAACGATCGGCGATACTTCGTTGAAACGATGCACGATCTCTCACTAGACGATACACGATACTCGGATAGAAACGATCTACGACCTTCACTAGAAACGATCAACGATACCTATCTGAAACGATACCGACCTTTGACAAGTGTCGCGATCTCTGAATCACGATACTTGGTAAGCGATACACGACCGACGACCTTTGATCAAAACGATCTCTAGCGAAACGATCTACGACCGCTATCTGAAACGATCTCTAGCGAAACGATCTCTAGCGAAACGATCGACGACCTCTCTCTGAAAACGATCTACGATCTCTATCTGAAACGATCTACGATATCTCACAAAACGATCGACGACCGCTGGGAAATATCGCGATACTCAACCGCAGGAGTAAAACGATACTCGACCGCAGGAGCAAAGCGATACTTGACCCTTTTGCAAATTTTTGTGTTGTTTTTTGAGGTTTGGATGTTTCCCCCTTTCTCTCCTAGGTTCTCTCTCTTACCCCTACCCACTGTATCAATCAACAAACTACTTTTAACCCCCTGAATGCCCAAACGACACTCAGCGCAGGTCGTTTTTTCCTTCTCCTAGGTTGAAATGCTGAAATTTTTGAGCAAGGAGGTGGTTTAGTTTACCTTGGAAGCTCCCATGATCTCTTGGTCCAACTCCTTTGCACAGAACTCTCCCCTATTGCCTGCTTGCCTCAAAACGACCGCTGGGCTCACACGACACTCGATGCAGCTCTCCACGATACTTGTTCAACAAGTAACTTGAAAATGAAAAATTTTTTGGCTTTTATACTTGGGAATTCCTAGCTTACTGAAAAATGAAAATCCTTGAACAAACCTAAAGCCTACTCTACTCTCCACTCACTCCTATTTTGCTTCTTCTACTCACTCCCCTAATCTATCAACTTACTACACACACTCCAAGAATGAGAAGTAGCAAGTGCGGTTGAAATTGACTTACCAAAGAAGAGAAAATTTCCGCTCCTCCAAGTTCTTCAAAGCAAAAAGCTACTTACCATCACGCGAATGCCTCGGTTTGATTCGTCACTCCCCGGCAACGGCGCCAAAAAGTGTGTTGACCTAAGCTTCAACTTAGGGACTTGCGGAGAAAGAGACTGTACCTCAATCCCCTCACAAGTGCATATAGTGGGGATACACGCTTTTAATTTATCAATCCGAAGAGTATACTAACCTAGCCGAGTGTATGAAGACATGCAAACGTGTAATGGTCAATGCAAAAATATTACTCAAAAGTAAAAATGAGGAAATCACTTATCCTAACAAGCTTCAACTGTAGGTCAAGACGAAACGATACTTGGTGCAGCAGCCGTCAGTATTTTGGACTTTTCTCCTAGCTCCGAGCTCCAAACATAGCGAATAGCATATGCGTTTCGAAGCTCTCGAGAAGACGCATCCAATGGCAGTGGTTTCACTTAATTCTGACACTCCTACTTCAAGTTATGACAGAAATACTGAGTCGCGGGAATACTTTCCTACACTTCAGCACTTCCTACACCTCGCACACACTTCTCCTACAGCAAAGAAACACTCTCAAGGATAGATCACACTCACAAGCACTCTTTCCAAGCAATACACATGCATACAAGCTCACGAAGAAGAAGATGAAGAGGGAAGAAGACACAAATTCGAATTTCTGTGCTCTCTATTCTCACAATGGCAAAAAGTCCTTTACAAAGAGTCACAATTGACTTATATACTAGTGCCCTAAAAATGGTCCTTTCACACAAGTGACCGGCACTTTATTCACTAAGAGCTAATTTCCTAATATTTTACATGGATAAGCTTCTATTCTTCTATGGGAATGCATCTAGAGGACTCCTCTAGTGCCTTTACAAGGGAAATATATTACAAAAATGAATATGTTACAAAAATATGTGGTCCAAATCGGAAAAATTTTGGGGCCCGTCTTTTTCTCTGCTTTGTGCGCTCTTTGGCTCTGCAACAATAGGGTGCCAATGTCCAGAGTGACTTCTATTTTAGCCAACTTATGTACGATTTGACCTGTTGCAGTAAGTGCAAAACCGTCTAGGTGGAGGTCTATCCATGAACAATCTCGAAACCATGGCGCATTTGATGGCTACATGACCAAAGCCATGGCATTTCTCACACCATGTGTTGGACCTAAATATGCCCTGATTGGGGTTTGAGGCTGCCTCATGCTTTACGATATATGTCGCTTTGGTCATAGTGGTAGGTTTCACTGCTTGCATTACTAGTTCCAAGATTTGCTCCTCGATCAACATAGGCTTACTCTTGCCTAGTGTACTAGTGTCATATATATATATATATATATATATATATATATATATATATATATATATATATATATATATATATATATATATATATATATATATATATATATATATATATATATATATATATATATATATATATATATATATATATATATATATATATATATAAAGGTTGGAGTTGTCAACGTAGGGCTTCCATGGCCAAGATTTCTTACGAATGCACTCCCTAGTTCTGCTGTGAGTATGTATAGGAGCTCTCTCATTCTCTACTATCTTAATTGCACTTCCTCCCATACCCTAGTCTACTCTTTTGCAGCTATTAGATTGGCAGGCAGCGTAAGGCTTATATGTTGTTGTGTTGTGGGATCCCTCAGCCTGGCAATAAACCTCATCTTCAATGTTTCACCATTGGGAGCGTTCATGCCCATTTTTCGAACCAATGTTTCCATTCGCTGGATATAATGATCGATGCTCTTGTTTATTCCCTACTGCACATAGTCCATCTGTTGGGCAAGTCTATTTTGGAACCCTTGTCTTTGGAACTTCACTACGAAGGTGTCTTTAAGCAATTGATAAGTCCCTCTCTCCTATGGTGTCAGATTCCCATACCAATTTGCAACCTCATCACGAAGGGTGGCAAAGAAGATTCTCAACCTTTGGCCTTGGTCAACTACTTCATTAGCTTCACATGTCACTTCAAAAAGCTGGATAAAGTTATCTGGGTCCTCATCATAGAGGCCCAAGAATCTTGGGAAATCTCCCAAATAAACCATTATACCATAAGCCATTTCAAATAGATCGGTCATCGTGTGGTGCTAGGCGAACCTATGGCACTCTCTTATAGAGATGTACCAAGCAATCCCTAGTAGGATTGCCAAAATGATGAGGTCCTATGCCCAAGAGAAAATGCTCACATGCAACTAGATTTGCTCAATTTTCTATGACTCGGAAAATCTCTTTCACCTCAAAGCCACTAAATATGTGCAACTACACTCACTCTTTGATCCCGAATGGGATCACCAAAATGTTACAGTCCTATGCCCAAGGAAAAGATGTGTATATAGGCTTTGGTTTGCCCCAAATTCCTCGGAACCACAAATTACACTCGACTATATTCGTGGAAGAGCGGGATTGGAAACCCTTATGTATATGCAAATGGGGACCCAAACTTTATGGATTGCTTCTCGAGATTTCTTTCTCCTAGGTCCACCTTCCTCTTTCTCTTACTCCTTTTTTGCTTTCTACTTTCTCCTGCTCACTCTCTTACATCTTCTCACTCACACTACCTCTCTTACTCTCACTCTCACACTTCCCCTCACTCTCTCATCCACTTCCACCTCTCTTCTCTCTTTCTCACTCACACACCTCCACTTACTCTCGCACACAAACACTCTCTCACACTCTTCACACACACTTTCGCTCACACATACATGCTCTTACTTTCTCTCTCTCTCTCTCTGTCTTTTACACATATACGTAAATACACACACTTTCATCCACTCTCTTTTACTCACTTTCTAACATGCTCTTCACACACATGCATGCTCAAAATTCATAGATCTTACTTACTCACATAGATGCATTCATACAAGCAAATTCACAAACTTGCATCCACCAACATGCTCACGAGCATTCAATCTCACACCTTCTTCAACAAACACTCACCAACACATGCTCATACACCTGCACACATCATTCACACACACACACACACACTGACACACACCCTTACTTTCCCCTCCACTCTCTTTTTCTTTCCCTTGCTCACTCTCTATCACCCTTTCTCTCTTTTTCTCTTTCCCCCTCTCTTTCACTCCCTTTCCCTCTTTCTAACTCCTCTCTCTCTCTCTCTCACTCACTCTCCCACACTCTACCACTTGTACTTTTTTTTTCCTTTCTTTCACTTACCCTTGCACACACATTCACACTTGCTCTCTCTCATGCACTCCTTCACCCTCCCTTTTTCTCCCTCTTTCCCACATCTCTCTTTATCTCTTTCTCGCTCCCCTTCTCTTACACACTCTCACTCCTTCGTACTCCCTCTCTCTCTTACTCTTTCATACACTTCTCTTCACATCTTCCCACTCTCTTTCCTTCTCACACACACACCTATACTTACACACTCTCACCCTTTTTCCTCTTTTCTTTATTCCCCCTTTTTTCTAGGTAATGCAAGTTTGCCATTCACGTAAAGCATGGTCCATCCTACCTTGAAATGACAAAACAATAGATCATATAGCACATGCACATAACAAAGATAAGATATGCCGTCATACCACAACCAATTTGTCTGTGTATGCACTTTGGGATGCAACTTCTTTGCGTTACACACACAAAACTCAATGACAATCCTATCACATGATAAGACATTTAACAAAAAAAAAACTAGGAACCTATGCACAAAACCCAAGATGGTGCTTCCCCATCCATTGTTTATCCATCCAATCAATGTATGTTATCAACAGCACAAACCTCATCCATCCCTAACTCGAAGTAGAATGTAATCTTTTACCTGGATGCATATATCCTATTCTCAAGGTAAAATCACATCCTGAACTACTCTTCAGTGGTTGGCATCATATACTAAATCATCCTTCCATTGCACCTTGTTGGCAAAACTGGATATGGTATGGGCTAAATGTTGAGACTTTGTACAATTAGTAGAACCTCAGGATTCCTAGTGGCCATGAAGACCTTGAGTATAGGCTCTATCAGTTTTCCTGCAGCCAAAGTTTTTTGTCTAAAGAGTTCTACCATAATCTGTTGGGCAGTTGAGCTGAGATTATGAATGTGTTGCACAGCTAGAGATATGACAAGACTAAAAAGAGAAGGGGGATCCCATTGGGGTATTGACATAAATGTCTTTGCCACTAACCCACTTGTGAACTGATCGGTCTGTTCTTCTTATCCATTGCAATTGGATATTCAGGCTGGATAGCAAACTAAATCATTGGAAAGGTATGCAAGTCAACTTGGCAGGGCGTGCTATGGTTGTTAACACATTTATGCTGTCTACAACTATTTACTTTATCTCATGTTGGAGACCTAAGGAGAAAGACTTGGCCAAAGTGGAAAGAATCTGCAGAAACTTCCTTTGGACTGGGGACCCCAACAGGAGGGGGATTCCCAAAATTAAATGGGAAACTTGCATTAGCCCGAAAGACTCAGGGGGCTTGGGAATTTCGGATATTTTTGGATTGGCTGACAAGCTGGTAGCAAAGTGGCTTATCAAGGCTTGGAGCAATAGTGATTCCTCTTGGGCTAAATTGATCTTTAGAAACATGGAACACCTTACCCTAGTTGGCCATCTTGGTTGGAAGGACATAGGGATTCTCACGCTTTTGTTCTCCCCCTAGCCGGTGTCCCCTAAAGGCTCTAGCCTCGTGTGTTCTTTATGGAAGAGTTGGAACAAGGCCAAACAATTCATCATAATTAGTGATGAGTGGAAGTGGGCGGCTGGGATAAGACAAAATGACTCTATATGGTTCCCGATCGGTGGCATTAGGGGGGTGGAGTCTTGGAACCTCCAAACTGCAAAGCGGCTATGGAACAAGGGGTTCAAACAGTGGAAACAACTCTGGAAACAAGAGACTAGCAGGTTCGAAGACTTGGACCTGAGACTTAGAGTTACCCTAGAGGAATGGAGTCTTCTTCAAGAAAGGTGTTTAGCATGGGACCGCTCAACTACCTGCCTTCTCTACGGTCAGGATCTTCCTTGCCTGGAGGGCCTCAAATGGAGCAATGGAAAGAAATTATCCAGAATCCCCAACTTCAAAGAGAACTTAGATGTTAACAAGAGATGGTGCCTTTCTTGGACCAAACTTCAATGGGAACTAAAATTCATGTCTATCTGGCACCCCCTAATTGAGATCAAAAAGTTTGTTCTCATGTGGCAGATCTTGCATAAAGGTATCTGGTCCAATGCAAGGGCTAACAAAATCTGTGGTATGCCGCCATGGTGCAAGCGTTGCCATCGATGCATCGAAGATTTAGCTCACATGTTCTTCGATTGCCCCAAGTCCCGTGTTATCTGGCGTCACGTGACCCGGGTATTGAGACTCACGAACCAAATCAATTGGCAACAGGTGCTGTTGGGTGAGGCAGTCGATTGCTCATCGAGGTTGTGGAATGCCATCAGGGGTGAGACTCTTTGGAAGATTTGGAGGGAGCGATGTGCTATCAATTTTGGCCAAACTCCTAAGGAATGGTCGATCGAGAAATCCTTGTTTCTTCTAGGTAAAAGAATCTCCCGAGATAAGAGATCTCCACCGTTTAGACATCACTGTATTTATCTCCTCGAAAACAA
This sequence comes from Ceratopteris richardii, assembly GCA_020310875.1. Classification (NCBI taxonomy): domain Eukaryota; kingdom Viridiplantae; phylum Streptophyta; class Polypodiopsida; order Polypodiales; family Pteridaceae; genus Ceratopteris; species Ceratopteris richardii. Next base: position 3,904,459 of record CM035444.1, on the reverse strand, counting down.
CAAGTTGAAACCCAAATGGGTCCCACATGAGGGTGATGCTAGATTTATCCGCCTCATTTGTAATGCCCTTTAGCTTGCCATACTCCTCCCCTGCATTGTGGGATTTGGGGGGTCCCATGGGCACTAGTCCCATTCACTTGTAATTTTTCTTCTTTATTTTAATTAAAGTTCGGGAGAATAGGCTAAGGCCGAACTTCCTTTTATTAAAAAAAAAAAATTGATCTCCTCCTAGTGATGCCACCACATGCTCCTCAGAGCCATTTCCACCGCTGTTATATAAAGAGTAGCAAATAGAAATGCCCACCAGCTTTCTGGTAGAGCACCCCAATCATATACACAGGCATCAAAAGCAGCAGCACCCCCGTGAAATCTCTGTACACCCCCCCTATGACTTCGATTCTCTTGCATGATGATAAAATCCCTCCCCCCTTGAGAAAGGTTTAAAGAATATATGCCCCTTGTATTACTTGCAGAGGAAGCTATCAAGCGTTGAGCTAGAGCAGCTCCCTCTCAAACCCACTTAGTTGAATTTGCATGGCTTGTCTTGCATCAGTTAATGCGACTCCTTGCTTGTACTCACCCTGGGGGATTCATGATCCTGTCCTTCTCTTCTTGTTGTTTCTTGACAGAGGGTGGGCAGACCACCACCCACCCCTTGTTGCTCTCTTGCTCCGAACTCCCCCAAAATGAATGGGGTCTTGTACTACTAAACAAGCTTGATTACACCAATAATAGTACTAATCCTCAAGGAATAGTTGAAACCATCAAGATTTGAGAACACCACTTTCAACTACAAGGAACATGATTAAAAAATGTGCTAGTATGGAGGTCTTAGCCAGAAAAATAATGGCAGCTCACCACAATCGATCCATACATCAATTTTTTTTATACAAGACCAATTATACTTATTGCAATTTTAGTGCATACGCAGCACCATCATTGTCGTTTAGATGAATAGCACTTTCAGAAACCTGCTTCTCTAGCCTAGTGTTTCCCCATCTGCTACATGCATTGAGCAATGCATGCCATATCACCCCATTTGGATGCATAGGGATTTTTCATACCATTATCTTTGCCTTCTAAAGTTCACCTTGTCACTCTATCCAAGCTTAGCAAACCGTGAAATCAAGGCATTCCATGATGATATATTCCAAAATCAAAGTTTGTCAAAGACTTCTTGTGCCTTGACAAGCAAACCACATTTAACATACATATCCCCCACAACATCTGCAAGCATGACATCTTTATCCAACATACCCTTCACTACAATTTCATCATGTAGAGATACCCCTCATTGAGTGTCCTTATGCTACCACATGCTTTTAGCATGCAAGTGAAAGTTACAACATTTGGAGCTTGTTTCCTACACCCAGAATCCATAAAGGCTCTAAACCGTATGTGTTCTCTCTTCATTCAACATGGGAACACTTAACTGGGAAGTAAGTCCAAGAAATTTCACGTAGGGTTGTCAAGGCCTCCCAATTACTATTCTAAGCCTTGTCACTCTCTCCAAGCTCTTGACGTGTAAGTAGTAGTATTTCTACTTCATATTCAACAACTGACAAATCATGCTGCAACTGATCAATCAATCCTACAAAAGCATTGGTTGGTACCACATTTCTAAAAAAATCATTGAACACATCATGTGCTTCATTGGGAAAACCACAATTGCAATATATGTCCATCAATGCATTGCTAAGAGCAAGTTTCATCACCAACATCCAACCTTTCTTTTCCCAATACATGAAATCAATTATCTTTCCATGAAAAATACCTACAATAAAAAATTTGGTCTACAAAAATGGAAACAAAAAAAAATCAACCATTTGTATAGCTAACAGGGTCTTATATTATTTGTCTCTATGAACCTCAACATGAGCACATGATTGGAGATGTTTTCTCTCATCTTTGTAACCAAGTGTGAGAGCTATTCTTTACTAACAGTCAGAGCGCATTGGAAGTTGTGAGGAACCCTATGTTCCATGCTCGCACTAAGCACATTGAGGTGCATTATCATTATGTCAGGGAGAGGTTCTCTGCTGTTTGATCAACTTGGCATATGTGCCCACATAGGAGAGCATTGTAGAACTTTTCACGAAGGCTTTGCCTAGGGAGAAGTTTGAAGCTTTCCGCAAAGCTTTGGGCTTACTTCCATTTGTGGATTGATTCCACATAGCTTGGCACTTCCTTATACATGAGTGACAACTCCTTGTTCACTCCATCATTCCTAGGGGGGATTTGTTGATATATTTAGGTAGTGATGTGTGTGAACACTCTAGGACCGCTCAGACACTTTTTCCCCTCTTTAGGAGGTTTTTTCCCCAGCTTGTATATATGCATATAGCCCTAATGGGTTACTTATCTTTGTACATTCTAGTGGTAATACATTCAGTATTGTGTGTTGTGCTCCAGGCTTCTTCTTCTTCCTTGTGTTGTTTGCATGCTTCCGCAGGTGTCTAACTCCAACAAAGCTATCATGTTTTTTGCCTGAGGAATCCCTTTCTAGCCTCTACCACCAATGATATGACCACACCTCATACTTAACCAAGATGTTCATATCATAGATGGTTAAGGGATTTCCCAAGATTGGGCAAGTACACGATATCTGCCAAGCTTGCCTCAAGGTAAACAAGATAGGGCTCTTGTTCTCAAGGAGGCTTCCACTTGAGCTAGGAAACCTCTAGCCCTAGTCCACATCGATCTTCCATCTACTTCTTTCTCCTAGCAGATGATCAGTCAAGATATATTTAGGTATAATTTTTGAAGTCTAAGGCAGATACTTTTTCCAAGTTTCAAGAATGGTTATCTCAAGTTGAATGAAGCATGCAAGTTAGTCAAGACCATTAGATTAGATGGAGGTGGTGATTTCATCAATCAGGACTTTGATAGTTTCTTAAAGCAAAAAGGGATCAAGAGGCAAATCACTCAACCTAACACTCCATCTCAAAATGGAGTAGCTGAGAGAAAAATTCAAAGCATAATAGAGATGGCATGTACCATGATTCACAACAAAGAATTACTATTCAAGTTTTGGGCCAAACTAGTACACACTGGAGTGCACATAATCAATAGAGGCTTCACAAGTGCATTAAAGAACAAGAATCCATTTGAAGCCTACTATGGATGCAAGCCCAAGGTCAATTACTTTAGAGTATTTGGAACTGAAGCTTTTGTACATGTGCCAAAGGAAGATCAAAGCAAGTTACAATCCAAATCCAAGAAACATATCTTCATTGGGTATAGTGAACAATCTAAAGCTTATAGATTGTATGAAATTGAGAACCACTCCATCATTATCTCAAAAGATGTCATATTAATGAAGCTTCAACATACTCAACTAAAGATCCAAGTGCAAGTTTGAGTCCACCCATCTACACTTCAGAGGGGGGCACAATCTTTGCCGATCAAAACTCAAAAGAAAGTACTTCCCACCAACCTAGAAGATCTCAAAGGCTCATAAAAAAGAAGTAATGTGAACAAAGTAATTATGTGAATTTATGCGCTTATGCATCAAATTCAGTAGATTCTAGAGCCTTCCAACTACAAAGACGCCCAAGGTCAAGCTAAGTGGGAAGAAGTTATGCAACTAGAGATGGATGCAATTGAAAAGAACAATTAGACACTTGTTCTTAAGCCTTCAAATCATCAATTCATAGGAGTTAAGTGGCTGTACAAAGTCAAGTACAAATCACATGGTACATTGGACAAGTACAAAGCAAGACTTGTAGCTAAGGGATATAAGCAAATTACTGCAAGATTTACAACTATAAGAATCATTCTTGCACTAAGTGCACACTTCTAATGGCCATTTACTAGCTCAATATGAAAAGTGTGTTCATCGATGGAGATCTTCAAGAAGAAGTATATGTTGAACACATGATGGTTTTAAGGTCAAAGGAAAGGAAGATCAAGTGTACAAGCCTCAAAAAGCACTTTATAGACTTAAGAAACTTCCCAGGGCCTGGTTTGAAAAGATCCACAAGTTCTTCAAAGAGAAAGGATTTTAGGTATGAAAGTTTGGAAAACAAATGAAGGCCTATTCCTATCATATAAGAATTATTGCTCTGATCTTCTATTTAAATATAACATGGACTAGTTTCACTCAATATCTACACTACTTGATCCAAACATCAAGCTCACACTAGAGATTTCATTATCACTTGTGGATGTGCATACTTATAGATAGCTTGTATGCTCATTACTTTATGTAGCCAACACTAGACCAAATATTGCATATGCAATTGCGATACTAAGTCAGTTTGCACATAAGCCTTGTCAAACACATTGGGGTGTTGCTAAGAGACTACTTTGATATCTTGTCCTCACCCCACATCATGGTCTTTGGTACAAAGGGGACATCAAACTTGCCACATATTTAGATTCAATTTGGGATAGTGATCCTGATTCCCAAAGGTCTACTTATGGATATCTATTCTTTCTTGGCTCATGACCCCATCTCTTGGGCAAGTAAGAAGCAACTTATAGTTCCTTTGTCATCCACCGAGGTCGAGTGCCAAGCATCCAACTTTCAAGGCCATCTAGCTTTGATGTTTATTATCTCACATTGGTGTTTCGACATGCATCCATAGAGACAGCCGGTCAGCCTTGGCCATCGCCAAGAATCTAGTGTTCCTTGCTGAGATGAAGAAGCACATCGAGATCCAGAACCATTTCATCCACAAGAATAATGTATCTCAGTGTTGATATATTTTAGTAGTGATGTGTGTGAACATACTAAGGCCATCGAGGCACTTTTTTCCATGTTTAGGAGGTTCCCCCCTTTTATGTATGCTTATAGCCCTAATGGGTTACTTATCTTTGTACATTCAGTGAGTAATACATTAAGTAGTGTCTTCTTCTTCCTTGTTTTTTTCATTTGCTTTTGTGTTGGTCGGGTGCTTCCACATACCTCAAACTCCAACAATTGGTTTTAGAGCAGGTTGCCGATTCATCTAGGGTGTTAATGCAACACCCCTTCGGTATCTATCTATGAGCATACTCAAGTCAATTAGAAGTTCAAAAATAGCTTTGTTGTGTGGTGTTGAAATTGCAATCTTAGCCTATTTTGGCATCCGAATGCACTATCACAGTGCTTGTGTATGTAACTTTTGTAGAGAGTACGCATGTGGAAGCAAAATGAAAAGTAAAGTACTCTCACAAAACAAAGAATGTGTGAGACATTTCAGCAGGTAGAAGGTGGTAAATTAAAAGAAGTGTTCCTAGTTGAGCCAGTTCCAGCAAGCACTCTAGAGTGCCTCGAGAATGGGGGTGCTACTTCTTTCGTGCATGTCATAGGTTCTACGCTTGGCGTAGATCTTAAAGAAGATGTTTCCTTATTACCCCCTGAGTTTGAGAAAGTTTATTTTTTTTGAACATAAACAGAAAGTATAATATTGATGCAGAAAAGGAAATTACAAGAGCACTCCCACAAAAGTTTTGTGAGGAGGGACCACTGCAGCAAGGCTCAGGGCCAGGAAAGCCCAAGCAAGCTATCACTTACTTGACATAATTTCTTATGTACCAGTTAAAGAAACTAATCATATTGTTTCTGTCCCTAGAGTACATCTGAAGCAATTTGTTCTTCCAAGTACTATAGGGGAAATTTTTAACTATATACAAGGGGTTCTTATCTAGAAGTTTCTCATTGAGGGGAGTGTTGCTACATCTGGAAGAAATTCTTCTGATTCCAATGAGACAGGAAAAGAGAAGATTTTTTCCTTTTTTGTCGTAAATCTTGCTGTTTCTGCTTTTCCACACGTACCACAGGATATGGGCCCTCACCATCTGCCACAAGGCAATGTCCATCCTGTAAGTTTCCCCAATAAGCAGCTCCTTGACTCCCAGAGTATAGATCCCAGCAGTCTGGCAATAGAGCTGTATGATTTTCCAAAAAGCTATACTTGCTTTGCATTTAAAAAAAAGGTGTTCCAAATCTTCAACCTTGTCACAAGATTTACACAATCCTGCATCAATATTATACTTTCTAGCCCTGCTCCCAGTCCATACTCCTTTGTGCAGAATCAGCCACAAGAGACAGGATTGTTTGTTAGCCATAGGATAAGCCCAAAGACTTTGAAATCTGTAACTCCATTGATGATTATTCCAAGACAGATCCCATTTTTTGTTCAGACGACCACAAATAGTAGAGATGCTGATGTAGGAAGACTTGAAGCAGGAATACATATCCTGAGCCACCACAGACAGGGCAATATTTTTGTCCCACAGCTTATCTGCCATCAATCTCAGCAGCTGCAACTTCTTCTCCTTGATTATCTGTTTGCAAGGAGTTCGATTTTCACGCTAAATGTGCTTATCGCACATGGAAACAGCCACATGCAGTGAATAATTTGAGGAGTATCTTGCCTGTATTTATATGCCAGAATAGAAGGAAATCTAATTATAATCGGGCGGTATCTCTCATCCAGATCTGCATCCCTACCACCTCTCAATTTGGATCGGCACCTCCCCTCACCGTCTGTGGAGATACATTCCCAGTTTGTTGCTTCGCTTTCTTTTGGCGGTGGTGGAGCCCCATGGACAACCTGTACCCAACCTCACTACTAATTTTGGGTGGACGCCTGAATTACATGAGGTTGAGTGTAGCCATGGACAACCTGTACCCAGCCACCCATTGTAGTAGGCATCTCCGGTGCGCTTTAGCTAGAATCAACTCGGTCTGTAGTCCACAGAAAGAGTTACACAACAGTAGCTTTGCACATGTACACATTTCCCGACATTAATTGTACTACATGAATTTTTCAAATAAGCATAGTGTAAAGAGGCTATAGAGATCAGTCATCTCATTTTTGGTATTCTTGCGGGCTGTCGCTGAAACTTTTGGCCTCACCATACCTCCCTGAAGCCTGCATGTCTCCTCGACATCCTCCCAGTTCATGGGGCAAGCATTGAAGCCCGCCGTGGCCTCCAGTTCCCTTGCTACACCGCAGCAATATGCTTCTCTCTCTGTACGTGCAGGACCCAGGAACGTTTCGACCAAGCGCTACAGTGTTTGGAAGAACCGGGGTTTGACAGCCGCAAATGCGTGCAACGATTCTTTTTCCCAGGTATTTTTAGCCTCTCTGTGTAGAACGTCAGCTCCATATCTCCGCGTGTCGTATGCCGGAGTACCTTTCTATGGTCATAACAATGCAGAATTCCAACCAACAGGCATCTTTGCAAGCGACATCTCCTCAGAGCAGCTTTCGAAGCATGGACGTGTTCATTCTCTAGCCTTTTTTTCTGTTCAAGAAGCTTAACTGGGATTACTAGAGAAGAGAAATTTCCCAAAATTGTGGACCATGGAAACAAGCAGACGGTTCAGGAAGAAGCATTAAGAAATTTCGAGGCGCTTTTGAATCGAATGGAGAAATCGGATGGTGCTCATGATCATAGGATAGGATGGGCAAATTTGATTCCGCAATAGAACACCTTGAGGAATCTGCTTCTATTCTCTCTCTGTCTCTCTCTCTCTTTCTATCTGCAAAGAATGGCCGCTAGTGTCGTGCTGCAACTGTGTCTATCCTCTCCAACAATAGAAATTATAGGGAAAACTCTACTGCATTGTGATGCGCAACTAGAGGTTGTGCTAGAGATATCCAACTAAAGGCAGATATGATCATGGAATGATAGCTTTCGGATTAAGAAAATGACTGAAGCTTGGGACAACACAGCACAACAAACTAAATAAGCGCAGGCATTGCTTTTATGCAGGTCCTTGGTGCTGATCATATGCTTTCACTCGCTGGTGGGATGAGAAAATTGGAGATAGGTAGAAACTCTCAGCACGTACCATGCTGATGTACAGAGACACCTTGCCTTTATGTGGATAGAAGTTATATGATGGTAGGTGTAAATGACACTCTGAAATGCACCAGTAACTATACCCAAATGATCAAGTGTTTATAAATATTGCAAAAACTTGAGAGTAATCACCAACGCTATACTAATGATGATAACAGTGACACCAAGTAATGCCAAAGTGTTAATAATCACGTCAAAGGATTAATGTTACTAAAATGATCACAATGATGGGGCAAAGGGTGAACAAATTGATGAAGAGAGGGGTGGGAGGGTGGGCAAATGGGAAAAATGAGTCCCTCAAAATTGATGGCAAAAGGCTTCTCTCAATGGGGAGAAAGCACACCACCAATGTAAAGCACCACCACCACCAAAATCACTGCCAAACGTACCACCAAGACCTCCACTTAGTGCTTTGATACCATGTAGAGAGTACGCACGCAGAAGCAAAATGAAAAGTAAAGTACTCTCACAAAACAAAGAACATGTGAGACACAAAATGAGTAGACCATGGAATGAGTAAACTCATGTGGATTAGAAATGAGCTTGCCAAGAGCATGGAGTAGGCTCCTCAAGCTTCTAACCAAGTACAAATGAGGGGAGAGGCCCTCCTTATATAGATTTGGGAGGGGTTCTCAAAAGTACATCATATGTGGGATAAGTCTCCTGAAAGGAGAATGAATACAACTGGTAGAAGCACATGGCAAGGTACCCAAATACAAAGGAAATACAATATAAAATGGAAATAGACTAGAAATGGAGTGCCACTTGGATACAAAATGGAAATGCACTCATGCGGATACAAATTTAGATGAAGTAGGAGCAATCATGTCATCAACAATTTTGTCCTTTTGTGCCAAACATATATAAAGGTTTCAGTTTGCCAATAAAATTGCCTCGAATTTTGCTATAGGTTTAGCACAACTTGACAAGATAGTTCTCTTCAACTTTTTGAGATACAATCATTTTCTGCATCAGGGTATTTTAGTTAGTGGCCATGGCTGAAAGCAACGATGTATTCTCTATGTTGGTTGTTGAGGGCCATTTGGATGGAAGCAATTACCCATTATGGGTATATATGATGCATCATGTATTGGTTGCAAAAGTATTGTGGAATATTGTGTAGGGTATCAAAAAACACCCTATAATACCTGCAAATATAGTTATTGAAGGTGATGGAGATGGCGTTGAAGATGATGATCTTCAGGTTACAGTTTGTGTTGCAGTTCCTACTTCACCTACTACAAAGCAATTTAGTTGGGATGGGAGAGATGCTTAGGCATGTATTGATAGCTTTTTCTATCAAACATGCCATTATCCCTCACATTTGCTCTTGGAAAATAGCAAAGGATGCTTGGGACGTGCTTACCTCTTTATACCAAGCAAGAAATGAAGCTTATGTTGCTTACCTACAAAAATATCTGGGAAGTGAGCATATGAATGAAGGAAATTCTATGGACAATTTTTTGACAAAGATCAAAGATTTGAAAGAGCATATGATTTCTATAGATGAATTCGTTCCAGATAGTTCATTTGTGCAGACTTTTCTTAATGGTTTTCCCAATTCATATTAGAGTTTTTCTTCTACTCTTCGGTTGATGATGAAAGACAATCCAAATGCCTTAACATTTGAGGAGTTAGTCTCTTTTTTGAATCAAGAAGATTAGTCTAGGGAAAATAGGTCCATTATGCATGTTGAAGATCAAGCTTTCTTAGCTAATCAAAAGGGAAAACATAAATTAAGCTAATCTATTAGTAAGCAAAAATCTACTAATTTTGGACAATAAAAAAGGGAAGAAAAAGACAAGAAGAAAATGGAAAAGCAAAAAAAATTCGGCAAATACTATCAATGAAATAATCATGTCATAAAGAGTTGTGCAAAACTGGCTACAAAAGAGGCAAAGAAGAAAGAGGTTGGAATGGTTGTTGTAGAGGCCTCTACACCTAAAACAAAGTCTACTAATCTTATGTAGAATGAAGAATAGGCATTTACTACTATTTGTAGCCATGATCCATCTTGTCATGAACAATGTATGTCTATAGTAGAATCAAATGTTTGGTACTTTGACAGTGGGGAAACCAAACATATTACATCACAACATAGTTTCTTCAGTTCACTTGAGTCTGGCCCTATAGGGAATCCTATCACATGGGCTGACAACTCCTCTTATCCTATAATGGGAGTCGGTAAGATGATTCTGACAACTACTGATGGTAGTTCTTCCACATTGTCAAATGCTTTGTTTGTTCCAGGGATCAATAAAATTTTTTGTCAATTCTAGCATTAGCTAAGATTGGCTTGGTTGTCAAATTTATTGATGAAAGATGTCCAATTCATGGTCTGTCAAATGGAGATGTTATTATTGCTTTTGGCATTTTATGTCATGGGGTGTATAAGCTCATAGACTATACAAAATGTGCCAATCATTCACCATGTGCATTTCAAGATTCTCAAGCTATCTTAGATGCAAAGCTTTGGCATGCACCCTTTGTTCATCTAAATTTTGCTAGTTTGTTATGCTTTTAGAAATCTGAAATGGTGTCCCTTCTAACCAAAATTGAGCCACTTTGTAAACATGTCCTTGAAGGTTATATTTTGGGCAAAATGCAGCATTCATCCTTCCCAAAAGATGGTTTAGTAAGAGCTACTCAAAAATTGAAACTTCTTCACAGTGATGTTTGTGGTCATATGCCCACACCTTCTTTTGGAAACTACCTTTACTTCGTGACTTTTATTGATGATTTTTCTAGGCATGCTTGGTATGATAGGGGGGGGATACATGTCTTCTAATTTTAATGCATTTATGGCTTAACATGGGATAAAACATTAGTGTACAATGTCGTATACATCTCAACAGAATGGATTTGCTAAAAAAAAGAACAAGTTTCTCATGGAGATGGCAAGGTGTATGGTCAAAAGTCACGCTCTTGTGGTTGTTATGTATGCAACATATGTACTTAACAAGTGTCCCACTAAAGCAATGCAGTCTATCACTCCATATGCGGCTTGGCATGGTCGCAAGCCATTTGTTGCTCATCTACATGTCTTTGGTTGTCTGGCACATGCATTAGTGCCTAAACAACAATGGAGGAAATTGGATGATAAAGCAAGAAAATGTATTTTGATGGGTAAAGTTCCGAAAGCAAAGACTATCACCTATATCATCGAGAGACTAAATGCATTTTGGTTAGTCGTGATGTTGTGTTTGTGAAAGATACAATTCAAACATTACTTTCATGTACTAAGGAGACATTAGTCATTTCCAAAGACATATATGACATTGTGCTTCCTCTTTTTACAAGTGGATAGTCAAGTGCTAGTACGAATGAGGCAATTTCTTAGCCTTTACATGTTTCACATGATGATGGAGATTTACATGATGCACTTGTTGATGAGAGGGCTGATATAAAGGAGGAAAAACTATTCCTAAATGGCTGGTGCAAACTTTGTGAGATAGCAAATTAGATGTACCTCTATCATATTGTACTCGTTAAGGCTCTCATAATGTTTTTTTGCATCAGATTGTTATGTTATGGATGACTCTAGTCTTTGTGACGAGAATGAGACTATGTTTTTTTATGAAGCACAAAACTCATAAAATGAGATGGCTATTATGCAACCATAATATGATGCTATTATGAAGAATGGTGCCTAGTCTTTATGTGATTTGCCTCTTGGCAAAAAGGCCATTGGATTTAAATGGGTATATAGGCTAAAACGTAAACTTGATGGAATAGTTGATAGGTATAAGGTTAGGCTTATTGCAAAAGGTTATGCTTAAGAAAAAGGCATTAATTTTGATGAGACCCTTGCACCCACATGCAGAATATCTACTATTCGTAGCATTTTTTTTTTGTGCACTTGCAACCCATCATGGTTTGAATGTATACCAGTTGGACATTAAAACTACATTTTTGAAAGGTGACTTACATGAAGAAGTGTAAGTTTTTGCCCTTGTGGTTTTGTGCAAAAAGGGCATGAAAACAAAGTGTGCACGTTGAAAAAGGCATTATATGGTTTTAAGCAAGCACCACGTGCTTGGTATGAAAAGATACATTCCTACTTGATTCCACATGGTTTTGAGAACAGTCCAACTCAGATTACCTTATATTTTAAGTGTGCTAATGATGTGCTTCTAATCATTGTTGTCTACGTTGATTACATGTTGCTCACTTGTCCTAATGAGAAGCATATTGCTGATTTTAAGGCTGATTTGCATGCCTCATTTGAGATGTCAGATTTGTAGCATTGGCATCATTATTTGGGCATTCAATTTATGGAACTTGATGATGGAATAGCTCTACCTCAAAAAAAATTGACACAATATTGAATCATTTTGGCATTGGAGATTGCAAACCTATTGCCACTCCTATGGAAACAAGTTTAAGGTTGAGTCTTCATGATGTTGGAGATGAATTTGATGTTGTTCTCTATCAACAAGCTGTTGAATGCTTGATTTACTTATGCATAAGTCATCCTGATTTTTAGATTGCTATCTATGAGTTGAGGAGGTTTATGCATTGCCTAGGTGTCAAGCATTGTTAGGCAGTTAAGCGCATCTTTTGCTACTCGAGAATTTTTTCAATTTTCCCCAAAGCATTCTTGTAGACAAAGAGAGTTGTACATAGTTGTGAAATAATTTCTTTATAAAAATGAAGATTCTTTCCTTAAAACGTCACAAGAGAGGAGCTAATTTTGAGTAGGTTCTTTTATTTTTCTAGGAATTTTGAAATAAAAAAGAAATGGTCCTAAGGAAACTCCTATAAAAATACCAACACCTCATTTGTAAAGAACTTTTTGGTTGATTAAACTGTGAGCTCTCTCTTTTTCCAGAATTCGTATTTGTGCTTTCTCTTGCAATTTGAGTGACATATTTGCTTGATTCTCATGTGTGTGACACTTGTTTTATAGTTGTATAAATATTATCTAATATGTTTGCATTGTTTTGCAAGTGTTTTGGCATGGTTAAACACTAGTCCAAATGTTCAAAGCAAGTGGAGGAGGAGTTTCCACAAGCTTTGAGTTCTATACATGTATATTATACTATTTCTCTTGCATTTTTATCTATCATAAATTCTAGCATTCATTGAGAGCTTTGAAATGAACAATAACACGTGCAAAACACATCATTAATGAGGGAAGTACAACCATTTTGGTGGTTCAACCTTATGACACCATCAAATAGTGGACTTGACACCATGGGATAGTGCCGATTTGACACCATCGGATAGTGTGGGATTGACACAATCAAATAGTATGGACTTGACACCATTGGATAGTGTGGATTTCATACCATCAAGTAGTGTGGTATCGACACCATGAGGAAGTGTGGACTTGAGACCATCAAATGGTGTCGACATAGCACTATTGAGGTGCTTTAGTTGATATTATCGAATGTTCTTTGGGCTTGATACCATTTTGGATGCAAGGACCCAACCCCATGGACAAGCTATCATGGACTTTGGAAAGATCACACATGTGATCATGTTCCATTATGCTTCACCATCACAACTTCTAGTGGAGGAGTTGATTCATCTACCTAGTGTCCTCCCTTGCGATCATCCTTGGGTATTGAAGATCATTCTTCTTGAAAGGATTATGATGCTTAGAACTTAGGCTTGTGTACTTGGAAACTAGATTTTGTGTGGACCTCCATGGAGGCTATCATGATGATGTGCTTCTCCTTCTCAACTTGACACTCTTCCATCTTATCTGCTTATGCTAGTGACTACAACTAAGTTGGGGTCTTATCTTTCTAGATTCCTGATTAAGAAGTGTGTAAGCTCGCCCTATTCTATGATCCGATACATATACATATACATACACACACACACACACACACACACACACACACACACACACACATATATATATATATATATATATATATATATATATATATATATATATATATATATTAGAATTAAAATGTGCATGATACAAACCATGAGGCTCTTCTAATCATGTAACCATTCATGCCTAATCTTAGTTAACCTCTTCTATTAAGAGGTGTGGATCACTTAGTTTAGACCAAGACCAACCCTTAGACACTACTCCATTGTGGTGTGATACTCTCTTTTGTGGAGTGGATCAACTCCAAAACAATGATGGGGTATTTCCACATGAGAAGGCAACAAGTTCAACACCCTACCTCATGACTCATCATGCATAATCTTTAATAGCTCTTCTATTAGTAGGTTGTTGGTGGCAGTCAGGGCACTCGAGGATCTACCAGACAGGGAAGCCAACGAAGGGAGTCAGAGCAGAGAGAAGGAACAAGTAGGCAAGGCAGTCAATGAAGATCCGACAAGTAGGCCATTCAGTTTTTTTCCAACTTGACCTCTTTGTAACAGTGATTTTCATCACTACATGAACATTGTAAATACCGTTTTTGGTAGATTCAACTCTATTTTGTTCAAACCGAGGAGTCCTCGAGATTGAGGAGTAGTAGAAGTATTTATGTACCAATTTTCATAATTTTCAGAGCTCGTTTGAGCCTCCAAAATAGCCTAGGAACCTAATTTTTAACTAGGCCGGACACTAGGACTGGATAGGACCAAAGCTAGTCAAAAAACTATAAAAAGACTAGAGAGCTCATTTTTGGGGTAGCTTGTTAGTCATTTGAGCATTGTATATGAGACTTTTTGAGTAATCTAAAGAACTCCATTGTTTCTCTCTTTGTTCTTACGTGTGTGCATGTGTGTGTATGTATGTGCATTCTCGTGTGCTTCTCCATCACCACTTGTGCACATCACTTGCTCGAGGTCTTCATACCATCCTCATGTCTTCCTGCATTGACATTAAAGGAGGTGCTACTCATCACTGAGCTACACCAAATTTTGGCGTGGTTGCTAGGGATCAAGCTTTGAGACGAACGTGTGATGGTAAGACGTTGGAGTCATAGGTATTTTGTTCACTTTGATCTATTTCCTTTTGTTTTCTTCACCATCTTCATCACCATCATCATCATCACCATCTCCCGCCTTCATATCCACCTTCGCAAATTTTCAGTTTTTTGGTCATATCACCCTTCCCATTCCATTCCTCTCATTTCACTTGGGAGACAGAGCGAGAGAGCGATTGTGTGCTTGTGCTTTTGTGTGTTTTCTGAGATTTTCTACGAGAATCAGCATCCTCAACAGCTGTACCAGCTCCAATAGGTAATATTTTTTACTGTGCAGGTCCCAAGGCATTGACTTTTGTCAATCGCGACCGATAGAAAAATCAACCATTTTGCTAAACCAAGTCCATAAACATAATGCTTAGGCTTAGGGCATCCTAAAAGTGTGATCAAAATTTTAAAATTCCTCTATTTTCTATCAATCGCGATTGACACGTCAATCGCGACTGACAAGTGACGACGGACATCTGCCGATGGACCTATCCATCATGACCGCCACGTCGATCGTGATCGACAGAGTCCAC
This sequence comes from Ceratopteris richardii, assembly GCA_020310875.1. Lineage (NCBI taxonomy): Eukaryota > Viridiplantae > Streptophyta > Polypodiopsida > Polypodiales > Pteridaceae > Ceratopteris > Ceratopteris richardii. Next base: position 3,889,236 of record CM035444.1, on the reverse strand, counting down.
GACCGATTGACCATGATCGACAAAGCCTTCGCGTGCCCTATGTCAATCGCAATCGACCTGTCAATCGTGACTGACCATCAATCACGACTGATAGCCATGACGGACCTGTCGATCGCGATGGACTCAGTCAACGATTGTTTGACCAGGATTGACAAAATTTTCGAGCCATGTGTCAATCGCGATTGACCCATCAATCGCGATCGACAGCCACAACAGACCTTTCAATCGCGATCGACCAGTCGATCGCGACTGACACATCAATCGTGATTGACAGACCACTCGATCACGATTGACTGGCAAATTTGATATTTTTTTAAGGGCAAAAGGAATTTAATCTATTTTTGGGCCAAAAGTTTGGAAGATTAAGGGTTAATAGAGCATAAGGAAGCCTTAGAAGACACTGTAACTATCCCTAAGTGCCTGTTTCACTTGTTTCAATTTCCGAGTGCCTGAGCAGCCATAACTTCTTCATACGAACTCTGTTTGCTACAATTTTTGTTCCGTTGGAAAGCTCGTTGAGAATTCTACGTGGGCATTTGCTGATTTTTGTGATAATTATATGTGGATTTCTAGTATAAGTATTTTTAGGTGGACCATCAATCAGCACTAGGGAGTGAGAATACTGTTTTGTGCAAAAAGGAAAGCAAAGGGTCTATACCTTTCAGTGAATGTTGAAGGTTGATTTTATTGTCAATCCATTGTGGGCAAGTCCATTTCTAACTGATAAAAATGGAAGGTATGTGGTGTGCAAGCAAGGCTTTCAAGCAACCTTAGCAAGGTGATCACAGAGCTTGGGCGAGCACATCCTGGGCTCAATTAGCACTCAAAAGGCAAAGAACTTGAGGTTGGAAATTCTCTTAACTCCCACAGTCGATTCCTAGCTTAGGCTAAGAACGCATAGTGTTGGAAGTAAGTTAGGGTGACGATAGGCACGAGACAAGTTGAAGACTATATAAGTAATCAAGTTCAAGTCAAGAGATAACTTGTGCATGTGATGATAACCTTAAAGGAAAAGAACTAATTTTATCGCGATCAACTCCAAGTGCGAAAATTCATTCAAGTATTCTTGACAACGCAAAATCAAACAAAATCATGAACACAAAAACAAAATAAAAAGAATCTAGTGGTTGATAAGGAAGAATCGGCAATGAGGTTGTGCCTTGGGTAAAATGTGGGATTGTTCATTCAGGCATATGAACCTTAGATCAGGACAACACCTAGGGAGAGATAGAAAAAGCCCTAGGTCTTCAAAGGTGAGTGTCACTCACACTATGAGATCTTGGGCCTAGCTATTGAGTGCTCATCCGCACTACCCTAGCTCTGAAACCAGCGAATTAGAGATGTCTCATGGTATGGAGAGACCCACAGGAAGTTCAGGTGTGGCCTACTTACAAAAGGTCGAAGGTCCTTACAAGATGCAACTGGAATACCTTAGGACCAACTCATTAGGTGCTTGCATCTATGAGGATGACCTAAGAATATCTGTGGTCCAGATAAAAAAACCCAGATCAACCCATTGGACTAGAACATCCAGTAGTCAAGTTCGAAAATGGTGCATACCTGAACAAAGAAGGAACCATGTACTTGTTGGTGCATTTTACCCAAGCCCACATGCTTGATATATTTGATATCATCCTCATTTGTAAGTCACATGAGTAGTCATGTGAACACCTCTTGTAAAAGAGTTCATTTTTTATCTCTTGTAATTGAAAAAAGAAAAAGGAAAAGGATGGCTTACCTCATGCATGATGTAAAAGCAATTTCGTGGCTCTAACTACCAAAACCCATGACTTTTTGAGCTGAGGGAATATCTCCTAACTTTGGGGATCACTTTTAGGTGGAGCCATTCGAATTCGAATTCAAAACTCCCTCCAAGAATAGCTATAAAAGGAGCAAGAAGGAAGAGGCGATTAGCAAGCCTTGTACGTGACCACTTCATGTCATTTTGTAGAGATTGAAGAGCTTACTCCATAGCTCTATCATTCTACTCCCATTGTGCAAAGATTCATTGCCAATGTGGTTGTAATCATATATGAATTTATACATTTATCATCGTTCACTTCTCTGTTTTGTTCTCTCCTATACTCACTCAGACTAGTACCTTCAGAAGGTCATATCTCGCGTTGTACTAATCCTTTTTCAGTGATTTAACGTGCGTTGGATAGCTCTTACTGTCTAGTTTCTGCACATCAATTTTCAAGGTCATTGGATTTATAATTCTGGAGATATCTGCATTTTACTGCTCACTGGTCTATCTCTGCAGAGCCCCGAGAATGGTGGGCATGTTCTAGAAATTGATAAATCTTGTTCTCAGTGCTTAGTCCATAATTTGAAGTGTTTTAACTTGGATTGTGAAGCTTGCTAAGTCTATTTGCTATTCCCAAAAGGAATTTTTCTAATTCCTACCAGGTTGAGAGCACTGTTCATTTTTTCTAGCAGGTGTATGTCCAAAAATAGCAACTTTTGGGAGCTAGTCATTTCGCAACTTGTCTGTCTTGACTTAAACTTTTGGGATACATGTTCCAAAGTACTTGGCTGATATTTTGGTGGATTTGGGAAGCTTAAAGGGTCTACTAATCAACTCTGAAGTCTTAGTTGGCTGGTGTGAAGCTGGTTGTAGCAGCACCTACTCATCTTTGGATTGCATCCACCATCTCTCTTCATAGTGGTATCAGAGCATAGTCAAGCAACATGGGAGATGGATTTCCATCAACAATTGACAAACTGGATCGAAACAACTACCTAGCATGGTCTCTAAGGATGGAGGCTTACCTTCAAGGGAGGAATCTATATGGATTCATATCCGGAGATGAAGCAATGCCAACCATGAGGAACAAAGGGCAACCATCACATGAAGAAGTGGAAGGACTTTCGAATTGGTGTTCGAAGGATGCACTTGCAAGGTCCTATATTCTAAACTCAAATCTCTGATTTTCTTTTACCTCATGTCAAGGGATGCAAGACATCAAGAGAGACCTGGAATGAACTTGCTTCTTTCTTCTCTTCCAACACTCGAGCAAGGAAGAACCAATTGTGGATGGAGTTCACAACAATGAAGAAAAGCCCGAAGCAAAATGTGACTGATTATGTCACAAAGATGAAGGGGATTTCCGACCAACTTGGAAGCATTGGATAGGTAATTGAAGAGGAGCAAATCATAAGACAAATCATGAATGGAATCAAAGCAGACGACAAGTGGGAGTCATTCACAACAGCCATGGATTTATACATGGATATGCATGTACCCGACCTCAACACACTCATGGGCCAACTCTTCACTCATGAAGCAAAGATTAGCAAAGGTGGTGAGTCCTCAAGAGGTAATCAAACTTCTTCCTTATATTCTGATAAAGCTAAGGTCAAGGACAAGTCAAAGAATAAGAAGGATGAAGATGAAGGAAGCTCTTTCCAAGCAAACTTTGCAGGTAGAGGAAGAGCTAGAGGAAGAGGCAGAGGTGGAAAGCAAGGCAGGGGGAGATTCCAATCATCTCAACCTTGCAACATATGTGGCTTATCTAACCATACTACTGAAGAATGTTTCAGGAACCCGAGGAACTCAAGAGGAAGAGGATTCAATAGAGGTGGCTATGGATCAAATAGAGGCAGATACAATGGAGGCTACAACAACAACAACTACTACAACAACAATTACAACAACAACAACTATCAAAGTGGCCATAGAGGAAGAAGAGACTACAATAACTATGTAGAGGACCAAAGTCAAGAAGATTCATTATTGATTATGAATCTATCAGTGAAGAAGGGTAAGGATGATGATCACATATTTTACATTGATTCGGGATGCTCGAACCATGTAGCAGGAAATGTGGCTTTTCTTTCTGATTTGGAAGATCCTCATAACAAGCATGAAGTGCAGACAGGAGATGACACAAAGCACTCAGTGGAGAAGATAGGTAATGTGAAGACATCAGATGGGAATATGAACCTCATAAGCAAAGTCTTGTATGTCCCTACAATTACCAAAAATTTAATAAGTGTTGGACATATTGTTGAAAAAGGATTGCAGGTTAGATTCAATCGATTTGGAGCATATGTTGAAGACCCAAGGCAAGGCTTTCGAAGGATTGCCAAAGGAGAAAAGACAGGAAGGCTTTTCACTTTTGAAGTGGAAGATACAAAGAACATAGCTTTGTTTAGCTATGGATCTCAAACTCTAACAGAGTTGGAGATATGGCACACAAGGCTTGCTCACATTGGTGAGAGGACACTCAAACAAATTTGCAGGGACCAAAGTGTACTTGGTTTGCCTAATATCACAAGGCAACACATGATTTATAAGTGTGAAGCTTGTCAACTCAGCAAGGCTCATAGACAACCTTTCAATAAGAAAGGATATATGTATCAAAATCCTTTGGATCTAGTGCACACAGATGTGTGGGGTCCAAGTAAGGAGCCATCTATATCAGGCTCAAGATATTATGTGTCTTTCATAGATGATTGTAGCAGGTGGACCATTCTGTTTTTCATGAAGCACAAGGATGAAGTGTTTAATTGCTTTAAGAAGTATATTGCTCTTGTTGAAAACCAAACAGGTAGGACTTTGAAACGACTCAGATCAGATGGTGGAGGAGAATACTTCTCTTTTGAATTTGATGCCTTCTTGCATGAAAGAGGCATTAAAAGGGAAGTCACTACAACGTATACACCCGAACTCAATGGTGTAGCAGAGAGGAGGAATAGAGCTATTGTCGAAGCAGCAAGGTCCATGCTCAATGAAAAGGGATTGCCAAACTACCTATGGGCAGAGGTTGTGTCTACAGCCACATATATCATAAATAGACTTCCATCTAACTCACTAGATGGAACCACTCCATATGAAGTGTGGAATGGAAGAAGACCTAGTCTAGAGCATTGTAAAATCTTTGGATGCTTAGCCTATGCTCACATTCCTTCTCAAGTAAGAGGGAAATTGGATCCCAAGGCAGAGAAGTGTGTATTCATTGGTTATGATCAAAACCAAAAAGGATATAGATTGTACAATCCAACCAATAAAGGATTTTCTGTGAGTAGAGATGTAATTTTTGATGAAAATAAATCATGGTTTGATGATGACAGGAAAATGAACCTGCCATATGACGTGGATGAAGATTTTCCATCACTTCAACCAAAGGAGCCAAAGCAGATTGAAGAAAGTGATTCGGAGATTGACCTAGAAGACTTGGAAAGACTAAAGCTATGGAAGAACAAAGGTAAAGCAAAGATGCAGGATGCTACATATGGACCCGAGAGCTCACATCAACCACTTAGAAGGTCTTCGAGGGAGAAGAAGAAACCAGAGAGGTTTGATTATGATACTTATTTGGTCACCAAGCACTCAATCTACATTGCAAAGGATTCAACCAATGAAGAACCTACCACATTTGAAGAAGCACAAAGCAAGAAAGCTTGGAGAGATGCAATGGATGAAGAAATGGAAGCCTTGAAGGAGAATGACACTTGGGAGCTTGTACCTAACAAGCCATCTATGAAGATAATCGGATCTCGATGGATATACAAAATCAAGAGGAATCCAGATGGAAGTATAAATAGACACAAATCAAGGTTAGTTGCTAAAGGGTTTGCTCAAACCCATGGTATTGATTATGAGGAGACTTTCTCTCCTGTTGCAAAAATGCCTACAATTAGGGTTCTCATTAGTCTTGCTGCATCTAGAAATTGGAATCTTTATCAACTTGATGTAAAGAATGCTTTCTTGAATGGATGGATTTCTGAGGAAGTGTATATGGCACAACCTCCTAGATATGAGGATGCACATCATCCTAACTATGTATGCAAACTAAAGAAAGCTTTGTATGGATTGAAGCAAGCTCCAAGAGCTTGGAATTTCATATTGGTGACTTATTTGCAGGACCAAGGATTCAAAGCTAGCAAGGCAGATACCTCTTTGTTCATAAAGAGGAATGGATCTGAAGTGATCTATTTATGTGTGTATGTTGATGATATTATTATCACAGGCAATGATCTTGAAGGAATCAAACAGGTAAAGAGTCAAATGAAGGAGGAGTTCAAAATAAGTGACCTCGGACCACTCACTTATTTTCTTGGATTGGAGTTGATCTACACAGATTCAGGTATATACATCACACAAAGGAAGTATGTCCATGACATGCTCGTCAAGTTCAAGATGGAAAATACCAAGTGTGCAGGTACACCTATGGAGCAAAATCATAATCTTAGTGCTTATGAAGGAGAGCCAATTGAAGACATCACAAGCTATCAAAGCTTGGTTGGAAGTTTGAACTATGCAACACTCACAAGGGTGGAATATGCTATAGTGTTAGCATATTGAGTCAGTTTATGCATAAGCCGAGAAGACCACATATGGAAGCGGCCAAGAGAGTCCTCAAGTACCTAAAGGGGACCATGAATGAAGGTTTGTTTTATTCATTTACTTCAGATATTGAGCTAAAGGTCTACTCAGATGCAGATTGGGCCGGATCTAAAGATGATAGAAGAAGCACATCAGGGTATATATCATTTGCAGGTTCAAAAATCATTTCTTGGTCATCGAAGAAGCAACCAACCGTGGCATTATCTTCTACTGAAGCAGAATATAGAGGTTTGGCTAATGCAACTCAAGAAATCATGTGGTTAAAGTCTTTGTACACAGATCTTGGACTTCATTCTTCAACACCTCATATTTTTGGTGACAACACAAGCTCACTACATCTAGCAGCTAATCCGGTATACCATGCTAGAACCAAGCATATTGAAGTCCACTACCATTATGTAAGGGAAAAGTTAATGAGCAAGGATATTCAACTATCCTATTTCTCTACAGATATGCAATGTGCATACATGTTGACTAAAGCTCTTGATGGTACAAAGTTAAGTAGATTCAAGTTGATGATTGGCTTGCAGGAAATCAAGGACAATTGAAGATCATCCTCATTTGTAAGTCACATGAGTAGTCATGTGAACACCTCTTGTAAAAGAGTTCATTTTTTATCTCTTGTAATTGAAAAAAGAAAAAGGAAAAGGATGGCTTACCTCATGCATGATGTAAAAGCAATTTCGTGGCTCTAACTACCAAAACCCATGACTTTTTGAGCTGAGGGAAGATCTCCTAACTTTGGGGATCACTTTTAAGTGGAGCCATTCGAATTCGAATTCAAAACTCCCTCCAAGAATAGCTATAAAAGGAGCAAGAAGGAAGAGGCGATTAGCAAGCCTTGTACGTGACCACTTCATGTCATTTTGTAGAGATTGAAGAGCTTACTCCATAGCTCTATCATTCTACTCCCATTGTGCAAAGATTCATTGCCAATGTGGTTGTAATCATATATGAATTTATACATTTATCATCATTCACTTCTTTGTTTTGTTCTCTGCTATACTCACTCAGACCAGTACCTTCAGAAGGTCATATCTCGAGTTCTACTAATCTGTTTTTAGCAATTTAATTTGCGTTGGATAGCTCTTACTGTCTAGTTTCTGCACATCAATTTTCAAGGTCATTGGATTTATAATTTTGGAGATATCTGCATTTTACTGCTCACTGGTCTATCTCTGCAGAGCCCCGAGAATGGTGGGCATGTTCCAGAAATTGATAAATCTTGTTCTCAGTGCTCAGTCCATCATTTGAAGTGTTTTAACTTGGATTGTGAAGCTTGCTAAGTCTATTTGCTATGCCCAAAAGGAATTTTTCTAATTCCTACCAGGTTGAGAGCACTGTTCATTTTTTCCAGCAGGTGTATGTCCAAAAATAGCAAGTTTTGGGACCTAGTCATTTCGCAACTTGTTTGTCTTGACTTAAACTTTTGGGATACATGTTCCAGAGTACTTGGCTGATATTTTGGTGGATTTAGGAAGCTTAAAGGGTCTACTAATCAACTCTGAAGTCTTAGGTGGCTGGTGTGAAGCTGGTTGTAGCAGCACCTACTCATCTTTGGATTGCATCCACCATCTCTCTTCACAGTACTTAGTCACCAATCATCCAGATAGGACAGAAGAATTTGGTAATGTGATCCTAGAAATGGACATAGGTGACATAGAGCAAGGGAACATAGGAAGAGAGCCAAGAATCCCTTGAGGTAAATCAGTCCTGATGAGAATCATCACTCCCGAGTGGGTCCCCTAGGACAATAAGAGCATAGACCTGCTCTTAAATCGAGAGACTGAAATCTTTGTGCTAAAATGGTCGTGTTGTCTCAGACCATGTTTGAAGCCAGTCGCCTCTTCAACTACTCTTGCTTAGCTAAGACACAATTGCACTTTGATGGACTGTTCGAGATATTAGAGAGCATAATTGCAAGATCTGGCAAGGAAACCACCTCCCAAGAAAGGGACAAGGCAAGCGAAAGAATAAGCATTCCCCCCCAGGGAGCTTATGTGCCTAACTCCGCCTAACTAGACACCTCCTCTTCTATGAATCGGTACTCACCAGAATTTCTGCGAGAGATTCAAGAAGAGAAATGGGCTAAAGAAAGTGAACCTCCTCCTCCCATTGAACTTGTGGATGACATGCATGATCAATTCCCACAAGACATTCCTTCCATTTATGAGGAACAGGAGAGTGCTCAACCCCATGAGAGATTAGACTTCGAGTCTAATTCCTTACAGGAACTACCCCATTTCACAGGCCCATGGGAAGCTAAGTCTACTTGTATGAGAGCACCCACGGTCATGGTAAGAAATGAAGACTCAGTCATACCTAGGAACATAGAGGTAGTGAAAAACACTTAAGTGCAATGCAATCTCACTTTGGAAGAGCTACTCAAGGTTAGGCTAGAACTATGGAAACATGTAGCCAACCCAGTGCCTAAAATAGCTAGACCTCATTCCCAGGTAGGATCTCATAGAACAGTGCCAGAAATACCCTTGGATAAGATAGGAGACATGAGCGAAGGAGAAGAAGGAAACACATATCTTCCCATTACCCATCAAAGTTACACCACCAAGGCAATTTTGGACTCAGGTGCAGGAGTTGCAATTGCTACCACTTCCCTATGGAAGTGTTGGGGCAAGAAAGCACTCAAGCCAATGAGAATGAAATTGCAGATGGCCAATGGTCACATAGAAAGACCTTTAAGACTCCTAGAAGGAATAACTCTCACTACATGTGGTGTAGAGTTTGAGCATACTTTTGCTATATGTGACTTTGGCAAAAATCAGGCCTATGAGATGATTTTGGGAAGATCACTTATGTGGCAGTTGCAAGTGGTATAGGATTGGGGAACCAATTCCTTGTATCTGCAACACTTAGGTGTTACAACCAAAGACAATCTCAAGGATTTCTCTCATAGAGACATACCCCCTATTCAATGGAATCCAATCCATAGAGCTAAGGATGATACGGAATCAGTGCTTTCCATAGGATCAGGATCCTCATGGATGCATGAAGACACCCTCTTATGGATGTGCAAAGTAGCAGCAGAAGAAGAGAAGAGAGAAAAAGCTAGAGAGGTAGGTACGAAGGAAACCCATAGATCAATTCAACACCCAGCCTATGCACCTGTAGTATTTCCTGACGAAGAATTTGAACCTCATGGTTGGGCAAAAATTTTAGCAACAATGGATGTAGCCATCAATGAAGAACAATGGACACCCCACTATGATGAGGATGGCTATGACATCTCAGTCTTCACAATAGATCCAATTATGTGTGATTCGGTTATAGAATAATGTGAACCTAGCACTAATGCATTCGAGGACGCAAGCGACTTTGATCTAGAGTCAATTATTATGGATCCACCTTTTGCATCAGATGAGGAGTACTTGTACGAAGTAGAAGCTCACCCTCAGATACATGAAGAACTTACGAATGATGTTAGGTTAACCACACAAGTGACCACCAAAAATGAAGGCAAGAAAAGAAAGAAGAAAAAAACCACATCAGAAGCGAAAGAATCTTTGTTTGAGGTCCCTGAGAATTTTAAGACGTATGAGATAGAAGATAGGATAGTCATGATAAGAATTCCTAAATGTGATGCACAATCATGGGAGTCCTATGATAACAAGGAAACCACCAAGAAAATTGTCGTGACCATAGAAGAAGGTGAAGAAAAATGCATATATATTGGACATAACTTGACAGAGGAAGAGGAGCAAGAGTTGATAGCCGTGCTAAGAGAATACAGAGACGTATTTGCTTGGAGCTACAAGGACTTGAAAGGTGTAGACCCTGACATATGCTCACACATGATTCCCATGACCTCATAGGCGAAGCCCTCTAAGCAGAAGCCATACACATATAACAATAATTATGCTTCCAATTGTTGTTAGGATCTTTTCACCTCTTCAAAAACTATCCTTACTATATAGCTAGTTGGCCTCACCTAGATTCCTCCCTTCTCAAGGTCCTTTGTGTTATTGAGAAGACCAATAATATTTTCAATCATTTTTTTAGTATGAACATTCCTTCTCTATCTGGGTGGGACAAGGATATATTTACTCATTACAAGAGTTTAGCTAAGAAAATCAAGTCTAAAAGAGGAATGATGATCATTGAAGAGATGAATAAAACTAGGGTTTTCTATGTTAATGAATCTATTTGTGATCTGAGGATCCTTTAGCTTCAAGATAGACTTAGTCATGAAGACTATCTCTTGGATCATAGTGCTCTTGCCTTTAGAAGGGAGTTTTGGGTAGGGAACATTGATAGACCCCATAAAAGCATGTTTGACTTGTTGAAAAAGAAAAAAGCGAAAGACTTTATCCCTATGCTTAAAAAGGGTTTAGTAGGGCATGCTATCAACATTAAGGACAATTTGTAGGAGGTTGTTAATTTCTTTACTAATGTCTTTTCTAGCTCTTCCAAGTGGGGGGAGGATAGAAGGCTAGAGCCTTCATTGCTTTCAAAAGGAAAAACATGATTCCCAAGGATTTAGTCCCCATTCTAAACATTGTTGGAGTTAGACGTCTGCGGAAGCATGCGAACAACACAAGGAAGAAGAAAAAGCTTGGATCACAAACACACGATAGTGAATGTATTACTAGAGAATGTACAAAGATAAGTAGCCCATTAGGGCAATAGGAGTATATACAAGCCAGGGGAAAAAAACCTCCTAAAGAGGAAAAAGTGCCTCGGTGGTCCTAGTGTGTTCACACACATCACTACCTAAATATATCAACAAATCCCCCCTGGGAGTAATGCAGTGAACAACGAGCTGGCACTCATGTATAAGGAAGTGCCAAGCTATGTGGAAATCACTCCACAAAAGGAAGTAAGCCCAAAGCTTTGCAGAAAGCTTCAAACTTCTCCCTAGGCAGAGCCCTCGTGAAAAGGTCTGCAATGTTCTCCTGCGTGGGCACATATGCCAAGTTGATCTCCCCAGCACAGAACCTCTCCCTGACATAATGATAATGCACCTCAATGTGCTTAGTGTGAGCATGGAACACTGGGTTCCTCGTAACTGCCAATGCGCTCTGACTCTCAGTGAAGATGGTGGTGGCAGAAGACTGAGCAACACCCAAATCAGCCATAAGGCATCTGAGCCACACACAGTCAACAGTAGTTATGAAAGCTTCCCTATACTCAGCCTCACAACTGGAAATGGCCATGGTAGGCTGCTTCTTGCTCAACCAAGATTGAAAGGGTCCTAAGCCCAAGGAAAAAGTGATTATACGAGACTTTATTTTGTTCAAATCCCTCGGAATCGGTTCAATTGGATCACCTGGAGCCCATAATTATCCCTCGAAGAATCCTTCCTTTGTATATGTGCTAGTTCATATGCTTCCCGACAAACGCACCAAAATGTAGAGGTCTTGAGCCCAAGGAAAAGATGATTACACGAGATTTTATTTGGTTTAAATCCCTCGCAATCGGTCCAATTGGGTCACTTAGAGGCCACGATTATCCCTCGAGGAATTCTTCCTTTGTATGTGTACTAGTTTGCTTAACTTGCTTGTGCAACCCCACTTTCTCTCGTTTGTGTTCTTGATTGCACTTGAATGTTTTTGCTGAGGAGAAGGGGACGCAGACCCTAATGTATATGCACTCGGAGATCCACTTCCCAATGGTACCCCTTGCGATTCCCCTTTGCTCTCTCCTTGCTTGCACCCTCTCTCACACACACTCAAGCGCTCATACCCACCTAACAACCCGACACACCTCGCATACACCCACATGCACAACTTCTTACTTACACTATCTTTATCCCTCTCTCCTCTTTTACACACTTTCCGGATATGTAGGCTCACACACTCCCTTACTCTCGCACCCAAACACACACGTATACTCAGAACATATCCAAGAAACTACACTAAGGACATCCTCGATCACCTTAAACTTGCTTGGCACCGCTGTCTCATTTCAAATTCCATCTAACCTCGTTCAGTTAAAGTTACTCACTCCTACATGCAATCCAACGCTCACAGCTTTTCCAAGAGCCAAATCTCAAATTTCCCAATCAACTCCCTCGCTCTTTTTGTTTACCTCGGAACAACTTATAGCCTGCCCATCTATATGCACAAAAATAAAGTACAAGAACAGTTCATTTATATCATATCATCAATCAATGTGTGTACATCTTACTGCTCATATACAACATGAATTATTATGTAGAAAGAGTTCTAAATTTTCCACGCTTATATTCCATCTTAGCACCATCTAACAATTCGTCATTGTTGTGGGTATCATATTTAAACCTTCAAATATACTCAAACTTTGACCGTGAGAGCTCGAACTTGCAAAAGAGTGCTCACAAAAGAGCAAATATGCATCATGATAACATTAAAAATGGAAGGATCCAAGCATGTGCGATGATAACCCAGAAAGCATATAGCACAAAATTCAAACACACGCTGAAAAGAACATTCATGAACATGGATCATTCAAGAAAACATACTTAGTGCACACCTGGAAGAAAACAACCAGCATACCGCATTATGATTTCAAATGGAAACCCGAATGACTAATGCATCCCTACATCCCAAAATATGCGAGCGAAGATGGACCCAAAAAACATGCGTGAGTAGTTAGAGCAATAGAAATTCAACATCGGGCATAATCACATAGAATCAATGATGATAAAGCATTCAGAAAGAAGGCCCTACAAGCGATTATGCCTAAGGACAGAGAACTGTAATCTGAATGCTATTGAGAATGTAAACATCAAGAGAGCCAGGCACTGAAATGCATGTTGGCTGAAACTTAAAGCATATCTATTACTCATGCAAGAAATTGGTTGCAGGCATAGCATAGGCCGAAAGCAAGAGACATTGAGCTCTTTGCGCTCCCGACTCCAAAGCAAGACCAAGCTAATTCCTCAAAAGATCAACGGGCTAGAGAGTTTCTTGACCAATGTGCTCCTCCCATTGCATCTCATAAACAAGTATGCATACTGCCACTCTGTGCAACCGCCTTCCTTCCCTCCAGTTCAGCATCAGCTTTATAGTACCCCTTTCCTGCTAGCATCGAGGAGAAAGCCCCCTCTTCCTCTGATCCCCCTTCGAATATATCTATGTGTGCCCCCCTCATGTGGATGCTCCTAGAAAAACTTGTCCATTTTTTTATAGCAAAAGACAGACATATTTGCTTTCATCTATATATCGAAATCATTTCAATTTATGCCCACAATCCAAGATTGTGAATGTCGCTGAGAAATTCATCCACTAACAGTAGCATAGAATTCTAACACCTTCCTCCTTCGCCTAGAGGATAATATAATCCACACGTTGAGGTGCTCTACGGTTCAAAAAATCAGCTTTTGTAGAAAAATTCCTCTCTTATTTGTTGTGGGAAATAAGTTCATAGCAGCATTACTACATATGAAGTCTTGCCAAATTAATAGAAGAGGAGTAGTGATGTGCAATTGAATGTAACATATTCTGGACGAATGCAGACCGATGGAAAATGCACATGTGACTGAATGTTCCAGTGAGGCACAGAGATCAATCGTAATGTACGAAAATGCGCAACAACAAAACTTGCAAAAGAAGTCCGAAGTCGAACAATTACATCTAAAGTACACTTACATGAATCAAACAATTATAGTGATTGAGAGCGTCCTATTGTTGTGTGACAAATAAACAATCAGGTTAATGAATGCAGCATAGAAGTCGGCATCAGAAAGAGTACCCGCCACATCCTTCTTTCTTGCTAGTAGTAGTACCACGTCCGCTCCATAGTTCATCTCAGAGTAGTTGATTTCCAGCAGCGATCTTCTCCTTCTTGAATCCTAGAGCAGCCTTCACATCAGCAATCAACTTTTCTATGCACAGCCGACAAGTCCTCCCTTCCTCCTCTGTATGACACATGTACTTCCCCCCCGGTGCATGTCTGCCCTGCCGCCCAGAGCTCTCCTGGATCTCCCTTTCCCTTTTTGTGCTCCTCGTAGTGATTACCATGCCCCAGCAGCAGCCGACAAACACTCCCCTCTCGAGCGTGTACAGCTTCTCCTTCGGAGGCACCGATAAGCTAAAACCCAAAATATTAAGACATGCCCCCTCCTGGTGTTAAGGCTTCCTCCGAATATAACCTCGCAACCACTGCCCTTCTCCAGCAGAGGGACTCTCTTTGTTGTCTGCGAGCACCTCCCCACACACATCGATCAAATTCAGATCCCTCCACTCCTTCAGAGAACTCCCCGTGCCTACTGTCTTGCACACACCAAAAAAAACAAGGAACAAGCAGTCGTCTGCGATAGAAGAATCCCCCCCTTCAATGCTCTCTCATGCCTTCCTCTCAGTGCCCCCCCCCCCCTACAAGCAAAAAAAAAAAACTCCCCAGATTTATCCTTTTTTCCCGTATGAATCTCCCTCCAATCACGGTCGAAGAATGGCCTTATCCCGAGTGTCCCCTCCAATTGCGCTGCCCAGCACCACCCGTTCCTCCACACACTTCCAATACTTCCTAATGGATGTATATATCGGAAAAATACACCTGTAGATGCCAACAATGCTTCCCCTGCGCCAATGAAGAGAATCATGCATGCAAGTAAGTTGTTCAAATAACAAAGATACATGAATACGAGGCTTGCTATATGGCCCCAACGATGTCGCACAAGCTCTATGACTGTATGGGCTTTTGGTGCCCTTCGTTTTATCTCCATTGCAACAGTACCAAAAAGAAGTATCTGAACGCTAGAACTTGTTGCATACCAGAATGAGCCACTGATTCCATACATGAATGCCTCATTTGCAAATTGTAGTAAAGTGGAGACCCATGTCCAATGGCTCACAACATCCACAGCTACCAAGCCAGTTTTAATTGACCTTCCAGCCGTATTGAACTCCTCAGAAGTATTACTTGCACCACCATATTTCCTATCGAAGATACTAATCATTATTGTTAAAACTGCAAAAAAAATGCTCCAAATCCAAGGACAATTGCATAGCAAATGTCCTGATGCTAAAAAGCAATTGCAATCACATTTTCCCTTCCTCCCATAGATGTGGCTTTTCATGGCACCGCAAGCTTGAAAACACCTCTCTCTGAAGTGATTCTCTACCCCCATCCACTGAAAACCATGCATAGCTTCACCTCTACTGCTCTTGATCCTTGTGTCCACATTTGAGTAGATCTTATCATCACCGGCCATCTATTCTCATTGCAGAACACCTATGTTCAAACAAATATTCACTAAAATGGGGTGTGTTAGTGCATAACAATCAACCAGTTCATGAGCTAACAAAGATATACATGAGCTACCAAGCATGAAGCAAAAGCCACTAGTGGACACACGAGTGTCATAGCAACCAGCCCAATCAGAGTCAGAAAAAGCATGCAAATCTAGCGGTAGTGATCCCCCCTTGGGATAAAACAACCCAAGTAGCCGAGTACCACTCAAGTAGTGAAAGATGCGCTTAACCGCCTGCCAACGCTTGACTCCTGGGCAATGCATAAATCTCCTCATCTGTGAGACAACAAACTAAATATCTAGCCGAGTAATGCATAAGTAAATCAAGCCTCCAATAGCCCGCTGATAGAGAACAACATCAAATGCATCTCCAGCATCATGAAGACTCAATCGTAAATCTGTCTCCATAGGAGTGGCAATAGGCTTACAGTCTTCAAGGCCAAAATGGTGCAATAATGTGTCAATATATTTCGTTTGACACAAAGCCATTCCACCATCAACTTGCATAAACTGAATGCCCAAATAGTGATGCAAATGCCCCAAATGAGACATCTCAAATGAGGCATGCAAATCAGCCTTGAAACCAGCAATATGCTTCTCAATAGGACCAATGAGCAGCATGTCATCAACATAGACAACAATGATCAGAAGCACATCATTAGCACGCTTAACATATAAGGTGCTTTCAGTTGGATTGTTCTCAAAACCATGTGCAGCCAGATAGGCATGTATCTTCTCATACCAAGACGTGGTGTTTGCTTTAAACCATATAATGCCTTCTTTAACCTGCACACCTCGTTCTCATGCCCTTTTTGCACAAAGCCACGAGGCTGAAAAACATACACTTCTTCATGCAAGACACCATTCAGAAATGTTGTTTTAATGTCCAATTGATGTACATTCCAACCATGATGGGCTGCAAGTGCACAAATGCTCCGAACAGTAGTCATACGACATGTAGGTGCAAAGATCTCATCAAAATCAATGCCTCTTTCCTGCGCATAACCCTTTGCAACAAGCCTAGCCTTATACCTGTCAACTATACCATCAGGTTTACGCTTCAGCTTGTATACCCACTTAGTGCCAATGGCCTTCTTGCCAGGAGGCAAGTCACATAAAGACCATGTACCATTCTTCATGATAGCATCATATTCAGATTGCATAGAAGCCATCTAATTTTCTGAATTTTGTGCTGCATCAAAAGAAACAGGCTCATTCTCATCACTGAAACTAGACGCAGCCATAACATAGCAATCTGATGCAAATGAGGCACTATGAGAGCCTGAACGAGTACGATATGACAAAGGTGTATCTAATTTGCTGTCACGCAAAGTCTGCACCAGCCATTTTGGCATAGTTTTTGCCTACTCAATATCAACTCTCTCATCAGCAAGTGCATCATGTAAATCTGCATCAGAAATGGAATGATCTGCATCATCATATGAAACCTGCAAAGGGTGAGAAGTTGCCTCGTTAGGACCAACACTAGACTGTCCACTTGTAAAAAGAGGCATCAAAGTATCATACATGTCTTTGGAGCTAGCAGATGTCTCCTTAGTACATGAAAGCAATGGCTGAATAGCATCTTCCACAAAGACAACATCACGGCTAACCAAAATGCGTTTAATCTGTGGATGATACAGACGATAGCCTTTACTTTCAGAACTGTACCCAACAAAAATACATTTTATTGCCTTATCATCCAATTTTCTGTGATGTTGTTCAGGCACTAGTGCATATGCCAAACAACCAAAAACACACAGATGAGCAACAGATGGCTTGTGGTCATGCCAAGCCTCATATGGAGTGATAGATAGCAGCGCTTTAGTGGGACACTTGTTCAGTACATATGATGCACACATGACAGCCTCAAGCCAGAAACTATGTGGTAAAGCCCCACTCTTGACCATGCACCTCGCCATCTCCATGAGTGACCTGTTCTTTCGTTCAACAACTCCATTCTATTGAGGTGTATACGACACTTTACACTGGTGTTTTACCCCACGTTCAGCCATAAATGCATTAAATTTAGAAGACATATATTCCCCCCCTCGATCAAAACGGAGGGTGCCCATTTTACATGTTGACAGATTTTCAGCCAAAACCAAAAACTATTTAAAGCACATGAAAACTTTGGACTTTGCTTTGAGTGGATATACCCATGCATGCCTGGAAAAATCATCAATAAAAGTCATGAAGTAAAGGTAATGCATAGGACCACAGACATCACTATGTACAAGCTGCAATTTCTGTGTAGCCCAAACTAAACCATCTTTTGGAAAGGAGGAACACTGCATTTTGCCAAAAATACAGCCTTCATAAACATGTTTTCCAGGTGCCTCAAGTTTGGGCAATGAGGACACCATTTCATATTTCTATAGGCATAGCAAACTAGCAAAATTCAGATGACCAAAGCGTGCATGCCAAAGCTTTGCATCTGACATAGCCTGAGAATCATTTACTTCACATGCCAAATCATTTACAGATCTTTCATAGTCTATGAGATTATACAGCCCATGACATAAAATGCCAGAAGCAATAATCACATCGCCATTTGACAGATCATGAACTGTACACCTGTCATCAACAAATTTCACAACCAAGCCAATCTTGGCTAATGCAAAAACTGATAACAGGTTCTTTTTTATCCCTGGCACAAATAAAGCATCTGACAAAGTGAAAGAAAGACCATCAGCAGTAGTCAAAATGATCTTCCCAACTCCCATACAGGATAAGAGGAGTTGTTGGCGCATGTAACAGTATTCCCTATAGGGGCAAGCTCGAGTGAAGAGAAGAAACTGCGCTACGAGGTAATATGTTTGGTTGCCCCACTATCAAAATACCAAACATCTGAGTCTACTACAGACATGCACTGCTCATGAGAAGATGGGTCAAAACTACAGACAGTAGTAAACGCCCATTCTTCTTCCTGCACAAGATTTACAGACTCTGTTTTTGGTGTAGAGGCCTCTGCAACAACCATTCCAGCCTCTTTCTTCTTTGCCTCTTTAGCAGCCAGTTTTGGACAGTTCTTTATGATATGATCATTCCCTTTACAATATTTACAAAACAATTTCTGCTTTTCTGATTTCTTCTCATCTTTATCTTCCTTCTTTGAATATGCAGAATTAGCAGATTTTTGCTTACTAGTTGAAGAACTCCATTTTCCTTTGCCCTTTTGACTAGCCAGGAAAGCTTGATCTGCAACTCGCATAATGGACCTATTTTGCCTCGACTGATCTTCCTGCAACAAAACAAAGACTAACTCCTCAAACGGTAAGGCATTTGGATTGCCTTTCATCATCAATCGAAGAGTAGAAGCAAAACTCTAATATGAATTAGGAAGACCATTCAGAACGGTCTGCACAAGTGAGCTATCTGGTATAATCTCATCAGCAAAAATCAACTGTTCCTTCAAGTCTTTGATCTTCGTTAGGAAACTGTCCATATAATTACCTTCATTCATGTGCTCACTCTCCAACTGTTTTCGGAGGTAAGCAACATGAGCCTCATTCCTAGCTTGGTACAATGTGGTAAGTGTATCCCAAGCATCCTTAGCTGTTCTGCAAGAGCGAATATGAGGAATAATGGCATGTTTGATAGACAAAGCTATCAATGCATGTGCATGGGCATCTCTGCCATCCCATGGAATCTGCTCTACAGTAGGTGCAGCAGAAACAGCAGCACGAACAGGAATCTGTGAAATATCATCTTCGACACCATCTTCATCAACTCCAGCACCTGTATTTGCAGTACCTGTAGTCAGAGGTGTAACAGGACGTCTTTCAACACCCTGCACAATGTTCCACAATCCTTTTGCAACCAATACATGTTGCATCATATAATCCCACAATGGGTAGTTGGTACTATCCAACTTATCCTCAATAGCCAACATACGAAATACATCACTCCTTTCAACCATGGCCGGCGACTAAAATACCTTGATGCAGAAAATTGACTGTATCTCAAAAAGTTGAACAGAACTGCCCAGATGAGTTTTGCTAGACCTGTAGCAAACTTCGAGATGCTTAAACTAGCGAACAAAAATTGGTATATACCTTTGGCACAAAAAGACAAAATAGCCTGCACAAGCGCTACGATAGTGCGTTCGGAGGCCGAAACGAGCTTAGATCGTGATTTCGGCACGACAAAGCGAAGCGGTTTTGATCTCTAAAACACCCTGAGTATGCTCACCAAATTTGGTGCGAATCTGAGACTGCAAACGGAGGAGTGTCGACGGTGCCCTAGATGAAGCGACGACCTTTTCTGATACCAATTGTTTGATTTAGATGTCTGCGGAAGCACGCGAACAGCACAAGGAAGAAGAAGAAGCTTGGAGCACAAACACACAATACGAAATGTATTACTAGAGAATGTACAAAGATAAGTAGCCCATTAGGGCAATAGGCGTATATACAAAAACCTCCTAAAGAGGGAAAAAGTGCCCCGGCGGTCCTAGTGTGTTCACACACATCACTACCTAAATATATCAACAAACATGTCCCTCACATTGAGCAAAATTAAAGAAACCATTAGTAAAATGAAACCCAACAAACCTCCTAGTTTTGATGGAATAACTAATTATTTTTTTTAGAGCTAAAAGATTTTCTCATGCCTTTTATTCTCTTGGTGTGGTAAGATGCTACAAGAAGAGGTACCCTTTTTGCCTTTATAAATACTGGGGTGATCAAATTAATCCACAAAGAAAGTGCAAAGGATGATCTTAACTATTGGAGACCTATTTCTTGTCTTACACCTATCCATAAGATCTTTTCTTGCACTCTTTCTAGAAGATTGAGCCCCTTTATGGACTTGATTATTCTCTTCGAGCAAAAATGTTTCATTAAAGGAAGATTCATTCTTGATGTGATTATATCCTTATGGGAAGGGATGGATTATGCTAGAGAGAGGAACCAAGATATCTACTTCTTCAAGGTTGATTTTGATAAGGCCTGCAATAGAATGGATTAGAATTTCATCCTTTAGTCCATTCATGACATCATGGCTGGTAGAAAGTTTATTAAGTATGTGAGCATTCTTCTTGGTAATGCCTTCTCTAGAGTCTCTATGAATGGGCATCAAGTCCTCTACTAACTTTATTCCTCAGTGTATTTCTCAGCTTGGTTGTGATATTATTTAGGATGGGACTGTTTTTTGTCTGCTTGGCATACCCATGGGATTTAATGTTGCTTTTGATCAAAGGTGGATATGGGTTATGAATAAATTTAGAGACAATTTTTCTCAATGGATGTCCTTGCAGCACAATATTTCTCAGAGAGCCTTATGTCTTGAACCACTATATTTTGCCTGGTATTTTCTACTATTTATCTTGCTTGATGCCTTCTAAGAAACAATTGCTACATATTATTGTTCTCTCTGGGAGGTCTCTATGGGGGGGGGGGGACAACTAGACTCTGAAATTCCTAAAGTTTCTTGGAGAATTTGTTGTATGAGAGAAGAAGAAGGTGGTCTCGATATTTTCTGCCCCATGAAAATGGCAAAAAAGCTATCTGCCATATGGATCCTCAAAGAAGATAAGTCTTCTAATTTCGAGGCTTGTTTGATAAAAAGAAATTCTGATAAATTTTATCTCCATGACTATAAAGCTTGGAATAATATTATTCTGTGGGATTTGATTTGTTCTCCTTATCATTTTATTCCACTAGGTAGGACATTGGTGTGTTCCTTGTGGAATGCTTGGTTGGATGCCAAAGGATGTTACACTATTGATGATAAACTAAGAAACATATGGTTTATTGTGCAAGAATATGTATGGACTGGCTCGGAAGACTTTAAAGACAAAAGAATCATTAATATTGAAGCCCATGTGTAAACACATTGGATTTGACTCTTGGGAGAACCTTATGCAAAATGGCAAGATTATTGAGGATAGTGTCATCAATAATATTAATAGCTTGTCTACTTCTTGTAAGCAAATATTGCTCAACCATAAAAGAGCTTTGGTGACAAAAACCAATAATTGCACCAATAATAAATCAGTCACTTTGTGTTCTATCACTAGGGAGATTTTTGAGAAATTCAAGAAGCAAACTCAACTTGTGGGCGTTCTCATTGGGAAGCTCAATGCTAGGTGGGACATGAATTGGTCTTCTTCACAATAGAGATTCAGATTAGGGCTCTTTGGGCTTTTTCCCATTGCATCAAGCATTCTTTCCTCTAGTGGCTCATTCTTCATTATGGTGTTTTATACTCCCAATGTTTAGGATTGATGATCCTTGTTTATATTTCTTGGTTAGAGAGGTAGGGGCTTGCCCTTCTACATCATGCAACACTTTCTATTAATTCATCTCTTTTTTGTTGCTCTAAAAAAATAGCATAAATGAAGGTGAGTACCATTGAATTCAAGATGTCGCATTCGAGATCGTTGACGTTGTCATCATTTAAAATAAATCATCCCACTTACAAAATGAAGTTAGGATTTGCACAAAAGTTATTGCATGGTAGCATGGCTGCCATGCACAGTGAAGAGAGAAAGAGGGAGAGTAGAATCGACATCACCAATGCTACACGAAAATCAAGAACAGCAAGAATAAGAAAAATAACTAATTAACTAAGAAAAAGAAACTACAAGTATAAAGAAATGAGTCCCAATCCATGTGAGGCGATGCAAACAAGAGAGAGATCTTGCATTACTTATAAAGCCTTATTGATACAATGATAGTGATCTTAAAGGCTCTTCACACTCATCCTTCTCCCAACTCTGCAAATGAACCTTAGTATAATCAATTACATAAATGAAGATGTGCCCCTAACACTGGCACGCACGGTGGACTTGAACTACTAATATCCCTCGATAAGTAATACCCTCTCAACAAGATGAAAATTACATTTATGAACCGAGAACCTTTATACAACATGTCATGTAGGAAAGAAAGGTTGAGGCATATCTTCTCTAAGCCTTCTCCAAAGTGATTAAATATATGAGCCTCCACATCTCTTGTGCGGTAGGTCTTTGATAGCATCACACTCACTAAATTAAAATAAAGTTTCTAAAAATAAGAACTCAATCCAATAGACAATCCCCATGTACATCTTCATAGTGCTAAAGTGATAGCACCTCTCTTGAAATAGAGTGGTCCAACTCCATGTACATAACCAATGTAGTAGCAACTTGTCAAGCAAGAAATATATGTGCGCACATAATTATGCTCTACCCTTATGAACAATACTTGGAAACCAAAGTGCATAGTTAGACCATGGTATGGAGTGCAAGTAAGACTCATAACATGTCCAGAACTATAAGCAATATGTAATGCAAAGCAAAGTGCCTGGAATGAATCCAAGGTATGTAAATATACGACACATGACTCATAGCCTGCCCTTCTAAATGCGTACAAGTGAAGTGTAAGTGTGGCTCATCATATCATAAACCGATGTGTGTACAATGTAAGGGTCCTAAACCAAATGAATAATAGATATGTGAGGATAAAGGGCTCAAACGTACCCAAGCTTCTTAATTCATTGCTCCGAAGTTCATTACTTTTGTGTCAAGTAAGCAAAGTACTGCTAAAAAGCTTTTAATGATCTACACACTTTCAACAAAATCAAATTAGCCATATATCGTCATGGAAGTTACATCATTTCAATTCGTCATAAAGTAAGAAAGAACATGATAACCATGTATGTATACGAACATGTGTACTCAAGTCAAGAAGACTCAAGGACTCATGCCAATGAGACTGTACCTCTATTGCAACACAAGTGCGTATAGTGGGAAATTAACACACATCTAAATATCAATCCGATCGAACGACCTAACCAAGTGTATGAGGACATGTGCACCTATGATGGAAAATGAAGTGGTTCAATTGATATGTATGAGAAAAGACTAATCCACCTCTTAAGCTCACTGAAAAACTGAAAGTGTCTGCCACGATACCTCTTACAAAAGTTTTCAGAAAATCAAGGATTTCTCCCAGCTCCGAACTTCGAATATAGTCAATAAGGTACTCATTTCAAAGCTCTCGACAAGACGCATCTATTGGAAGTGGTTTCACTCAATTCTAACAACTCTGTTTCAAGTTATGACCAAAATAAAGAATGGCAGAAAGCACCCACACTCACGCCACAACTCCTACAAGCTCACACACACACTACAGTAGCTCAAAAACAGTGGGGAGGGGTAGACAACCGTCCTACACACACATTCCAAGCATTACACACACATACAAGATCAAAGAGAAGATGTAAATCTACAAGAAAGAGGCAAATTCGAAATTTTGGAGAGCTCCTTCTTCACAATGCCCAAAAGTTTTTACAAAGAGTCACAAAGTGACTTATATACATGTGCCATACATTTGTTCCTTTCACACTAGAGACCGGCACTTTATTACTAAAAAAGTGAATTTGCTACTAATTTACAAGGGATATTTTACAACAAGTTGGGATCATGCATCTAGAGGACTCCTCTATTGCATTTACATGGCTTTGAGGGAATTCTCTAAGACCTCGAAGAAGAAAAATTGTGCCCATTAATTCGAACATTTTGGGGCTCTTCTCTTGTGCTCCTTTGCTCTGCAACACTCTCCCCCTCTTTGTCTCTGTCGTCCCTTGACAGGCTTTAGCTTCTCGTCGGCTGCTTGCTTAAGTCTTCTGAATACACGCACCCAGTGGTCGAAGCGACAACAAGGACTATCAGACAATTGGTTATCTTATCCGAGGTATGTCCTTTGCTTCTGTTTTGCCTCTTGGTATTCCGTATATCACATATCTGGGTTGCTGTATTCATTTGGGTTACCACGCACGCCACCAATGACCTATGTCTTGCTTGTGGTCCTCTGATTTGTCCTGGTTGCACACATGTGACCCTGTGGTATTGTTTTGAGCCTGTTTACTTTCTTTTCACCGCACGCTATCATCGGAAGGATTACTACCTGCCAATTATTGTCTTGCACTTCTTCATGTATAGTTCCTGGCCCTGGTCCGTCCTTCCCATGAAATGTCCTGGTTCTGATTGATCTTTAATTCCACTTCTCAGGACCAGGATGATTCGCGTTGTTGCCTGATGCGTGCCCCTGCGGGGCTTTGGGCAGAGGGTGGTTCTTCTGTATTATGATCTTCATTCTTTATTGGGCAGTTTTTGACTTTGATCTTCTTCTTCTTCTCTTCTTGCTCGATCCCCCTTCCACACGTCCCTCCTCCTGAACTTTGTCGTGCCCGACAGGCTTTTTGTGGTGGCGTGTGTAAGTCTATATCGCTGCTTGCTCTCTTTGGTTAAGTAGATTAGCGTGACATATCATAAATTCCTTCCATTGTGTTGACTTTACCCCATCCTCTGGTGCTTGCCGATGATCTGCAAAAAAGCTCGTCTCATAAGCGACCAGACGTGCATTAAGGTTCGAAGTCATTTTTACAAAAATTTCTGAATCTATTTCGAAGAAGCCGGTGAAAAATGCTTCTTCAAAAGTTTGCATATACGTTGATGGCAAAAACATAATTCGAGAATAATATGCCATAAGTGTTAAGGGGCTTGGAATAGTAGATAGATAAAAAATTAGTGCTTCGGATCCTTGCGTAATGCCGATGAAATTCAAAAAAGTATATTTTGCATGCTGGAAAACCTTTATTACTGTTAGTAACATACTGAATATTTTATTGGTCATTTTAACTGCTAAATCCGGAACTGTAGCATATCTTGCAATCCAAAATTCCATAGTTTTGACCATATATTCCTCAGTCGGTAAGTAATTGTGTGGAGGACTAGGTAACAACGGATAGTTGAGCCACTGATTATTGATATTTCCCTGGCGCTGACCCTCCCAAAATTGCGTCCAGGCTCTTCGACGGGGTACTCGGCAAAAAGATGGGTTTACCTAAAGCATATAAGGCAATGCTTCCCACTGTACCTGCAATGTAGGATTCTTTTCCAAAAGCTTTCTTCTCCATATAGGATCCGCCTTCTCAAATTCTTCTTGGGTATACTTGAATGTATCATGTCTGAAGTGGAGATTGTAGTCCGGATCTTTATTTGTCGTAGTCTTTATATATTGTCTCGTTTGTTCTTTCAGCAGGCCATATGGTACACTAAAAGGCTTCAAAATCTGCTCCAAGTTTTTGCTTTCTATCTTAGCTTCCTTCATTACTTGGATGATTTGATCTTCAAATTCAGCCGTAAGCTGGGACACCAGTAGTGCCCTTTTCGGTCGGCTTAATTCTCAATCTCCACAGTAGCCTCCACATGGATGGTTTCGTTGTGTGGTTGTCTAATTTGTAATTGTATGTTTTGGATCTTTTCGTGTTCCTCCAGATCAATAGCTTTTGTGGCACTCCCTTGAAATGTGACATCCATGGAGGAAGGTTCTGCCACAACCCTTATTGGGGTGAAGGGTTCTTCGTCTTCTATTTTCTCTTCCTGAGGCTCCTTCTTTGGTATCTTTATGGACATGTCGCGAGGTGGTGTGGCCTCCTTGATACGAATAGTGGAAGTCTCATTAAGTTTTATCACATGCGTACCTTCCTGGCCTGCTTCCTGACTTGTGGTGTTCTTATTAGGATGCGTAATGTGGTCATCCATTTTTAGGCCTTCTGCTTCTTCATTGTAGTTAACTTCATTCAACTCTGCCCATTGTCCATCATCCTTTGACTCACTTTGAATATCCACATTTAATAGTGAGTTGCCGGGCTCTTCTTGTGCATCCGAGGATGAACTTGAATTGTCCAGCCCTATTTCCCGGTACCGATGGACTTTGGTGAGCTTTCTTTTTGCTTCCATTTCTTGTTGGGTCTGTTGATAATGGTTGTCACTCTAGCACAATGGTGAGTACCAACGTGAGAAGATTCACCTCATAATTGTCAATCCGTGGAGACGTGAGGACTAGTATGAAGACTATGAGCAAGTGAAGGCACAAGTGTGTGAGTGAGAAGCACACAAGCATGCACACACATACACACACACACACACGCGCACACAAGGCAAGAACAAGGAGAGGAACAATGGAGTTCTTTGCATTAGTCAAAAAGTCTCTTACATAAGCTCAATTCACAAACAATCTAACCTAAAAAATGAGCTCTCTAGCTCTTTTTATAGTTTTCTAACTAGCTTTGGTCTTGTCCAGACCTAGTGTCCGGCCTAGTTAAAAATTAGGTTCTAGAGCCTATTTGAGGGCTCAAACAGAGTCTAAAAATTATGAAAATTGATATGTAGCTAGTTCTAATACTCCTCAAGCTCGAGGACTCCTCTGCTTGCACAAAATGGAGTCTATTCTACCAAAAACAGAATTTACAATGTTTGTGTAGTGATTAAAATCACTTGAGTTGTAAATGGTCTATGGAAAAAATGATTGGGCATTGTTTCCGTATTGTGCATGACTCCTCCGTTGCGCTAGTATGCTCTTCATCTGACTTGTATGCCAACAAGCCCCCCTTCCTAGCGTCTGTCGCCCCTGACAGACCTCTGTTCTATCGGGTGGTCGATATAGTATTGGATGACATTGGTGGCAAGTTCGTGTTCTCCTATCCTTAAGCCTCTTGCTAGATCATCTTCCAATGCATCCCAATTTATTGCGCCAGGGACCTCTGGTTGCGGGGTGGTGTAGTACTCAGAGTACATTGCTTGTTCACAAGCAAAGAGATGGAGCAGGTGTGTTGGCTTCGGTGTGAAGATCTCCAAGTGATACTCCCAGAAACCTGATCTGAACATTTCTTCGAAGGTGTGTTTGTAACATGGAGGGAAGTATTTGATGCGTGCATGCCAGGCGTAAGCCACACGAATACTGGGGGTGGTGCTCATGTCATACACCAAATCATAATTTCCATTGGTAAACCTCGGGAGACGTACCTGTGGTGCGGCTGCATTTCTAAAAGTTTTTAGGACTACCTGCATCATATCTAAAATTTTAAGCATCATTTGAGCTGCTACATCTGGCATGGGCTTCAATTGCGGCATCCAATGGCGAATTGTTCCCATCATGTATGCTAGCGACGGTGGTCCCTGTGGTGGCGCAATGTACGGGTAGTTTAGCCATTCCTTGCATTGCGCGTTGTTCTGCACTTTGATATTGAATGCCTTCCAAGACTTGCGGCGTGGAACTGGACCGTAGCATGGATTGTATAGGAGATGTAAAGGCGCATTATTCCATGTGCGTAGCATTTCTGGATATGTCTCTAGAAGTTTCTGCCGCCAGGTGGGTTGACGAATTTTGCCTTTTTGCGCCTCTGGAGGAAGGTCTTCGGGTTGAAATTGGGTAGCAAAGGTAGGAATCTGACCCGTGACTCTCTATATTTCTGCATTATAATCAGCCAAGATAATATAATAAGGCCTGTATTGGAGTTCAGATGAGAGGATAAGGCGTCTCGATGACAGGTTCTTGAAGTAAGCAGATTGTAGCACAGTTTCCTCTATGACCCTCATGGCCTGATTTTGCACTACTGTGCGCTCTTCGTGAGAACTCCCGATTTCCTCCACTTGACGTAGCCATGGAGGCCATGGTGCCTCGAATGTGTCCTGAGCTTCTTCCGTTTGTTGGCCTCCTGGGAAGGGTTGTGGGTCGTATTCTTCTTCAAATGTCTGTTCCACAGGAATTTGTACTACTTCTTCGTCGGTGGGAGCCTCTCGAGGGGAAGGTGGTCTCTCATATTGTAGTAGACGTGCTTGCAATTCGGTGACCTGTTTCTGGAGATCTTTTAAGGCCTCTGAGTCTGTGAGAAGTGAAGCCGCGGAGGAGGTGGTTTGAGAGGCTGCTGTTGTTTCTTTTTGGTGTTTCTGCTTCAGTTGACCCAGTTCCTCTGATAGCAGGTCATGTGCTTCAAGCAGCATGGCATAGTCTTCCAATATGATCTTGATATTGTCGGGGGTCACTTCTTGAAACTTTGATGGGCTGATGGGTGCCCCAGGTGTGCTTTCGATAGCTGCTTCTAGGTTCTCCTGATTTTGCAATTGCACGCATCAATTCTCTTCATGAGCGGCGGCAAGATGTCGCTTGAGTAGGGCCATATTTCGCTAAAGCTTTGAATTGCGTTCCAGTTGTGTCCGTAGATGACCTTCTACCACTTGTATTGCTTCCTGATCTGTGTTCTGTAACTGTACCTCCAATATGCTATGAGCCTCTTGGCGAGTTTGGAATTGTGTGTGGAGGCGAGCATTTTCCTCCACTAGTGCAGCAAGTCTGTGTTGTAGTGTCTCCGAGTGCTCTTGCAGGCGTTCATTCTGTTGCTTGAGCTGATTGTAATCTGTCCTTAAGTTTGATATACAAGCTAGCATGGTGTCCAATGCATTTCCTATAGATGAGGGGGTGGTGTTTACAATGGAAGATGCATGGGAAGGGAATTGGGGAAGGGGAAGAGTGAATGATGTGTCTATTGAAGACGAGTGTGTGGGTGAAATTGGTGGAGGGGGAATGGGAGGAGGTGGAAGCGTGGGGGGAGGGGGAGGTGCCGTGGGTGGTGAAATGTCCATACTTTCAGGAGTGGGTGCGAGTGTGGGGTCTACCATATAGATT
This sequence comes from Ceratopteris richardii, assembly GCA_020310875.1. Lineage (NCBI taxonomy): Eukaryota > Viridiplantae > Streptophyta > Polypodiopsida > Polypodiales > Pteridaceae > Ceratopteris > Ceratopteris richardii. Next base: position 3,860,237 of record CM035444.1, on the reverse strand, counting down.
CGGTGTGTGTGTGAAAGTGGTGAATAGATGAGAAGTGGGGTGGGGAGCTGAAAATAAAGGGAATGGTTGAGACCTGGGTTGAAAAGTTCTAGCAAGGAAGTTATGGAGGGATTGGAGAAGTGGAGAGATGGAGGTCGGGGGTTGAGGTTGTAGAGTTGAAGAGGGCATGAAGGGTTGCGTGGTAGCAGGGAAACCCATGAATATGGATCTAGGGTCAGGATGACCTATGGCTGAGGGCATGGGGGATGGTTGTCCTAGGGCAGGCTCTATGAGCGATTCGGTGGATTGTGTAGTGATGGGGGTTGCTTCATAGATTGGGTTATCAGAGGTGGAGAATAGGGTTGAACTAGAGATGGGAGTACGGAAGATGAAGGTTGGTTCGGTGGGTTGAGTGGTCGAGGTGATTTCCACGGTTTCTGCTCTAGGAGGCGATGGTGGGGGTGTGGGTGGTAGTGGCTCGGTGGATTCCTCATGGGTGAGTGGGTGCTCTTGGCTTGCAGTTTCTGTTGCTTGGGAGGTTGTCCTGATGGGTTCGGATGTAATATTTGGCCCTTCTGCCGTTGTAATGGGGATCTGGATATTCTTACCTGAGCGTGGTCGTGTCTGGAATCTTCGTGGATCATATTGAATTGGAGACCTCCTAATGGCGGTCCGCACTGCTTCTACTACCCCATATGTTTCTGCCATCAATAAGAGACCTTCACTATATTCTGAGTCAACTCCGGCTTCTTCCAACAGCTGAGTCATGAGTACTCTATCGGTGAGCAGTTGTTGCGATCGCACTCGTTCCATAATTTGATACAGCCTTTGGAGTTCCGCTGTATAGGCTGGGGCTTCCGTGGTCTCCTCTTCATATGCTCCTTCTTCTTCTAAGTGTCCTTGTTGTTGACCTTGCTGGGCGTCACTCCAATGTACATGGCGGTCGTCTGTAGATTTTCTTCTTCTTTGTGAAGATGTGCCTTGTTCTTCTGCATCTGAATAATACTCTACATCAGAGAGTTGTGTACTTTGTAAGAATGCTTCGAAGTCCTGAGGATCCATTCCTTCAGCATCTCCAGTTGTAGCAAATTCAACTTCAGATGGAGCAGGAGGAGCTGAAGGGGTAGCTTGTGTCGTAGTTTCAGATCCAGACCTGGGTATCCTAATGGTAAAGGGAGGTACAGTGGTCTCCCTTCGTGGCGATACTTCAGGAGTAGTCAGAACTTCCCTTGTCTGGACACAAGGGATCGCACCCCTCATGCGCTTGGATTGATGTGTGGACGTCTTGAGCTTCTTAAACATTTGTAATTGTGCCCAAGTTAAGGCACGTTCAATGGGAACATCGTATGCTAGGCACCGGTAAATAATGCGTGTGATTGCACAGCAACCGTTCACCACTAATTTCCTAGAAGACCTTTTATTTGCTTCATACAATTGATCTATAATCCATACCGGCAGCTTAATTGGTAACGCACGTGCCTCCGCTAAGTAGAGAGCGAACCAGATTCTTTTGTGTGGTTGTGTGAAGCGGTCTTGGCCGGGGAAAGCAAAATGTTGCATGCACATACGGAGAGGGATGGACACGTTTGGTGTGAGTGCTGCCATGTCTTTAAGCTTCAATAGTTTCCTATCCTTCATGTTAGTAGGAACGAGAGCATCCTTCTCAGAAGGTACATGTGTACCGTGCATATTCAAAGCAGCGCTCACCAACTCCACAGTAAGTTCAAACCTCTTTAACTCGTTGTTGCCCAGCAAGGAAGGAAGAACAAATGATCCTGGTTTGTCCTTTTCTTCATTAGCTTGTAATGTGGAGACCAAATAATAGCATCGGAGGAGATCCGATTTAGGTAGTGGTGCTTCAAAGTATTCTGCTAGCCCTGCACGTTGCCATATGGTCTAGAGATCCTCGGTGTTCTGTAGAGTCTCAAACTCCTTGGAGAAAAATTGGAATCGAACCCATGATCTCTCATACTCGCACTTAGACTCCCATATATACTTGGCCTCTCCTAATGGACCTGGCATGCCATTGAACCAATGAGAATTGGCATGGACTCTTTCTGTGATCCCTGTGGGTGGATCTGGTACCGGGATCTGCTGAAGGTGTTGCAGCTCCACAGGTCGGTCGTTCAGTTGGTGGCACATCCACAGGTAGACTATCCACATCGATTCCTGCAGTAAGTATTCCTACTTGTGAGCTCGGACCTGTCGCTTCTGCCATGTTACTTCTTGCCTCCTGATTCTGTGAGAATATAGAAACATGTGTTAACATTGTAAAGGACAAGTTAGAACCGTTTTTGTCCCCATTACAACATTATCATGAGGTTCGGGAGAGATTAGTAGGTTAATAAGTGCTCGGTGCTTTTGTGTGTAGTTAGGAATTGGTTGGACCTAAGAACTAAGTGGAATGATGTAGTGTGAGAGTGACGTAGTTAGTAGGTGGGCATGGATTTACAACTGGGGTCCGGGGGTTTATTACAAGTTTTACGTTGCCAAATGCAGTGGATGGGCTTTGATCTTGATTTTGTGGAGACTCTGAAGAGTTTGATAGGGGTATCTGCTTGAAGATGAGGCTTTTTAGGGGCCCATTTACAAGTGATTCTACTAGTGCTCATGGAAGAATATGTGTCCGTTGCGTGATGCGTAAGACTGGGCCTCAGATGTTCGAGTGAGTGAAACATGTTGTACCGGTTGCGGCCTTGGTGTAGCTATTTGAGCCCGCAAGCAAGCCTTAGGCACCCAGATTTGTCGTGATTGTGGGCTGGTCTTCATTGACTTCTTGGGTACCCAAATAGACTTCACCTTCGTAGAAGAATTAATGAAGGACTTCTCATTAATGTCATGTTGTTGACTACTAATAAGAGGTTTTGGCCGTGGGGTCGGCCTGGTCTGAACAGGGTATTCGCCTTTTCGCCTCCATACTTGCTTCCATGGCTGAAACAATCTGCTTTGCTCCTTTTTTTGGCATTTAGTATCGGTAGTGTTCTGCTTCTTTTGTATTTGATCTGCCGTGGGTTGTTGCAACCTTCTGGTCTTTGGAAAAGAAGGGAGATCCATCCTCTCCCTGGCTCCGTTGTTGAGATTAGCCTCTTTTTGCATCATACAGTTTTGGACAAAAATAGCATTGTCAACTTCATGTGCGCCCCTGGAAGGACCAGGAGTTTGTGCCTTGCCTAGTTCCTTGAGTGCCTCATTTTCCAATTCAACTGTAATTCGGCTATGATCTACCCATACCTGAAGAAGTCCACTTCTTAGGTTGAGGTTGACTGCATGATCATAGATCCAGTCCTGACCCAAGACAAAAGGCTCAGTGAGGTCCTCATCTTGACACACTAGTACTTTGACTGTCAGCACTTCGTCTTGAATGGAGATGGGAAGATCCACCTCGCCCATGCAAGGAGTTTCCACACCTCCCAATCCTATGAGATATGCTTCTATAGGATCGACAGTTAATTTCAATTCTTGACAGTAAGACAACTTGACAGCACTAGTGGATGCACCTGAGTCAATCAAAGCTCTTACAATCTTTGCACCCTTTCCTTGTCCTACTCCTAGGGTTACAAAAGGCCGTCGGTCGATTATTCTATGGGAATGCCCACCTGAAGTCTCGCACATGGCCATAGGATAGCCTACAGATTCTTGAGTGTCAAGCATAGGCAGGTCTCTGCCTTGTCTCCTCAATTTCATTCGTCGGATGCGTTCTAAAGCTTCTGCATGTGCTTCTCTTCTAATTCGTTTCTCTTCTTCTTTACGTTTCTTGGCAGTGTTGAGTCGATTTAGCATCTCTTCAGTAAGGGGTTCTTGATATAACTTGACTCTGCATCCACTTATGTAACTTGGTAGAATATCGCCCTCTAAAGTGGCTAATTGAACTGCGCCACTTGTGGAGATTCTATTGATAATCATTGGCCCGTAACCTCTTTTCTCTAATTTCCGTGCATGCTGCTTCAATGTGTAGACTAGGATTAGGTCGCCTGCTTTCAAGCCTTTATCCTTCATATGTGTATCAAAATATGCCTTTTGCCTCTTCTTCGCTGCATAGATTCCTGCTGCAGCTCTCAATCGTGTTTCGCCTAGACGTTCAAGATCAAAGATTCGAGAGGAGAGTTCATGGCCTGTCCAGTCATGCTCTTGTGCTACCTTCAATGTAGGTATCAAAAAGTCCAGGGGTAGCACAACATTTTGGCCAAATACCATCTGAAAGGGGGTGGCTTGGAGTACCGTTTTATAGGCAAGCCGGTATGCCCAAACAGCATGGTGTAGTTGTTTGTCCCAATCAGAGCATTTATTGTTCACTAGTTTAGTCAGCACATTGCATAAGATCTTATTAGTGCTCTCAGCCTGGCCATTAGCTTGTGGATGATAGGGGGCCGATTTCTTATGTATCACCAAGAATTCTTGGAGAAGGTTTTCTATGACTTCATTCAAGAAGTGTGTGCCTCTATCACTCACCAACTCTATTGGCAATCCGTACCTCGTGAATACATTTTCAAATAAGAACTTTGCTGTTGTTTGAGCATCATTTTTTGTAGTAGCTTTCGCTTCTACCCACTTGGTTAGATAGTCTGTGGCCACGATGATATATTCAGCATGTGAACCCTTAGCTGGGGGATTAATAGGACCAACAAAGTCTATTCCCCATTTAGAGAACGCACGTCCGCCCATCATAGGCTTTAGTGGCATCTCATCCTTGCGTATAGGGTACTGAGTTCTCTGACAAACATCACACCGTTTCACATAGGTATGTGCATCCATGTGAAGGGTTGGCCACCAAAAGCCTGCAAATAGTATTGCCTTGATTACCCGATCTGGTCCAAAGTGTCCCCCTGCTACACCTTGGTGAGCAGTATCCAAGATTTTGAGATATTCACTCTCATGGACACATAGTCTCAGGTAACCATCTTTACCACGCTTGTATAGATTGTCACCAATGAGTGAATAATCCTGGGCTTCTTGTTCTAAACTCCTTTGCCTAGCCAGAGTCATGTCTGGAGGGAATGTTCTCGTCCTTAAGAAGGATACTAGAGGTTCACTCCAATCTGGCACTATGGACACTTGATAAAGAGTGGCATGTTCCACAGGTGGTTTAGTGCAGCAGATTGGGCATTCCTTGCACAACTTTTGGACATCAGCCTCCATAGTCGGCCAATGCACTCCGAGTCTCCTTAGTGTCTGTAAGGTTCGTTGCTTTGAGTAGTGTTGCTCTAACGCACCTACATGTGCTAATTGCAACCATTTAGTGTACTCATCCTCTTCCACACAACAAGAAGATCCCTTGATCTGTGTGCTTGTACATACTTCCTGCCATGATGTGATACTTTTGGGCTTTTACTACCTCTCTATCCTGTGTGTTTATTACTGGGTGGTTAGGTCCGTATGTCAACACTGGTACCAATGGCTTAGCCCACTGCGGCACCACCTCCAAATTAAACAAGTAAGCATCAGGAAGGTCATCTGACACTCCTTGTGGGGCTTCTCCCGATGTGAGCCTAGAAAGGTGATCTGCTCTCAAATGAGTCTTCCCTTTCCTTACCACAACCTCAAAATCATATTCCATTAGCAAGAGAAACCATCTTACTAATCTTCCTGTATTGCATGGCTTGTTTACGAGGTATAGCAATGCCTGATGATCAGTAAAAAATTTAAACTTATTTGCAAGCAAATAGTGTCTAAATTTCTTAACTGCATATACCATGCCTAAACCTTCTCTCTCAGTAGTGGTATGATTTTGTTCAGCTGCATTCAATTGTCTAATAGCATAGGCAATAGGAAGATCGATATTACCTTCACGAGTAGGTTGAGCAAGCACACATCCAATGGCATAATTGGATGCATCCACATGAACGTGGAAAGGCTTATTCCAATCCGGTGTGGTTAAGATTGGTGCTGAACATAATCGCCGTTTAAGCTCATTGAAGGAATTCTCACATTCCTCAGTCCACTCAAAGTTTGTCAGAAGTCCGTACAGAGGCTTTGCAATGATGGCATACATGTGTATAAATCGTCGGTAATAAGCACAATGCCCCATGAAAGCTTGTACTTCCTTGACATTCTTTGGCCTAGGTAATTCGGCTATAGCTCTTACTTTCTCTTCATCCGTAGATATGCCATTCTTTGACACTATGTGTCCTAGAATTTTGCCTTGCCTGACCATAAAATCACATTTTTCTGGGTTTAGGCAGACTTGATATTCTCTACATTTGTCAAAGATTTGTCTGAGTTCAGGAATATGGGTTTGTCTAATGTTGGAATGAGCACAAAGATCATCAACATAGACTTCTAAGTTCTTCCTCAGGAACTCCTTAAATACATGGCACATCAGCCTTTGGAAGGTTGCGGGAGCATTGGTCAGCCCGAATGGCATTACCCTAAAAGCGAATATACCCCACTCTGTGGCAAAAGCCGTTTTATGTTGATCTTCTGGTGCAATGGCCACTTGATTGTAGCCAGAGAACCCATCTAGGAAGTTGTACACTTCCTTGCCTGCCACCCTTTCTAAAAGATGCTCAGTGATAGGAAGCGGGTAATTATCCCTGATCGTGGCTGCGTTAACCTTCTTCAAGTTAATGCATACTCGTAATTTGCCGTTCTTCTTGAGCACCACCACAATGGGGGATACCCATTCAATGTGCTCAATTTCATAGATAAATCCAGCTTCAACCAAGCGGTCTATCTCTTCCTTGATCTTGGCAGCATAGTTGTCATTATATGTGTATGGCTTTTGTTTTGAGGGTCTGGCCTCTGTAGTCATGGGAATCGTATGTGAGCATATGTCTGGGTCCACACCTTTCAAATCCTTGTAACTCCAAGCAAATACATCTCTGTATTCTCTTAGCAAGGCTATCAGCTCATGCTCTTCTTCCTCAGTGAGGTCATGTCCTATGTAAGTGCACCTCTCTTCTCCTTCTTCTATGGCTACCACTATTTTCTTGGTGGTTTCTTTGTTATCATAGGCCTCTCCCGATTGCGCCTCTCGTTTATGCATTCTAATCATGACTCTCCTGTCATCTATCTCATACTTCTTAAAATTTTCCGGAACCTCAAACAAAGATTCTTCCTCTTCTGGTGTGACTTCTCTCTTCTTTCTTTTCTTTCCTTCTTCCTTATGGGTTACATGTGTGGCTAGCCTTAGATCCTTTGTAAGCTCTTCGTGCTTCTGGGGTTGAAATTCTACTTCATAGAAGTATTCTTCATCTGATGCAAAAGGTGGGTCCATAATGATTGACTCTAGATCGGAGTCACTCGCATCCTCAAATGCATCAGGGCTAGGTTCACACTCTTCTAAAACTGCCTCTCCCATGATCGGCTCTATGGAGAAGACTGAAATGTCATAGCCATCCTCATCACAGTGAGGTGTCCATTGTTCTTCATTGATGGCTACATCCATGGTTGCTAGAATTTCTGCCCAACCGTGAGGTTCGAATTCTTCGTCTGGAAAAACTACAGGTGCATAGGCTGGGTCTTGCATTGATCTATGGGTTTCTTTTGCACCTATCTCCCTGGCTTTTTCTCTCTTCTCTTCTTCTACTGCTACCTTACACATCCATAAGTGAGTGTCTTCATGCATCCATGAGGATCCTGATCCTAGGGAATGCACCGATTCCGTATCATCTTTGGCTCTATGGATGGGGTTCCATTGGATAGGAGGGACATCTCTATGAGAGTAATCCTTGAGATTGACTTTGGTTGTAACACCTAAGTGCTGCAAATACAAGGAATTGGTTCCCCAGTCCTGTACCACTTGCAACTGCCGCATAAATGGTCTTCCCAAAATCATCTCATAGGCTTGATTTTTGCTAAAGTCACAGATAGCAAATGTGTGCTCAAACTCTACACCACAAGTAGTGAGAGTTATCCCCTCGAGTAGTCCTAAGGGTCTTTCTATGTGCCCGTCAGCCATCTGCAATTTCATTCTCATTGGCCTGAGAGCTCGCTTGCCCCATCGTTTCCATAAGTAACTGGTAACAATTGCAACTCCTGCACCTGAGTCCAAGATGGCCTTGGTTGTGTATCCCTGATGAGTGATGGGGAGATATGTGTTTCCCTCTTCGCCCTCACTCATGTCTCCTATCTTGTCTAAGGGTATTTATGGCACTGTTCTCTGGGATCCTACCTGGGAACGAGGTTTTGCTATCTCGGGCACTTGATTGGCTACATGTTTCCACACTTCTGGTCTAACCTTAAGCAGCTCTTCCAAAGTGAGATTGCACTGCACTTTGGTGTTCTTCACTACCTCTTTGTTCCTAGGTATGACTGAATCTTCGTTTCTTACCATGACTGTAGGTGCTCTCATACAGGTGGACTTTGCTTCCCATGGGCCTGTGAAATGGGGTAGTTCTTGTAAAGAATTACACTCGAAGTCTAATCTTTCTTGAGATTGGGCACTCTCCTGCTCTCCATAAAGGGAAGGAAGGTCTTGTGGGAATTGATTGTGTGTGTCATCCACAAGTTCAATGGGAGGAGGAACTTCACTCTCTTTAGCCCATTTCTCTTCTTGAATCTCTCGCAAGAATTCTGGTGTGTATTGATTCATAGAAGAAGAGGTGTCTAGCTCCGTAGAGTTAGGCACGTAGGCCTCAGGCACATAGGCTTTCTGGGTAGGAAGACGTGCTCTTTCACTAGCCTTGTCATGGTGTTGAGGGGCGGGCTCCTTTTGTGATTGTGCAATTAGATTCTCTATTCTTTCTAGGGAGGGGGGGTTGTCTGGTTCAGTGGAATTGGGCACATAAGCTTTCGGTGGGGGATGGGTCATGTTTTTGCTTGCTTTATCTCTTTCTTGATTTTTTTCTTCCTTGGCAGATCTTGCAATTATGCCCTCTAACTTCTCTAGAAGTCCATCCAAGTGTAATTGCGTCTTGGCTGAGCCCGAGTAATTGAAAAGGTGACTGGCTTCAAACATAGTCTGAGCCAATGCGACCATTTTTGCGCAAAGCTTGGTTCTTTCTATCTCTAGGTCAGCTCTGGGGTAGCACTTGTCATGATCCGTTACATTTGGCCCTTCTTGGATTCTGGCCTGATATGCTTTAAGCATCAGGTCTATGTCTTTAGGAGTGGGATCAGCTAATACTGATCCTGCTCGGGGTGGTGGGTGGGTTATGTGGGGTGTATTAGAGGGTGGAGAGATGGAGGGTGATGGGGATGGTAGCGGTGGGAACGTGTGAGAGTGCAGTTGAGATGTGATCTCTATGATTTTGGCCTTGGTTTCTCGTAGACTTTCCTCAAGTTCACTCATCTTCTTTGCCCATTGCCTTTTCATACGTTCACGGCTATCTCTCCAAGCTCTTGTTCTCTTCTTATTTTGGCTCTCAGTATCGCTAGCGTCTGGGCTCTTTTCCTGGCTTACCCCTTGGTTTTGCTGCAATGCTTGAGCTCTAGTGATTACCTGCACTGGTGCAGTGGAAGTGACACTTCCTGTGGAATTGACCACTAACCCAATAACATTAATCGGAGTGATTTTTGGCATATTGCTGGGATTCTTGGGACAATCTCATAAGAGATGTTCCTTTCCGCACTTGTGGCAAAAGCCTTGGATCGTCACTGATTGGGGTTGTGTAGGTGCAGGCATGGGGCAATCACGTATGAGGTGATCACCCTGGCATCTGAAGCAAGGTCCTCTAGGAAAAGGGGGTCGTATCTGCCTAGGTTGAGGTCTAGAGTTGGGGTTTGTGTACATGACATTAGCATATTCAGGCTCCCAAATAGGTTCACTCGGTTCCTCACTGTAGTAAGACTCACCATGTTCAGAAGACTGCATGTAGTAAGCCTGGGGACTATCAACATGTGTAGAATCAAAGCTATGGTCACTGGGATCACTTTCTGAGATTAATGGTGTTACTGGGACTATCGCTCTATTCAGGTTTTCTTCTGCAGCAGCATACTTGACCGGAATCACATTAGTAGGAGCAGGTGGTTGCTGTGCTAGCACTGGCTGGGGTCTCAGTTGCCCTTGATAAGGTGGCTGATAGGTTTGCTGTGGTCTGTTGTATTGTTGTGGTGGGTACTGATTCTGGTATCTACCCTGTTGTGGATATGGCTGAGGGTAATTTTGCCTAACAGTTTGTTTGTTATATGGGCAGTCTTGTGCAGTGTGGTTGGTGTACCTGCGCTCTATGGTGCAGTACTGGCTACTAGGATTTGCCTGGGGTTGGGCCTTAATGGGACATGCATTTGCCATATGGTCACCGCCACAAGTGTAACACCGCTTAACTGGGGCAAATCTCGGAATTTGTTTGCTAGAGACACCTAGTTTTGGAGCTACCTTCTCTGCAAGTTCCTCAATGGATGTGGATTGACCAGATGTGAGGCTACTAGAGCTATCAGAATCCTCATAGATTTTTGATAGTTCTAATTCCTCACCTAGATTGTCCTCAATGTCTATGCACATGCGCACGCACTCTTCTATCGTTTTGGGGTCCTTCAGATACACATATGACCTGAGCTTGGTGCTCAACAATCCATCTAAGAACAAGGCCACTTGTTTGGCTGGTGTGGGTAACTCCGGCATCGGGCATCTCTCCAGGTACTGCCTAAATCTTCTTCCAGCTAGTCTGACCGTCTCTTGAGGTGTTTGTTTGAAGCTATGAATTAGTGAGGAAGTGTTGTGCCTGATTCCACTCTTAGAAAACTCAATGATAAATGCCTCTAAGAGCTGGTCTATGTTTCTGAAATGCCTCTCGTTCAATGGTTGAAACCACATAAGGGCAGTGTTCCTAAGGGTTAGACCAAAAGCATTATATTGTGTGAATAGGTCCTCTACCTGTTCAGCTTTCAAGACTTGCCTAAACTCTGCCACATGGTCATAAGGGTCACCCGTGCCATCGAAGTAATTCTTCATGGACTTCACCAGTTGAGTTGGTCTCAAGGTCCTCGTGTGCTCTCTTGGTCTTGGCAAAGGGAAATCATCGGCATTTCTTCGGTTCCCTGGGGCTCTATGTCCCTCAAGTTCCCCTCTATTCGTGTCCATTCTCGTTCTTTCTCTTCCCCAAGAGTTGGCAAAGCTTACCTCAGGTCTCTCTCGACTCCTTTCTCTTTGAGTCCCCTGAGCTTGAGATGTTCCAGCTCCTTGGCGACCAAAGGACACATTCGATCTTGGTTGGGGGAAGATAAATTCTCCTTTCCAAGTGTAAGCATGCCTATCATTTTCTGTAACCCCAAAGATCCTCTCTGAAGAGTGATCTAAGTAGGTCACTCTTCCTGGAATATCAGGATCTTTGAACTCATATATCATGATTGTTCCTACCTCACTCGGTTGACTAGGTCTATATCTCCAAAAGGCTTCATCCGTCTCTCGGTTCAAGAGGAGATCTATGCTCTTATTATCTTGGGGAATCCACTCTGGTGTGATAATCCTCGTGAGAACAGATTTGCCTCGGGGGGTTCTAGGTTCTTCGCCCATGTTTCCTTGCTCTAGGTCACCTAAGTCCGTTTCCGGGACCACATTCCCAAATTCATCTGTCCTATCGGGATGACTGGTGACTACATATATTGTCCCTTCCTTATCCAAGTATGCTCCATTTTCAAACTTGACAGCTGGGCGTTCTAGTCCAATGGATTGGTTAGGGTTTTTAATCTGGACCACCGCTCTTCCTAGGCTGTCCTCATAGATGCTAGCACCTAATCGGTTGGTCCTAAGGTACTCGAGTTGCATCTTGTAAGGGCCTTCCACCCTATGTAAATATGGCACCTCAGAACTTCCTATAGGTCTCTCCATACTGTGGGACATCTCAGACTCGCTAGTCTCAGAACTAGGGTAATACGAATGATGGCTCAACTGTTGGGCCCAAGACCTCGCAGTATGATTGACACTAGCCTCTGAAGATCTAAGACTTTGTCTGTCTCTCCCTACGTGTCTACCTGACCTAAGGTTCATATGCCCTTTGTATGTTGCCGATTCTTTGGTACTAGTCACTTGTTCCTTTTAAGTTCCTTTGGATGTGTTTTCTTGTTTTTAGTTAAGCGTCATCAGGAGCACTTTCGTGGGTCGTACTTGATGTTCTGCGTCCGCTTAGTTTAAGTTCTTTTCCTTTAAGTTATCCCTTGACTACAATTTTGCCTACCCTTGCACTTGAGAAATTAAGGGCTCTTCAAACTTGAGTGTTCCTATCGTACCCCTAGTCAATCAGAACAACTACTCGCACTTAGCCTATGCTAAGAATAGACTGAGGGGGTTAAGTGATGTTCCAACCTCAAGTCGCTCCTCCTGGCGATGCTGGTCTACCCAGGAAGCACGTTCCCGAGCTTGTTCTCCTTGGCACTTACTTTGCTTTCTCCAAGAGCTCTCGATGATCCTGTAAGAATCCCAAGTTTAGCTTCAAGTTGATCCTTCAATTGACAGACAATTTATTTCAGACACTTTTTTAATGATCCTTGTTCCCCCTTTTGTATTGCTAAAAATTTCCTCTAGAGCTCCCTTGGTGTTCCTACCCCTCAGTGTGTCAACTTCCAAATATCCTATCTGAAAATCAACAAGCCCTAGAGCTCAAAAAATGGATTTCGTATGAAAAAGTTATGACCGTTCAGGGTTTAGGGGGTTAACCAGACAAACAGAACCTTTCAAGAGTTTTAATGCAATTTACTAAGGCCTTTGCAAGTGTGTGAGTATTTGAGAATGCAAATATGCCCAAAATTTAGCTTAAATTTCCAAAAAATTTACCCCTTAATTTTTGTCGAAAATGTCTGTCTATCGCGATAGACACAAACTATCGTGGGGGGCTGTCTGTCGCGATAGACGGTGTCTGTCGCGATAGAGTGGTCTGTCGCGATAGACGGTGTCTATCGCGATAGAGTGGTCTGTCGCGATAGACGGTGTTTGTCGCGATAGACGCTATCTGTCGTCTATCGTGATTTAGTCTGTCGCGATAGACGGTGTCTGTCGCGATAGACTGGGTCTGTCGTGGAATTTTGGTCTGTCGCGATAGACGGTGTCTGTCGCGATAGACGGTGTCTGTCGCGATAGACGGTGTCTGTCGCGATAGACTGGGTCTGTCATGGAATTTTGGTCTGTCGCGATAAACAGGTGTCTGTCGCGATAGACGCTGTCTGTCGCGATAGACGGTGTCTGTCGCGATAGACGGTGTCTGTCGCGATAGACTGAAAAAACGCAAATTTTTGAGAAACTTCTAGTGATTTGGAGTGCTCTAATGGTGTAGGTTACCGTGCCAAACACGCATTCACAAAATATTAAATTTTTTTGTCTGTCGGGACAGACAGAGGTCGTCGTCCCGGGACCTGTGCAGAGTCTGTCGTACCTGCGCACACTGCTGGAGAAGGTGGTACAGCTAGTTCCTGCAACAAAAGCTCAAAAACACACCAAAAACAGATAGCATGCAAGCTCTCTCTCGCTCTCTCTCACAATGAAATGAGGGAAATGAGGTGGGGAGTGTAATATGACCAAAAAACTGAAATTTTTTGTGGAGATGGAGATGGAGGTGGGAGATGGTGGGGATGATGATGGTGATGATGGTGATGCGAAAGTAAGGAAAAAATGAAGAAACATAAAGAGAAGGAAGGATATTATCTATAACTCCTATGTCTCAACTCGACGTCTTACCATTCACACGCTCGTCCTCGAAGCTCTCTCCCCGGCAACGGCACCAAAATTGATGTCACTCTAGCACAATGGTGAGTACTAACGTGAGAAGATTCACCTCATAATTGTCAATCCGTGGAGACGTGAGGACTAGTATGAAGACTATGAGCAAGTGAAGGCACAAGTGTGTGAGTGAGAAGCACACAAGCATGCACACACATACACACACACGCGCACACAAGGCAAGAACAAGGAGAGGAACAATGGAGTTCTTTGCATTAGTCAAAAAGTCTCTTACATAAGCTCAATTCACAAACAATCTAACCTCAAAAATGAGCTCTCTAGCTCTTTTTATAGTTTTCTAACTAGCTTTGGTCTTGTACAGACCTAGTGTCCGGCATAGTTAAAAATTAGGTTCTAGAGCCTACAGAGTCTAAAAATTATGAAAATTGATATGTAGCTAGTTCTAATACTCCTCAAGCTCGAGGACTCCTCGGCTTGCACAAAATGGAGTCTATTCTACCAAAAACGGAATTTACAATGTTTGTGTAGTGATTAAAATCACTTGAGTTGTAAATGGTCCATGGAAAAAATGATTGGGCCTTGTTGCCGTATTGTGCATGACTCCTCCGTTGCGCTAGTATGCTCTTCATCTGACTTGTATGCCAACAATGGTGGCCTTGCACCGGTAAATTGACTTGTCCTTTCGTATATTGGTGCGTCTCTTCCAGGGCCCTAGTTAAGTCTTCCTCTGTAATCGGCCTTTGCTCTTCAATAGTTGTTTTTGGCAGTACATGTGTCCTTTTCATGGCTGGAGTTTCCTCTTCCATTTGCTTTACTTCCCTTAGTCTCTTTGTGCCTCTCATTCTGGGTTGAGAGCTAGTTTCAGCTTCTTCTACAATCTTGACTCCTCTTTTCTTTTTAGGAACAGTGGCAACTTTGGCATACTTCGCCAGCGCCGTTGATGATGGCATTTCTTGCAGGTGCTCTCGAATGCCTCGAATAATCTTTCTTGGATGTACGGAGTCAGATTAATTTGATTTCCAATCTACTTGATGGCATGTGAGAGTAATTGAACAATAATCTTTTGAGGGGCTGTGTACTGATGCATATTCGGGAAGCAGAAATGTTGGTGGATTAGTCTGACCCCCTCCTCTATGTCCACTCGGTTGATGTTTGTAAATGTTCTGGTCTTTGCACCTCGGCTTTCTTCTTTTACCACGGTAGTCCCATCCTTGGTGCCAGAGGCTCAAGTGATGGATAAAGTAGGTGAATGGGTTGTCATTCAAGTCGTGTGTGACTTGAATGACAACCCATTCACCTACTTTATCCATCACTCGAGCCTCTGGCACCAAGGGATCATGCAGTGCTGGCTGTAAGGTATTCATGACCTGTGTGCATCTGTGAAAGTCGGGCTTATAGATTGGAAGCTCAAAATATTTATGTATGCCCGCTTTCTTCATAGTGTCTACGATAGACGGGAGTTCATGTAGTACTCGAAAATCCTGGGACATGATTAGAAATTGATGATTTGTATCCATAATTTTGATCGTTGCCAGGAAGAGGTACTCACCAGCTGGTTGATCTTCTTGAAACCAGTGTCCCTTTGCCTTTGTGATACTCTGGAGTGGGAATTCCAACACTTCCTCTTGTACTGTTGCTTCGGAATCTTCAGAGGCCATCTGCACTTGTAAGGAAAAGTGCATTAGCTTCAAAGGAAAGCATGCAGCTGTGTAGTGCATTGTAGTGATTATTGTCGTTCCATCACTCCGTCTCCCATGGTTCTATGAGTGAGATCTCTTACCACATCTTTTTTATTTCTTATCGTGAAAGAAAACAAGCGTTAGTATAGCCAAAGCATTTATTTATGTACATAGTATGTCCATTCCTAAGAGAGTTGAAGCTAAGATCTAATCTCTCTTGGAGAATGTGCACCACTAATTTTATCGGTTGCATCATGTGCCGAATGCGTGGCCTTGTAATGTGGCCCTATTATGCATACTTTAGGTGCATCCGTTGCTTCATGAGTGCGATTGGAATCTTTCTCATCTCGATGGTCCACTCTTTGCAGTCGCTGGGGTTTCCAAATCCATTTTATTGTTATGATGTTTCGATTCTTCTCTCTGCTTTTTCGCTCTTTTTGTTATTCGTTTGTATCTTTTGGTAGCTGAGCACTAGAATTATTGCTTTTCCTGGTTTTCGTATGAGTCTGTCTATCCTTTGTTGTTCGACTGTTATGATGTAGTGATCCTCCCACTTGCATATCTCTTGCTTGGCGGTCTGTCTGGCCTGCTTGGGGATCGATATCTGATGTCGTGCTCTCTGAGCTTCAATCAAAGGCTTGGGAAGCCATACTTGCAAGAGTCTTTTTGGGTTGGACTTCGATGAAGCTGACTTCTTCATTTCTATTTTCTCCTTAAGAGTTGATGTTGACGTCTGCTCTTCCTTCTTTTGATCTTTACGCATCCATTGGTATTTGGTCGTTCTTTGCCGTAAGTATCTGAGTGTCGGATTCCATATTGCTTGTCCTCTGTCTGGGTGAGAAGCAGCTTGGGAGTAGGTTTCCTTAGTGTTGTGCTGCTCTTCAACTGAATGGAGTGATTTTCCTTCTTCTTTGGAGTTTCGAGGGTTTGAACTTTCTACTTCTTCTAGCTTGGTTTCTGAAATGGTTGGACTGGAATGATGTTTGAGTAGCCTTTCCGTGCATTTCCTTGAACTATCGATGGTGGTGGGTCGGGATAAGGGTTTATCTCCTAATAGACTACAAATTTCTTTGTGCCCTATCTTGGCTGAAATATATCCTTGAGCTAGGTTGATACTGACTTCATTCTCAATGATCCAATCTTGTCCTAGAATCAAATCCTCTATTAAATCCTCGTCTCTGCACACTAATACTCTTTGTTCCATGGAAGAATTTCCTAGGTGGAGAGACACTATTGTTGTTCCAATGCATTCTAGGGTTTGACCTCCAATTCCTCTCAATTGGGCTTTGGTGGGACTCATAATCATTTGTAGATCTTTTATGACCGTATTACGTATGCAACTAAGTCCTGCTCCTGAGTCTATCAATGCATCTATCAATGTGTATTCTATCTTGCCGATCCCTAGGTTCAGGTAAGGTTGTGACATGTACGACTTCGTCGTGTCAGAGTCACGAACTTGGTAGTTGGCCATAGGGATAGGCTCTTCTCCTTGGAGATAACGTTCATCTCGTTGTTTGATCCACTCTTTCCGTTTCTTAATGCGTTCTAGGGCTTCTTGTCGGGCCTCCTCTCTAATCCGTTCTTCCTCTTTCTTCCTATTTTGAGCACCTACTAAACGCGCTAGCATTTGATCCGTCAATGGCTCCATGAACCGTTTGACTCTGCATCCACTTATGTAGTTAGGAAGAATATCTCCATCTAGAGTGGCTAGATTAACCGCTCCACTAGTAGAGATTCTATTGATGATCAGAGGTCCATATCCGCGTTTTTGTAACTTCTTGGCATGTTGTTTTAAGGTGTACACCAAGACTAAGTCTCCCTCTGTAAGTCCTTTGTCTTTTATATGTGCATCATAATATGATTTTTGTCTTCTCTTAGTTGCATAGATTCCTGCCACTGCTTGTAACCTAGTTTCATGTAACTTCTCGATTTGGTCGAGTTGTTGGGATAACTCATGTCCGTTCCATTCATACTGTTGGGCTACTCTCAATGTTGGGATTAAAAAATCAATTGGTAAAATAGCATTTTGCCCGTACACTAAATTGAATGGGGTAGTTCCAATGGCAATCTTGTATGCTACTCGGAAGGCCCAAATTGCATGATGCAATTGTTTGTCCCAACCCGACCTCCCATTATTGACAATCTTTGTCAATACAGTACATAACACCTTGTTGGAACTTTCCGCTTGACCCTTGGCTTGAGGATGGTATGGGGCTGATTTTTTGGGAATCATTAAAAATTCATTCGTTAGGGATTCTATTACTTCATGAAGGAAGTGCGTTCCTCGGTCACTCACAATCTCAATTGGTAATCCGAAACGAGTGAATATATTCTCAAAAAGGAATTTACCAGTGGTTTGAGCATCGTTTTTACGCATAGCTTTTGCTTCTACCCATTTGGTTAAATAATATGTGGCTACTATGATGTACTCAGCATGTGATCCTTTGGCTGGTGGGTTGATGGGTCCTATGAAGTCTATACCCCATTTGGAAAATGCTCTCGCACACACCATAGGTCTTAAGGGCATGTCATCTCTCTGAATTGGGTATTTAGCCCTTTGGCACGTTTCACAGCTTCGTACATAAGTCTCCGCATCCATATGTAGAGTTGGCCACCACAAGCCGGCGAAGAGGATCATTTTGACAGTTCTCTCAGCTGAAAAATTACCTCCTGCGGCACCTGCGTGTGCCATCTCTAATATGGGTAGATGCTCTCCTTCATGCACGCATAATCGTAATTGGTTATCCTTTCCTCTCTTAAACAATTGTTTTCCCATAAGTACGTAATCCTTGCTCATTTCTTCTAGGGATCGTCTTCTAGTTAAACTTGTTCCTTCCTCATGTTCTCGTTCTTTAGAAATTTAACCAATGTTTTACTCCAATTGGGTGCTATGGTTGAAAATGCTATGGACATATGATCCTCCGGGATTGTCTCCTGGCATTCTGCACAATTACTCACGTAGTCATGGACATCCTTAGGCATGTCAGGCCAGTACACTCCTAATCTTTTTAACTCCCGAATGGTTCCATAAGTTCCTTGGTGTGTTCTCCATTTGTTCACATGTGCTTGCTCAATTAGTTTCTTTTGTTCATCCTCCTCCACACATCTTAGCAACACTCCATTGGCTTCCTTATAGTACACACTTCCAGCAATAATGTGCAAATTTCTTGATTGAAGAATTTCCTTTTTGCTATTCTTATTGATTGAGTGTTGTGGGCCATGGGTGAGTATAGGAATTAATTTCTCTGCCCACTTTGGACATACTTCCAGATTGAACAAGTAAGTATCTGGCAAATCATCGGGTACTCCACTTGGCGGTTCTCCGTGGGTCAGCCTAGAAAGGTGGTCTGCTCTTACATGCGTGTTTCCCTTTTTTACTACCACTTCAAAGTTGAACTCCATTAATAGTAGGAACCATCTTACTAATCTTCCCGTGTTACAAGGTTTATTGACTAAGTACAATAGGGCTTGACGGTCTATGAAGAACTTAAATTTATTGGCTAACAGATAGTGTCTGAATTTCTTAACTGCATAGACCATTCCTAATCCTTCTCGCTCGGTTGTTGTATAATAACTTTCAGCTTGATTCAGTTGTCTATTGGCATAGGCAATTGGATGATCTAGCTTTCCCTCATCAGCCGGTTGGGCTAAGATACATCCGATTGCATAATTAGAAGCATCAACATGAATATGAAAAGGCTTGTTCCAATTGGGCGTTTTCATAATTGGGGCTGTGCTAAGTCTCTTTTTTAACTCGTTGAATGCTTTCTCGCACTCCTCAGTCCAAGTGAATTGAGTTAAGAGACCATACAGGGGTTTGGCTATTATGGCATACATGTGAATAAACCGACGGTAATATCCACAATGTCCCATAAAGGCTTGTACCTCTTTCGCATTCTTTGGTCTAGGAAGCTCTAAGATGACCTTGATCTTGTCCTCATCCGTGGATATTCCATTTCTTGAGACTATGTGTCCTAAGATCTTCCCTTGTCTCACCATGAATACACACTTTTCACGGTTTAGGCAGACTCGATACTGGCGGCATTTATTGAAATTTTTTCTCAACTCGGGAATGTGATCTCGTCTTTGATTCGAGTATGTACATAGATCATCTACATACACTTCCATGCTCTTTTTCAGGAATTCCTTGAAAACATGACACATCAATCGTTGGAATGTAGCGGGTGCATTAGTGAGTCCAAAAGGCATCACTCTGAAAGCATAGACTCCCCATTCGGTCGCGAATGCGGTCTTATGTTGATCCTCAGTAGCAATGGCTACTTGGTTGTATCCGGAGAATCCATCTAAGAAGTTATAGACTTCCTTTCCTGCTACCCTTTCCAATAGATGGTATGTGATGGGTAATGGATAGCTATCGCGTATGGTGGCTGCATTGACCTTTTTCAAGTTAATGCACACCCTCAATTTTCCATTTTTCTTAGGCACCACTACTAAAGGTGATACCCACTCGGTGTGTTCTATCTCATATATGAATCATGCAGCTAGTAGCTTGTCAATTTCTTCCTTAATTTTTGCTGCATACACCTCATTATACGTATAAGGGTGTTGTTTAGATGGTTTTGCATCTGCAGTCATTCGTATTCGATGAGAACAAATATTGGGTTCTACACCCTTAAGATCCTTATATGTCCATGCGAACATGTCTCGATATTCTTGGATCAGCTGTATGAGTTCTTCTTCCTCCTCCTCTGATACATCTTTGCCTATGTAGGTGCATCGCTCTTCTCCGTCTTCCACTGTTACTACAATTTTTTTTGTTTGTTCTCTGTTGTCGTATGCTTCTCCATCTCTAGCCTCTCGTTTTGGCATCTGAATGGCTACCTTTCTCTCTTCTACTTCATATATTTTAAAATGTTCAGGAACTTCAAACGAATCTGGATCAGGTCCTGTTTTACTCATGTCTCCTGCTTGCTTTGGTATCATGGGAGTAGCTTTGATTGCTAAGATCTTGGTAGGTTCCCATTTCTCTCTGTTTCAAATGGTGTCGAGGTAGCTCTCTTCGGAATCGAATTCTGGTTCCATTTCTATACTCTCATATTCCTCTTTCCATTCTTTTTCCACGATTTCCCCTTCATCCACTTCTTGAAGGACAACATATAAGATTCACATCATAACCTTCCTCATCTATGCACTCGTTCATTGTCAACACTTCCTCATTCACGCACACATCTAACGTTGCTAGAATTTCCATCCATCCATGCAGTTCAAAGGTCTCATCTGGAAAGATTTGAGGCACGTACCCTGGGTCCTCTACTGGTCGGTAGTTAGGATGTCCTATCGGCCACATTTGTCTTTTATTCTCCTCCTTCTTGGCCTCTTTGCACATCCATAACTGAGCATCCTCGTGCATCCATGATTGATCGCTCGATCCAGCGCTATGCATGGACATGTCATCTTCCTCCTTGTGTATGGGATTCCACTGTAGTGGAGGGACATCTCGATAAGCAAATGTATGCAAGTTTATCTTGGTCGTATTTCCTTGATATTGTAGGTACAATGAATCTCTTCCCCAGTCTTGCACTACCCGCATTTGTCTCATAAAGGGTCGCCCCAATATCATTTCGTAGTTGTTAGCTTTCTCGAACTTACAAATGGCTAATGTGTGTTCAAATTCTACTCCATAGGTGGTTAATTTGATTCTTTCCAATATTCCTAAGGGTTTCTCCACATGGCCATATGCTAATTGGAGCTTCATGCGTGTGGGTCGTAAGGCAGGCTTCCCCCATTTCTCCCAAATCTCCTTGGTAGCGATTCCTACCCCGGCTCCCGTGTCTAGTATAGCCTTGGTCATGTACCCATTGTAAGTGACAGGCAGACAGATATTGCCTTCGTCACCTTCACTAAACTCTCCCACTTTATCCACTGGGATTTGTATTTTAGATGTGTTCTCTTTTTCCTTTCCTTCCTTTTCTTGCCCTAATTCTAATTGGCTCGCTAATTGTCTCCATAATTGTGGCTTAAGTTGAAGTAATTCTTCCACGGTCAACTTGCATTGTACTTTTGTTTTCTTGAGTTCCGTTAGATTGTGTGAACTTTTTTCTGAGTTTCCTTTTCCTTTTCCATGTACTGTGGGTGCTCGTATGATTATAGACTCCTTTTCGTATTCTCCCATGTAATTCGGTAAGGTGGAAATACTCAGGGTTTCCTCCCTCCTCCTATCGAGTCTTGATACTTCCTCATAGACTTCCTCCAGGTTTGTATTTGGTTGATAAACTTCCACATCTATTTCCTCGAAAGGAGGTTTCAATACTCCATTTTTCTTCCATTGTTCTTCTCGAAGTCTATTCCATAATTCTTCGGCCATTCTACCTCTAAGTCCGGTATTATTGACATAGGTTCATCTTGAGTTTCCATTTGCTCATCTATATTTTCCTTCCCTTTGAGTTCTTTACCTTTGGATTGGACACATTCTTTGTATTGATCATCTATTACCCTTGTCTTTGGCAGAGCTGGGATAGTCTTTTCTAGGGTTGCTTGTGCTACCTCTATAAGTTTCCTACATATCACTAGTCTTTCCTTTTCCAGCTCCCCTTGTGGGTAAAGTCTTTCGTGTTGCTCTATATTCGGCGTAGTCTTAATTCTAGCTTGGTAAGCTTTCAGCCACATGTCTAAGTCGTCTGGTTTTGGGTCAGCTAGAATTGATCCTGGTTTCTCTTTCTCTTGGATAAGTGGTGACATCGGGGTCTCCTCTCGGATCCCTTGTTCTTTATGTTCCTTTTTGTTTTGGGTTTGTTTTTTACTTTTTTGACTCTCATCTTTCGCCCATTTATTTTTGAGTTTTTTCTCTTCTTTCCTTCCATTTTTGTGCTTTGGTGTTCTGGGTACTCTCGCGTGGATCCTCATAATCTTCCACTACCTGAACTTTAGGACTTATGGCTTTATCGCTCTCTTGTTCCTGTTCTGGTTGTTTCCCTTTTTGTTGCCTTATCTAAGCTCTAGTAATGGCTTTCAATGGCACATTATATTCCTTATCACTTCCAGATCCTTCTATCACTTCAATTACATTGATAGGTGCAGTGTCCTGGACTTTGGTTGGATTCTTAGGGCAATCCTTGAAAAGATGTTCCTTTCCGCAATCGTTGCAATATCCTTCCCAAGTCCTAGGTGGTGGTGGATTGTAAGGTCAAGGGCACTCTCTAATAAAATGGTCTCCTCCGCACCTATAACAAGGTCCTCTTGGTACAAGTGGTCTAATGGTTGGTCTCATGGGTGGTTGTGCTTTAGGAGCGGTATACATTAGAGTTGTGACCTCTGTGCCATAGCTTGGGTCATAGTTTCCATATCCATAATAAGCCGAATCATAGGTTGGTTCGTAATCTAACATGTTGGCTTCATATGGGTAGTAATCTCCTGGTGGTAGCTCATATCTAGGGTTCACTGATTCCTCATTGATTGTAGATGATGCTGGCACTATGGTTCTCTCCAAATTCTCTTCGGGCTGGGCATACTTCACAAGTACTACCTGTTGAGGTTGAGACAATTGTGGTCCTAGCACTGGTTGTGGTGGTGGATATGGTGCCAGTTCATATGGTCTTGATACTCCTGCTGGTGTTGGATAGGGATTGTATCTGGGCATCTCTCTGCCTTGCTCTCTAGGTGGATATCCATATGGTTAATATTGTGGTGGTTGGAATGGTCGTGCATGTCTATTGAATGGACAATTTTTAGTGGTGTGATTAGTGTACTTTTGTTCTATGTGGCAGTACAAAGCAGTTCCTGGTTGGTGTTGTCTGTTGTATGGGTATGTTTGATGTGCACCGTTCCCTCCTCGCACACACATGTGTGTGGGGTGATCTCCTCGACATAGGCTACATCTTCGTAGCATAGGCACTCTTTGGGCTGGGTGTTGGTAAGTTCTTTGTCACTGGACTCCTAGTTTTTTTGCTAATAATTCCGCCAATTCCTCCATATTACTAGAGTTGGAAGTAATGGTACTTTGCGAGTCTTCTGATTTAGTGGGGTTGGGCGTGCTCTTGAGGTCCTCAGCTAGGTTATCTTCCAGGTCAATGCATTCCTGAAGACATTCGCTTAGAGTTTGTAGTCTTTTCACGTACACTAAGGTTCTTAGGGTTCCATTTGTGAGTCCATCCAAAAATAATGAAATCATTTTTTGTTGAGTGGGTCTCTCTGCAACCGGGCATCTATCCACATACTGATTGAATCTTCGGGCTGCTGTTTTCACTGTTTCATTAGGGTTCTGTTTAAAACTATGGATTAAAGACGCGGAATTGTGTTTGATCCCTCTCTTCATGAATTCCCCAATGAATTCTTGAAATAATTGCTCCATGTTCCCAAATTGATTAGGGTCTAATGGCTGGAACCAAGTTAGAGCCGTTCCTGTGAGGGTGAGTCCAAAAGACTCATACTGCACAAAGAAGTTGTCTACTTGTTCTGCCCTTATAAATTGTTTAAATTCGGCAATGTGATCGTAGGGTCTCCCAATCCATCGTAATGATTTCTTACACACTTGGCCACTTGGATAGGTCTCAGTCTTCTCATTGGTTCAGGCGGTCTCGGCATTATAGGGAAGACAGGGACTTCTGGTCTAACTGGGGGCATTCCCAACTGCCCTCCTACTGGTGGTCGTGGTCTTATGGGTGGTCGGTACTGATTACCTACCCCTGTGTGGGCCTGATTGTGTGTTTGCACTCCTAGAGTTGCAAATTTCACATGAGTACAGTTTGGCACACTTTGTTGGCTGGTCTGTCCTCATGTGGTGTGTTCTGTCTCTTGTTGATTTCCAAAAGGGTTCTGCGAAGTAGTTGCCTGATCTCTCTGGGGGAATACCGACACACCCATGTATCTCAGCCGAGCCCTGTCTAAGGCATTCACTGGCCAATATCTCCTCTGATTTTTGTCCAAGTATGTGAGACTAGTTTCATCTTCTGGATCCTTCAGCTCATAAAATGTCATGGGGCTTTCTTCTCTCCCTGGAGCCGGTAAGTTCGTTTGAAGCAATAAGTCTGATCCATGGACCATATAGACTTCCAATAAGTAGTCGTCTTGAGGTATCAAGTCTCCTTTCAAGACTCGTGTTACTTGGGATCTGCCCCTAGGGGTAGTCACTAGCTCTTCAGGGTTTGTTCTTCCGGAGTTTTCTGGTTCCACTAACTCTCCCCTTTCATTGATCATCTCAGGAAATTCAATCACGATGTAGATGTGACCAATTTTGTCTATGCATGCTCCTCCCTCGTACTTGACAGCAGGTCGGGGCACGATCGTGGCATTCATGGAAGTTATCATCCTAGCCACAGATCTATTTAAGCCATCCAGGTAGATGGGGATTTCCTGGGCATTGGTAGACACATAATGCAAGGAAGTACGGTAATCTCCCTCAACAATAGTCATGAAATTTCTATTTGGTGTTGGACCCTGCATGTCTTCCAAAGCCATGGGTATTTCCTCCTCTGAGTCACTAGAGGTATCTGAATAGGCAGAGTGGTGACTAACCTGGGCAGCACTTCCCACAGAAGATATGACACTTCTTCGGCTACTTAGCACTCTCCCTGACCTCAAGTTCATTCACCCTCCTAAGACTCTCTAAGTCCCTGAGACTCTCCTTGAGTGACTCTTCCAATACCTCAAGTTACCTGACAAAATGCTTCAACCACCCTGGACGATACCACTTCCAGGCGATATTGCTTTGGGCGATACCGATCTGACCATGATACGATACTTGGAATCTACACGATACGATACTTGCTGTAGCAGGCGATACGATACTGAACTATTGCCACGATACGATACTGGAAGCCCTACGATACGATACCAGATTGCTCAAGCCATACGATACTAGAACATACACCGATACGATATCAACTTGGTATCGCGATACGACTCCCGACAATGAGACGATACGATACCAAGATAAGTGGCGATATGATACCACCAACTTGTACGATACGATACTAGTTATGGTATCGCGATACTACACTAGGGCATGGGCAATACGATACTTCTAGGATTAACGATACGATACCAAGATCGGGGACGATATGATACCAAAGCCCTCGCGACACGATACTTGAGAACCGAGACGATACGATATTGAAGATGGTATCGCGATACGACTCAGGCAAGTGGACGATACGATACCACAATAAGTAACGATATGATACTACTGGGTAAAGTGAGATCGCGATACCAACTTGGCAACACGATACCAGATTGGTATCGCGATACCAAGACTGGTACCCAACGATACGATACCTTGGCGAGTATCGCAATACAAGGGAATTTTGGTATCACGATACCAAAACTCAACCGATCGTGATACTCAAGCCAAAATGTCTCACAAGTCAAAAATTTAGCACCCCCTTGCTCTTCTCACACACCTCTTCACTCCTAACCCACTGTCCCTCTCACTGAAGCTCAAAAATCAATTGTCTTCTTCCCCGCGATACCGCGCATGCATTTAATCATGTGTTTGTGCACTTTTAGTGTGTTTTTGTTCAAAATACTTTGTGGAATCTTACCTTAGTATAGTCTAGCTTTCACCTTGAGCTCAAGTTCTAGTTTTAAAGGCCTGAATTGCACGATACTTCACACGCGATACCGGTCGCTGCTCGAAGGTGATACCAGAACACTGTGAAGTGTCAAATGAGTCAAATTTTTTGGTTTTTATACTTTTTGTGACAGAAACTGAACATTACTAATTTTGGGCAAATTTTTTGGGCTTTTTTAGTGGTCTTGGCCTACTCCTACTTCACCTCTCTTCACTTCTCCTCTCCTTCTCACCTAACCCTAACTCCTCTTTCTCTCCCTTCCTACTAACCCTAAACCTAAAAACTCATTAGACACACCTCTGGGATGCGAAGTAACAAGTGCTGAAGTGATTGACTACTTGCCACGGAACGAATTCACTTCTACAAGTACGATTCCATCACACTTGATCTATAACCATCACGAAGGCACCTTGGCTAAGTGTTCCCCGGCAATGGCGCCAAAAACGTGTGTACTCAAGTCAAGAAGACTCAAGGACTCGTGCCAATGAGACTGTACCTCTATTGCAACACAAGTGCGTATAGTTGGAAATTAACACACATCTAAATGTTAATCGGATCGAACGACCTAACCAAGTGTATGAGGACCTCTTAAGCTCACTGAAAAACTGAAAGTGTCTGCCACGATACCTCTTACAGTAGTTTTTAGAAAATCAATGATTTCTCCCAGCTCCGAACTTCGAATATAGTCAATAGGGTACTCATTTCGAAGCTCTTGACAAGACACATCTATTGGAAGTGGTTTCACTTGATTTTGACAACTCTGCTTCAAGTTATGACCAAAATAGTGAATGGCATAAAGCACCCACACTCACCCCACAACGCCTACAAGCTCACACCCACACTACAGTAGCTCAAAAATAGTGGGGAGGGGTAGACAACCATCCTACACACACATTCCAAGCATTACACACACATACAAGATCAAAGAGAAGATGGAAATCTACAAGAAAGAGGCAAATTCGAAATTTTGGAGAGCTCCTTCTTCACAATGCCCAAAAGTTTTTACAAAGAGTCACAAAGTGACTTATATACATGTGCCCTAAATTTGGTCCTTTCACACTAGAGACTGCCACTTTATTACTAAAAAAGTGAATTTCCTACTAATTTACAAGGGATATTTTACAACAAGTTGGGATCATGCATCTAGAGGACTCCTCTATTGCATTTACATGGCTTTGAGGGAATTCTCTAAGACCTCGAAGAAGAAAAATTGTGCCCATTAATTCGAACATTTTGGGGCTCTTCTCTTGTGCTCCTTTGCTTTGCAACACTCCCCCTCTTTGTCTCTGTCGTCCCTTGACAGGCTTTAGCTTCTCGTCGGCTGCTTGCTTAAGTCTTCTGAATACACGCACCCAGTGGTCGAAGCGGCAACAAGGACTGTCAGACAATTGGTTATCTTATCCGAGGTATGTCCTTTGCTTCTGTTTTGCCCCTTGGTATTCCGTATATCACATATCTGGGTTGCTGTATTCATTTGGGTTACCATGCACGCCACCAGTGACCTATGTGTTGCTTGTGGTCCTCTGATTTGTCCTGGTTGCACACATGTGACCCTGTGGTATTGTTTTGAGCCTGTTTACTTTCTCTTCACCGCACGCTGTCATCGGGAGGATTACTACCTGCAAATTATTGTCTTGCACTTCTTCATGTATAGTTCTTGGCCCTGGTCCGTCCTTCCCATGAAATGTCCTTGTTCTGATTGATCTTTAATTCCACTTCTCAGGACCTGGATGATTCGCGTTGTTGCCTGATGCGTGCCCCTGCGGGGCTTTGGGCAAAGGGTGGTTCTTCTGTATTATGATATTCATTCTTTATTGGGTAGTTTTTTACTTTGATCTTCTTCTTCTTCTCTTCTTGCTCGATTCCCCTTTCACAGAACATCTCAAAGAGTGAAATTGAGGAACAAACCGACATGTAATTTGTGTATCGGGCAAAAATGTAAAAAGTCCGAAGCCAAACATGAAAGGAGTCAAGGAACCAAAGGAGTATCACTATAATGGGAATCAAGCACATCCAATCAGCAGCATATTGGTGTAGCCAGCAAGTTCACCTGTAACTAGATGTGCTATGTAGCGATAGAGGGAATGCAAAAAAATGCTTTCTGCTAGTAAATCAAGGATAGTCATGTGCACAACATTGCAGAAAGAAATAAAATATCGCCATCCGAGTATTCATGGGACAGTGGACACAATAGCACTTGAATGAGTGGGTGTGCCTTGTACTCCTAGGCAGATGGCCAAGGTTCAAGTCCCACCTAGGGTTGGATGCCTCAAAGTTCCCCAAAATGGATGCCTCTACCTTACGAGGTTGCGTGTGTGTGCCTTTGCAATTCATTGTACTCTAAAAAACAAAACACTTGAATGAGAGTGTGGCAGCAGCAACATATATGGTGCGCATCCTATAGGCACCAAGCCCTCAAATCATGCATTAACCACGTATGAACCCTTAACGGAATGCGCAAAACATCCTCTTATCTTTGTTGAAGGAGAGAGTAATAACTCGACTATCAGACGAGTATCGGAATATCAAGGAAAGCGACTTTCTAGATATGCAGTATTACCAATTATAGTTGTATACAAAGGTCTTCATATCCTAACCATACCTGTTTTTTCTATAGGGCAGAGGCAAGTCATTGCAGAGCCTACAGATTCGGTGCGAAGCATTCTATCAACATATTTTCCAGCTTATCCAGTGGGCGTGGTTTAGCGGATGTGCCTTGTACTCCTAGGCAGATGGCTAGGTGTTGACGTTGTAGCATCACAACTCATACTTGTCAAACCAGGAAGCATCTCATGAGACCCAAATGTTTGCGTAGAAGCACTCAGCAGACGTAATGGCACTTCATCAACGTATGATTAACAACGTTATCAACAAGAAGATACAACATAAGCATCGCGAATGATGCACCTAATCATAATCACAAGCATAATAACGATGTAATCATACATCAACGTGTCACAAGTGTTAGACAAGAAGAGAACAAGCACGCACGCACATCATGACGACAAAAGAGTAAGAGTCTAACTACAAACTAGCATTATCTCATTACTTCTAAAAGAGCTCTCCCCAAAAGAAGAGGTGGAGACCTCTTTATATACAAAATGGCAAAAAAGCATGCTATGTGGGATTTCTCAACTGAAAGGAGAATGAATCCCACTTATTCTGTAGTGTGGCACTCACACACACCTATACAAGAGTGCTTTATTAACTGAATGAAAGGTAGAAAAAGGTACAAATGGTGATGAAAAAAGAGTGGATCCAAGAAATATATATTTTATCTTCAACACTCCCCCCCTCCTTGACTTTGTCGTCCTCGACAAAGCTTTTGCAAGTATGGAGCTTTTGTGGAAGAGTGTGTAGGAGTTCCTTTTGATTTGCATGATCCGTACACCATTGGAGTGCTTTGCTTTATTGCTTTTCTTCATCTTGCTTTTTGTTTGGAGTCGAGTGCTTTAACTTGGTGCTTTTGCCTCATATAGATGGGAATGAATATGCTAGAATGCCTTTTTTTTTTTTTTATGGATGGATGATGTATGAGCATGAAATGACAAAAATGTAGATGATAGATACAAATAGATGAACTCAATTCATCTCTTCTTAGTCCATATGCATGAGTGGGGACTAAGGGTGCATGGGCGGAAAACAAAAAAGTGTCTATGCACGGTCTTGTAATGTGACCCTATCTTATGCATACTCTAAAAATGCATACAAAAAACAATGGTGCAAAAATGATGGATCTTGAGCAAAGTGCTCAAGGGTTTAGGTGATGATGAGGCTTCCTCCAAATCTCCAACTCCAAGAACCTTCTCTTTTCCATCACCCATTTGAAATGGATGATACCTTTGTCCACCATCCTGAAAAAAGAAAAATAAAAAGAAAATTTTTGAAATCTATGTACATGTGCCCTCTTTGTGTCTGGGTTAAACTAAGTGTGCCTAATGCTTGGCCTTTGGATGAGGCCCTATTCATGTGCATACTTGGTGTGCATCTTAAACATATGTTGTGCATTGGGCAAGGTTGGACCATGGATGCTGCATGAAGAGGTTTTAGGCCACCAATATGTCTTCACTTTGTTGGTCTTAGCCTTGAGGTTTCTCCTTAGATCTTTTTTGAGTTTTGACTTTATTTCTTTGGATCCCTTTGTCAAAAGTGGTCGTTCTTGATGATAAGGCAATGTGAAACTAGACCGTAGATTATGAAGTCTAGTGTGAGAGGGTTGATTTTGTATAAGAGCTTTCTTTGGTACCCATATCATAGTGCGATTTGGTTGGGCTCCAAGTAAGTTCTTGGCCACCCAAATTTGCTTTACATTACAAGGGAAATGTGACTTCTTCTTGATGTATGGGTCTTTTGGGCCTTCTATGCGAGTCTTTAGAAAAAACTCATCTTTACATGGGGAGTTCAACAAAGGTTGAGTTTCTTTACATATATCATGCTCATGTAATGGATCATAAGGTTGTGTGGTTTGAGATTGATCTAGAGATTCAGCGATGCATTTATCTGTATTACACCTAGAATCTCTAGATATCACTTTATCTTCCGTAGAACTCATACAAAATTCGTGAGAAGATTCCAAACTTAGAGGAAGGGAGGGCCCTTCCATATCCTCCAAGCACTTGGAGTCCTTCATTCCTCCATTCGCCAAGGTTTCCTATGACTTACTCAAAGAAAGGTTAGATGGAAAAGCATGAGTGGAAAGACTATTTTGTGGATTAAAAGTACAATCTTTGAATAGATGATTATGTCCACAATCCATACAATGAGGATAATCATCAGGATTTCCAAAAGACTCACTAGTGGGGATGGACATAATAGATGGACAAGGTGATTCAACCCCTTGATATTCAAAAAACCTTTGAGTGCCTATGACTAAGTCTTCATCTATACCTTCCATAACAAAAAATGTTTCTAAGAATTGCATATCATTCACCACAATCGGCAACACAACTTGACCCATGCAATCATAATTTCCATCGTTCATGGGGATAGATGAATGAGTGGTTAGTTGAATGTTGTGCAAAATAATAGTCACTAAATCAATATGAATTAGATTCCACTCACAATTTGGGTTAATGTAAGCACTCATATTTCTATGGTCATGACCAATGAATACATTTACAAAAGTTTTGCTATGTTCCCTAGTCGCAAGTATGGAACCCACCCCTTTAGAAATTCCACCAATTTCCTCTACCCCTTGCAAATTTTTTCTATCTTTTTCACCTCTATCATGTGTGATTAATGCATGCATTTCATCTTTTTCTTCCTTCTTTTGTGCAACCTTTTCCCCCTTCCTTCTTTCTTTTGCCTTTTTCTTTCCCATGTTTTGTTGAAACAATTTTTGGTTTTTTGAAGTGTTTTTTGGTTTTTTTTTTTTTGTTTTGTGTGTGTGTTTTCGAATGTTTTTTGGAGTTCTAATTTTTTTCGTTTTTATGCAAACAATATCTGAAATAGGGGTTCAACCAAACAAAAATCAATGGAGCATTCATCGTATGTACATTTACCATAGAAACTTAAAGAGACCAAAAATTACATCATAAGGGAGAGGCCCAATCTTTGAGACAAATCTTAAGTTTAATATCATGAGGACAAAATCAGAGTATTAAAGAAAAAAAGTTCCAATGATGTTTTGCATTACCCAATCTTGACAATAAAAGAGAATCCATGTGATATTGGACCACCCGAAGTATCACATGCGAAGCTTCAAGGTTTACAAAGTTTCCCTTCAATTGCAACTTAGATTATTGACTTCGGTCCATAATCCAAATAGACATGGGTTTCATCAATCGTCCATTCCTCACATCCCGGTCATCATTACTTCATTTATTTTTTATGACATACCATATCCTCACATGAAATTAGAGAGAGCAAACACATGAACATCCCCTTTCATATCAAGCAGGGAAAAGATAAAACACCACTGTACATGAAGTGTCCTAGAAAGTCGTAAGACATTCAAAGAGAGTGGTTCATTAGCCTCCATTGTGAACAGGAATTTCCGTGTTCTTACCTTTATTGGTTATTGTTCTCCTAGTTTTTTTTCTTATTTATCTTTCTGAAAAAATTGCTGCTTGGTAAAACCAAGACACTTATGCTCAAATAAGACAAGATGAATATGTGTGCATTGGGTGTTGCCTTCCCCCGCATGATGACAACGTCTATCTGTTGCTATATTTATTAATGCACACAATGCCTTCGTCATCCACGTTCTACTATCAAACAGAATGCACTAAAGATCATAAAAAACAAGTCACGTAATTTGCAGCACAAAAGAAAACGACTTGAGGACATTGGGTTAAAACAAATGCATGTACATCAGGCTCGGCCCCGCTCTGTAAATCTCTTTTGATGGCAGTGAAATGGAGCACTGAGCAGTGTTTCGGCGGCATTTTAGGGGACCTATTTTTAGACCTTAAAGTTAAAGAACAGATCGCATTCATGTTCTGGGTATCTTTGAAAGGTGGTGATCAGGCCTCCGACTTAGCCCGGCCAATCTCATAAATTACCTGATTGAATGTCAACATAAGGGTGCCGATAATTGAGGGCCATTTTGGTGCCGACCTAGAAACGAGCTACCGCCATTTTTTTATTCAATGACATATTGACACATCACAAGGCACAAGATGACGGAAAGCAAGGACGCACAGCACGTTGTGGTAGAAGCTTGAACCCAAACACATACACCCCATGTATTTGATTTAAGATCAATTAATTTACGTGCAGGTGTTGAGAAATAAAAGACTTGAAGACAAGGGATGAGAGGATGACCCTGGATGAGCAAGAAAATACAGAAGAGAGTGCCCAGTGTCTTGGATTCCTTCCAAATTCCAATGTTATAGCAGACTCTTGCCAAATGTGGCTTCAGTAGAGGGCCGAGGCATGCGATGATTTTTGAAACTTTTACCTTTTGTAGTAGTCTTCCAAGGTCACTTCAGGAACGCACAAGATAGATGCAGAAAGTCCCTTGACCTTGTCAAGCAACCTGCATTCTCAAAGGCACCCGATTTTTTGTTATCATGTTCAGTTCCAACACATACATTGTATCAACCTCTCAGTGTGTGGTGAAGTGTTCTGCCTATTTTTTTCAAGTGTCCCTGTTCTTCTTTCACCTCCTAAGTAGTTCAAGCCATAGCTCGGTGGCGATCCTATCTACTTACTACAATGGCATATGAAATTGAGAGTACAATCATACCGAATTGCACTTCGCATTGACATCCCTTAGGTGTTGTATTTGGTTATCACCTAGATCTATGATACAGCTCTTCTTAAGTTTGGATTATTTGGAGTGGCCAGAACCAAATACTTCGCATGAGTCCATCGTGCTCAGTATTCATGGCAGCTAAAGTCATATATTGAACATGCCTGCAACAAGCGTTCCATACTGTCATAAGGAGTGATATCCGACCAGCTCGCCAAACCTTTTGTTCATTCCTATTTCATTCTCATCTTACACCGTATAGGTCTCTCCGATCAATTTGATCATCCTCTCCGAGTCTCGAGATTGAAGCATCCTAGGATCCACAAAGTTATAGGTTGTTCATCATCACTTCATTACTCACAATGCTCACCCTTGCTCTTATTGTTACATCTCTGTTCCTTTGTTATCTCGTCATAGCAAAGCTATAGAGGGTAATGATGAAGCAGCTTGAGCGTGCCAAGTATACACCATTCACTTCCCTGTAGTCCCTCAATGGAGACTCAATAGTAGTCTCCCAGTGGATGGCTTTCGCGCTGTCGAGGGGAGCTTGACTGTGCCCAAGTTATCAATTTATACAGTCTTCAATTAAAGTGAATACTCAAAATTCTCTTCGAGATAGCTCCCGTTCACCAATGACTACCCGAGTCTTTGTCATTACTTCTCTTAGGGCCTCAGCTTTACCATTAACCTACCGTAAACTCTGCCACACATGCTTCTGCCTCTTCCTTACCAGAAATAAGCATATCGTAATCATAAGCCGATTAACCCAGGATTCTCCTAATTCCGCTACAACCATTCCTTACTCCCAAGTCTCAGAACTATAGAAGTGATACGTAATGCCTGAATGAGCATAGGAGAATGCGTGGAGGCCACGCTGCCATTTCCGCAGACAATAGAAGCGCGATACCTGGTGATCACTCTTCTTCTGGTAAACTGTGCTCCTGGAAGAGCAATAGCACTTGGTGGAAGGTTGTAATCATGAACCCATAGTATTGCATGTGTACCACCCTAATTGAGGACTTTTAAGTTCGGATCTAAAGCAGCTACCCTTTCACTCCCCTCTTCCTCAATCTAACATGAACAGTAGAATGGGGTAACTGAGCGCGCATCTATTGCACATCTAAGCGTTCATAGATATCTGAGTTTCTATCAAGAGCACACAAAGATAGTCGACAAATCAGACTGATGCATATGCATGAGAGATGTAGCAGGTTGTATGCTTCGAGATTCTATTCTAGATTCAGTCTACAAGTTTCTGCGTCCTCCGTAGTGAATTCACTTGCATGCTTGCTTTTAACAATACATGAAATTTGTGACACCCGCATGCCCACCAATCACTAGCCTTTTCACCATCGTTTTAGATCAAAGGATGACTTATTTCTGTTCGCGAATGATAAGGAATTAGTAGTCTTACGTGTTGTACAAGGCATAGATCTAGTACGGTGAACGACACACTCAGCAGCTCGACCAGACTACCCCGACTAGACTACAATGGTCATCCTTAATGTTGATGAGGATTCTGAAGAGTATCTGATCACTCAACAATGCACAAACCTGAAGTTCACAGAGACATACCTTACATTTCCAGATTTTTTGCAACATTGTTATTCGACCCCATCTTCCTTCGAAGCTATTGCCATCCTCCACTTGAAGTTTTCCATTGTTTTTTTGTTGGTGAACCCCTAAAAACTTATTATTCACACATGATAAGGAAAATCTTGAAAATCAACAACAAGTAGTGTACAAGAGGATCTAATCTACTAATTTTATCATTTTTCTAACTCGATGGATCACTACACGTGAATGGTTAATCATCCAAAGAGGAGATTCTGACCATCACAAATAGCTCATCCCATACAAGTTATTGTAAATCTTGCAAGCTACAAATGCTCACAAGAGCGTAATGAAATGAAAAACTCAAAAAATTGTCATGAAAAGCTTGCGTACACGTCACTTTCATGCCATAAACCATCACGTAAGTGACAAGAGAACGCTCCCCGGCAACGGCGCCAAAAGTTGTTGACGTTGTAGCATCACAACTCATACTTGTCAAACCAGGAAGCATCTCATGAGACCCAAATGTTTGCGTAGAAGCACTCAGCAGTTGTAATGGTGCTTTGTCAACGTATGATTAACAACGTTATCAACAAGAAGATACAACATAAGCATCACGAATGATGCACCTAATCGTAATCACAAGCATAATAACGACGTAATCATACATCAACATGTCACAAGCGTTAGACAAGAAGAGAACAAGCACGCACGCACATCATGACGACAAAAGAGTAAGAGTCTAACTACAAACTAGCATTATCTCATTACTTCTAAAAGAGCTCTCCCCAAAAGTAGAGGTGGAGACATCTTTATATACAAAATGGCAAAAAAGCATGCTATGTGGGATTTCTCAACTGAAAGGAGAATGAATCCCACTTATTGTCTAGTCTGGCACTCACACACACCTATACAAGAGTGCTTTATTAACTGAATGAAAGGTAGAAAAAGGTACAAATGGTGATGAAAAAAGAGTGGATCCAAGAAATATATATTTTATCTTCAACACTAGGTTCAAGTCCCACCCAGGGCTGGATGCCTTAGAGTTCCCTAAGATGGGTGCCTCTACCTTACTAGGTCGGGTGTGTCTGTCTTTCCGAATTCATTGTACTCTCAAAAAAAAAAAAAAAAAAAAAACATATTTTCCAGCAAAACCATATTGGCAGAACGCGATATCGATCAATGCAATAATAAATTGATAAGTTCCATAGGAAACAGAAAAACAAACGGCATATTGAGAAATCACCGTTGTGAGAACATCACCCTACCAAGCTTCATAACGTCAATCTCCAATTCAGGGCATATACATCATGCCGCCTTGTTGGGCTCTACAATATCGTCATAGCAGAAAGTGAAAGGAGCTTGGGGATGGTCATGGCCTTGAAGCATAGCAGTCACTGTGGAACATGGACCTTGCAAGGGTTGCGCAACCGTAGGAACAGAAACCTGACATCCTTGGAAAAGGGGATGAAATCCGGAAGAGAGGATGCAGCCTCGTACGCCTGCCACACATTCACGAACAATGACTGTTCAAGCATTGCGCAATCGGAACATCATAACCAAAGGTAGGGAATGCCACTTGTGGTCGCCAGTGTTGCATGGTAGCATGGATGCCATGCACAGTGAAGAGAGAAAGAGGGAGAGTAGAATCGACGTCGCCAATGTTGCACATAAATCAAGAACAGCAAGAACAATAAAAATAACTGATTAATTAAGAACAAGAAACTACAAGTATAAAGAAATACGTCCCAATCCATGTGTGGCGATGCAAAAAAGAGACAGATCTTCCATTACTCATAAAGCCTTATTTATACAATGATAGTGGTCTTAAAGGCTCTTCACACTCATCCTTCTTCCAACCCTTCAAATGAACCTTAGTACAATCAATTACATAAATGAAGATGTGCTCCTAACAGGGATTTAGAGTAGCCCTACACTTAATGATGAGAGAGACACCTTGGAGAGGAGGGGTGGCTTAGAGTAATCCCCGACTTGTTGAGAGAGACACTTGGGAAAGGAGCTTAGAGTAGCCCTAGAATGCACACCAAGTTAGCCTTAGAGTAGGCTTAGGAATTTGAAAAGTGTGTGGGTGGGCCTAGACTAGCCTCCAACCCACAAATGCACACACACACTCAAAGTCTTTCATATATTTCTTGTTGTTACAAGACGGGCACTTAGTACCAAAGGAGTCCTTGAGGGAGAGGGTTAAGACCTTTTGGAAATACAATAAAACCCCATTTGATGTGCCAAGGTGGGTGCCAAAATTAAGGGTGGGTACCCTTAGAAAATACAAAGAAAAAACCCCTTAGGGATTACAATAAAAGTTGAAAATTTTTAAAACTAAGGATAGAGGATCCTTTGGTGATAAAATGAACCCTTAAATGACAATGAAGAAGGCACTTTAGTACTCCAAGTTCCAAGCCAAAAGTTCTTATGTCAAGCAAACTCTAGTGATATGTTGATGCTTAGTAATTCTTTAGAGGATATTTTGAATTACACTTTTGGAAAAATGGAGTAGGTGTTATTTTCTTTCAAGGTATAATATAGGCCATCAACTCTTGAGTCATTAAGTCTAGTATTCCAAGGTTAAGGTGCTAGTGTGAAACACCCGAAGAAGGACAATAGGTAATGTGTGCTCGTCAAATAACTATTGAGTGAGGATCACAAGTAGATGACAATAATTGATCTCACCAAAACTTCATTTGAGCAACTTGAATCAAAAACATAATTAAAATATAGTTGGCAGAACAGGATAGCAAATCGATCTTGGATACATCATCCATGATCTAATGATTTGAGTGTACACATCATTCATGATGTAATCATGATCTATATGCACACATCATTGGGGATGTAATCAAGATGCATATGCACACATCATTGATGATGTAATTGAACAAATTGGTGTAGCAAAAAAATTGGGCTCAATCTTTCTCTCTTGCTCTGACCTAGATATGGAATGGATACTCACAATTGTAGAAAAAGCTTACTCTCTCTCTCTATCTATCTCTCTATCTATCTATCTATCTATCTATCTATCTATCTATCCATCTATCTATCTATCTACATGAGATGCTAGAGATGTTGCTATGCACTGAGAGGAGTCGTAGTGCTCTCTATGTTGCTCTGAAGGAGATATTTTCCCATTGTTATGGCAAAGGCTCCTTAAGAGCTCTACAACCCGAGCTCGAAACAATGAGAGGAAGCCTACTGTTATTGAAAGAGGCTCCTCTAGAGCTATGCAGCCCCAACTCAAAATGATCAGAGAATCCTGCTCATCTCCTAGAGGAGTATCTCTCCTATCAAAGTCAAGCAGCTCACATATGGAATGGTGCATTATGTCAGGGAGCACTACACCCACATCAATGGGATGATCAAAATAGCTTCTGTGCAATTGTTTGATTCACACTTCTCTTTCTGGTATAGAGATATGGTGGCTTGACCAGATATCTGCTTGTTTCCATGATCAAGGCTTAGATTTGGAATATGGATGGTCAATTATGCTATCAAGAATGGGCACATTGCCACACAAGCAAGATTTCTATTGTGAAGTAAGAGAGTATTGTGCACAGAAAACTGACAAGCTCAAAGAAGGACATAAAAATGCAACTCGCCAACTTCCTTTTGGAAGAATATGGTGATCAAACTGTTGACGACATGATTCCCCCTACTTCATCTACATTTGTATTCCCATGAGTGCATCTCCATTTTGTATCTAGGAGGCACTCCATTTCTAATCTATTTCCATTTTATATTGTATTTCCTTTGTATTTGGGTACCTTGCCATGTGCTTCTACCAGTTGTATTCATTCTCCTTTCAGAAGACTTATCCCACATATGATGTACTTTTGAGAGCCCCTCCCAAATCTATATAAGGAGGGCCTCTCCCCTCATTTGTACTTGGTTAGAAGCTTGAGGAGCCTACTCCATGCTCTTGGCAAGTCATTTCTAATCCACATGAGTTTACCCATTTCATGGTCTACTCATTTTGTGTCTCACACATTCTTTGTTTTGTGAGAGTACTTTACTTTTCATTTTGCTTCCGCGTGCGTACTCTCTACATGGTATCAGAGCGCTAGGTGGAGGTTGTTAAAATGTTTAAACGCGAAACTAACTGTCAGAGACGCGTTAAACATCTGATTGGGTTCTTGGGAGTGGAAGGGGTCTGTTAAACAGAGGCCCTATACTTGGTTCCCAAACTAACCACTCACACACAGCAGTATACTGTTGCTCAAAGCTCTATCAAGACTTCGTTACACTTACAATCTTATAGTACTCAACCAAACTCTCCAATACTTGACCGAACACACTGCACCAGACTACGCGGTATCGTGATACAGAGTTACTTGATTAACTTAATAACTGTTCCGAATGTAAACTACTGTAACACTAAAGACAATATCAGTAATTCAACCTTCACCGAATAGGTACAACAATCAAACAAAACCGAAGACACAGAAGAACTCAACAGTCTCAGACACACAGTACTAAAGATCCACTACGCAACTTAAGACAACCCTTACTGTAGCCTAATCTCTACCGCATGAGGACAGACCTCAACACCGAAGAAACACAATACGACTTAGAGTTCTCAGAACACTGCCGTGATTACACAGACTTTATCTAACACGTTACAGCACCTTACAAGAAAGAGTGACACCACGATACACTTAGTCAACAACAATCACAACCGAAACTCTGCAGACAATTCGCTCAGACAACAGTCTAACGATCAACTGAACATCTATGTAACTCACGAACAGCCACAGGTATCAATAGAAAACCAGACAGAACAAGAGTAGTATACTCAGAATTATCCAACTCGACACGCAGTAACGTCACAGACAAATCACCCAGACAGACAGTCTGGTGATCTCACGGAGCGTCACACAGCATCTCTTTTTCATTGCTTTATATAAAGATTACAAAGTATCGGTGTAACAACCTTTCATTCGTGCGAACAAGATTCAGTTTTGTTTTTACAATCACCAATCCGGCGGTCGACTAACACTCTGGCACGCACGGTGGACTCGAACCCGCAGGTTTTACAAAATTACGGTTCATCTATAATACCTTCTAAATACATGGATCTGGCTAATCTAAAGGTTCGGGTGATTTTCTTTTTTAAAGCCTCTAACATCTGTTTCAAAGTATCAGGTTCTACTAATTGTGCATCTGTTCTTACAGAACTTAGGGAAATTACTTCGGCCAGCAAAATTTCTGCCTGCGTCTGCAAAAAAGCTTCTTGTAAATAGAAGTCGTTTGATAAGGCCGCATCCCTTGATACTTTCATCTCTGTAAGTTGTTTATCCATCTTGGCCAATATTTCTTTCTGATTGTCGAGTTGGTTGTCTTTTCTGTCGATCTACTGATTCTGGAATTGGATTGTTCTGGAGTAGGCATCTCTTTCTCTGCGAAGATCTGCTATTACTTTTTGCAGTTGAGCTTCTACGGTCAATTTTCGTTTGAGAATGTTGTTAACTTTTGATAAATTGATCTTACATCTCTTGAGTTCTTCAGCTGTTTTCATAGCTAGATCATGTTGTTCTTGGCCTTGTTGTACTAATTCATCTAGTTGCTATCATGTTTCTTCTAACAGGATCCCTAAGGCTACTCGTGCATCTTCTCTATCCTGTAGGTCTTGCTTCAACTGAATGACTTCGGCATTTGCATCATTTAATAATTCTTCTTTCTTTCTGAGCTCAGCCAGTGCTGCATCCCTTTGAGTTGTAATTTCTACATGTTTGGCCATTCGGGCTTGTAACTCCTTCAGTTGTTCTTGTAAGGCTTGATTTTCTGCCTTAGCCACCACCAATTCTTCTTGTAGAGGACTAATATCCGCCTCCAGTACATCTACCTTGTGTTGGAATTCCTCTCGGATGCTATCAGTGACCTGTTTCATCTATACTGGTAATTGCTGCGATAGCTGAGTTATCAATTGACCCATGTTTGCAAGCTCAGAGATCATGGGAATCGAAGGAAGTGGAAGATGAGGATGAGGTTGAGATGAGGATGTGGTGAGTAGCTGTTGGGAGTTCGATGGAGAGTAGTTTGGGGATGAGGAAGAAGAGGCAGTGGGTTCTTCCGAAAGAATGGGTGGAATTTGGATAATGGGGTTGAGTGGAGGTTCCGGTGGGGGAGTGGGAAGAACAAAGTGAGATTTTGTTACCTTTTCTGTGGTTTGTTGTGTAGTGTCGGCGGTGTTGGTAGTTGTGGACTCGACTGCTTTCAGTAGTTCTTCGAAAACTTATTTAATTATATGTTCTTCATTTTCTTGTTGTTCCTGCTCCGATTGCTGCTGAGATGCTTCTTCTGACGAGCTTGTGTCAGATTCGGTGGGAGCCTCCTGTTCCTGTTGCTGTTCTGAAGAGGATTGTGCTGATGACTCGTGATGCATGGAGGTTGCTGTGTCGTGAAAGGTTTCTTCTTTGTTAGCTTCTTCTTCTTTTTCGTCTGCCTTATTATTCGCGGTTGAACCCTGTACTTCGCTATCGGATGAACTTATCCTGATTCTTTTCTGACGGAGAAGGTGGAAAATCTCTTCGTCATTTTCATCTTCATCGTCCTCTAATATTTGTGCAAATTCCTCATGGCATAGAACGGGCCCGCGGGGTGGTGGTTGTGCTGCTAGAATGGTCGGAAATAGAAAGGATATGATGTGAGGCATTCTTGATCTTGGCATATCACCCTTGTTTACTTGTTTGATGATTGCAATGCATTCTCTATGAATGCGGCGGAAGAAGTAGGATGCAAAATTTATAGGCTCTCTCGCAGCTAAATCTATTGCCGAATAGAAAGGCTGAGAGATGCCATAGGTTCGTTTCTGCAGATTAAGAATGGCTACTAAGAACTGTAGCGCGGATCTCTCAGGCTCAGGGCAGCAGAGTATTGCGTATTCGTTGGATGAGCTCCTAGGGAATAATTGATTCATGGTGGCAATCGAGAGATTTGGGCCATTTTCCCGACCTTGCCGAGGGAGTCGAAACGCATCAGCAAAGGCCTGGAACGTGATTACGGTTCGGGAGGGTAGGGATGTGATTGCCCAACTTTGTTTGGTGGCAGGTGTGTTAGCGATGGCGGCGATTATCTGGGCATAGAATGGGTGGCAATCCACTGAATGCCACGGCAATTCAGCGAAATTGACCAACCCACGGGTGCATAGGAACTCTCCTACATCGGCAGGGAGTCCGTCACGAAAAGCGGTGAAGTTTGCCAGAGCTTCCATGGCGCATACAGCAAAAGCAAGCACAAAACACAAAGCACAGGTTTACACAATCACACAAATCACGCAAACACAATAGCAATTTTCGGCGAAATGGAAAAGGTAAAGTAGATGCTTTGCCGGCGAGAGCAATCAAAATCACTAATCATCGTGCGACGTTGAGATGATAATTTCATAACTTCAGTGTGCATGCAAGAGCAGATCGATAATGCAGGGCGGTTGTTGACATAATTAGGTATTAAAACGGGGATATTTATAGACTTATTTTATTAAGCGCGCAAAAACAAAAGAAAAGAAAAGAGAAGAAAACGCAAAATACGTGGCCAAACCGCAAAACGTTTTAGTGCGGATCCAATGGTTGTTGATTCAGCCGCAGCTTTGAACCATTCATCACCTTTGGAAGAGGTAGTCCGGTCAAAGTAGTCAACCGAAAATTGGCTGGGCCCACCTGTTCAGAAATCCGGTAGGGACCAAACCATCGTAACTTGAATTTGCCAGCAGAGCGATTCGACTTTGGATTATAAAAGAGTACAAGTTGCCCCACCGTAAAAGCTGGAGTCCTTAGATATCGATCATGTGTTCGAGCTTGTCTTAACTGAACTTCCTGGATAGTCAGAAAACTTGTCCATCGATGCTCATCTAGTTCTCTGAGTGTATTCAGCCGAAATGATAAAGAATCTTCTGGTATCAATTTTTGAGTGAGAGCTACACATAAACTTGGCACAACAATCTCCATTGGTGCTATGGCTTCCAGTCCATAAGATAGTTTGAAGGGTGTTAGTCCTGTTGCTACTTTATAGGTAGTCCTGTACACCCATAATGCTGCAGGTAACAGTTGATCCCATCTTTCCGGTGCTTCCAGAATCAATTTTTGAAGCATATTCAACATGGTCTTGTTTGTACTCTCAGCCAAACCATTTGCACGAGGATAATATGGTGAACTGAATTTATGCGTGATTGGAAAGAATATGTGAGTACTTTCATTAAATTGTTGACAAAATGAGTGTCTTGATCTGTAACAAGCTCTAGAGGTAAGCCAAAACGCGGAAAGACATTTTTCATTAGACACTTTGCCACCAAAACAGCTGTGGCAGACTTTAAAGTCCATGCTTCTGCCCATCTGGTTGCATAGTCTGTACATGTTAGAATATAACGGTTACTACTGAGTATTGTTGGCGGTGTAATAGGTCCAATAAAATCTAGACCCCACTTCTGAAAAGGCTCCAACCGCAAGACCGGTTGGAGAGGGAACAAATGGAGTTGTAGAGGTTGTCCAGACCGCTGACAAGTATCACATTGTTTGACAAACTGGGATACATCCTTGTACCGAGTAGGCCACCATAGTCCACTCTGCAAAATTTTACGGTGCGTTAAATCTGCTGCAAAATGGCCATCGGAAGGACTTGTGTGAGCCAAAGTAATGACTGAATTAACTTCGTGTGGAGGAATACAATGAAGTAAAATTCCAGTGTGATCCATATAGAATAATTCCCCAGCAATTAACCGAAATTTGCGACTGTATACTGCAATCTTCCTACGCATTGCAGGAGAAGCCTGAGAAGGAAGGCATCCATCGGTAAGAAAGGTCAATATCTGATCATAATATGTAGATGGCATAGGTGGGTCTGCAATTTCATCATTAGTTGGTTCAGAAACATAAATCGTTGGTGTTGTGTCATCTACACCGACCGGAGCTTCACCGGAATCTAAGCGAGAAAGAAAATCTGCTAATGCATGTGAATTGCCTGGCCGATGAATAACTTCGTAATCAAACTCTTGTAAGAGCAGAACCCATCGTGCTAATCAACCACCTAAATGCTGCTACCGTACCAGGTAGACAAGTGCAGCATGATCTACATGAAAAGTAAATTTACGGCCAAGTAAATAATGCCTAAATTTCTTGATAGAGTATACTAAACCCAGACATTCCCTTTCTGTTACAGAGTAATTCTTTTCAGCAGGGGCAAGCCTTCGGCTTGCATAGTATACTGGCCTGAATCACTTATCGGTTTGTTGCATTAGAACACTCCCAATTGGTATATCTGAAGCATCAACAAATACATGAAATGGGTGATCCCAGTCAAGAGGCTGTAAGATTGGAACCTGTGTTAGTAATTCCTTTAGACGATCAAAAGCAATTTGACATTCCTAAGTCCACTCAAATTGTCGGGGAGTCTTGATTATTAGCCGGTTCAGTGGTATCGCCAGATGAGCAAGCCATCGTAAGTGTCGTCCATGCCATATTACTTGTCCCATGAAACACATTACTTCCTTAGGTGTAGTGGGTACAGGTGCTTCTAACACAACTCTGATTTTATCTGGATCCACCTGTATACCCTGTGCAGATACAATGTGGCCAAGTAGCTTTCCACATGAAATCGCAAACACAGATTTATTTGGGTTCAAACAGAGTCTGTATTCTCTGCACTTCTCAAAGCAACACCGTAAATGGAACAAGTGTGCTACCATCTTACCAAATAACGAAAAATCATCAAGATATACTTGCATAAAAGAGGTAAGGTAGGGTGAGAATATTTCCTGCATGCATCTTTGAAAAGTACTAGGGGCATTTCTTAATCCGAACCACATAACAGTACAGGCAAATACACCCCAATTGGTGATGACCGCTGTTTTTGGTATATCTTCCTCAGCCATTCTGACCTGATTATACCCACTGTATCCATCTAAGAATGAGTACATTTCCTGTCCTGCTACTCTATCAAGCATTGTGTCAAGAAAAGGTAGCGGAAATGGATCAGACACCGTAGCTGCGTTCAGTTTCCGGTAGTCCACACAAATTCGCAGTTTCTTATTCTTTTTAGGAACAATAACAATTGGTGAGATCTGTTCAGCATGCTCTACTGGTACAATGAATCTGACTTTGAGTAACCTATCAATCTCTGCTTTTACCTGTGATGCATAGTTCGGATTCATCCGGTAGCTGGGTTGTTTGATTGGTTTTGCTTCCGGCTTTAGCATGACCCTATGTTGGTATATACGAGGGTCCAAACCCTTCATATCTTTGTAATCCCATGCAAAAACGTCAGAGAACTCTCGGAGTAGTTGGATTAAGTCTACTTGAAATACTTCAGGTAAGCTTTCCTTCATCTTGACAGGACGCGGATTTTCTTCATCTCCTAAATTATAGGTAATCAACTGATCTTCTGGAACATAGAATTGTCGGGACTTCTCTGTATCTTCAGCTGGCTTAAAAAGTTGTTGTAGATCATCGTTATCTATAGCAGCAGTATCTTCTTTCTTATCTTCTTCAGTCACAG
This sequence comes from Ceratopteris richardii, assembly GCA_020310875.1. Classification (NCBI taxonomy): domain Eukaryota; kingdom Viridiplantae; phylum Streptophyta; class Polypodiopsida; order Polypodiales; family Pteridaceae; genus Ceratopteris; species Ceratopteris richardii. The sequence goes on along the minus strand of CM035444.1, from coordinate 3,815,255 downwards.
GCATTACTGTACAAACTACCGGATTCCAATTATCTACAACAGATTGTAGATCAACAGTTCCTAAGGAGATCAAATCAATGTTATTCTTCAAAAACTCTTCTTCTTCATCATCTGACAAACCATCTAACATATGAACTGCTTCTGCAAAGTAAGGTCTAGCATGTAATTCGCAAGGTTGTATAGCATCCAATTTTACAACATATTTACAATTATTATCCTTGAAAGTGAGTTCCTGTGCAGACCAATCCTGTATGACCTTAGCCTGTTTCAGCCAAAGGCGGCCGAAAAGAAGATTATAATCAAGACTGGATTCTGGTAATTCTAGGACGACAAAGGTCATTTTGAATGTTGTACCCTGCGAAGTTATTGGTACATTTCGCACAAGTCCTACTGGATGGACTCTTGACTGGTCGACCATTCTGACAAAAAATTGAACTGGTTCGATTTCTGTCCATCCTAACTTTTTACACAGTGTGGCAGTAGCAATGTTGACACCAGACCCTCCATCAATTAGTACCTGTGAAATTTTGTGATTTTTATACCATACCGTAATTAAAGGAACCGAATGATCAACCATAGAATCAGCTTCTGGTTGCATTGTTGCTGTTGCTGGAATGCATGCAGACCCAGTACTAAATTGTTGCTGAAATTGCTGGCGGACTCCTGGTACTAGTGCAAGTAACTGCCCAAGAGGGAGAGTAATGGATGCTTTAGATAAAATTTCCGGGGCCTTATGTGATTGAATTATATTTTCCACAGATTCTGAAGATGATGTGCCTGTTGAGGATGATGTGTCTGCTACTAGATTAGAATCTTGTTTTTGTGTTCCTTCCTCAGGTAACGGAGCCTGGGTCACCGGAATAGGATCTGGGAATACTGTAGGCTCTGTGGTGGTCCACTGACTAGCTTTATCATACATTCTTTGTTGTTCATATATGCCTGGTTCAAACACTTCAGCTGCTGGTTGCAGTGTCTTACCGGATCCGGTTTGAACTACTGCAGCTTGTGTTTCTATAGGTGTGATATGTACCATATTAGTCATTGGGTTCTGGCGCTCCTTCTTCCTTTGATCGTATTCTGCCGCATCTTTACAAAATCTTCGAATGTGGCCAAATTCACCACAAAAATGGCAGCGAGGTGGTGGCAAATTAGTATTTTCCTGTGCTCGTCCTCCCTGCCAACGGTTTGCATTGTAGTTATTATTTCTCTGTCCTCTGTAATTTCGATATCCTTGCTGCTGGTTATTTCTCATCTGCGGAGGAACATAATGATTGGTAGGCTGCCCTGGTTCTTGTATAATTGCATTTACCATTGTTGTTCCCTATACTTTAGCATTGTATGCACAGTTTTCGGTGGTATGTCCGATAGTGTTATAGATAGCACAAAACAACTAGTTAAGTGCACAAGTGGCATTGGTGTGCCCTGAATTCTTGCATATGGTGCAGAACATCTGTCGGGTCAAATCGTCTGCAACATTTTTACTTGCTTTTAACCATTCCAGATCTTCTGTAAATCCTCCTACCTTGTTTTCCAGCTACAAAGCCATTGCGATCACCGCATCTAGCGTCATAGCTCCCACACAGCGTATGATCATAATCTGTTTAAGTTGCGGAGTCAAACCATTGATAAACCATTGAGTGATGACGTCATCTGGTAGGTTGGCATGTGCTTGTGGTAATTGCCTCAAATGCGTTCTGAATAGGGTGGCATATTCCTGCACTGTTTGATTCATCTTCTGTCTATTGTTTTGTAGGTAATCGAAAGTTTCGGCTGAATTCTTCTTTAGCCTGAATCTCTACAAAAATGCATCCCTTACTGCTTCATATGTGCCGAAATGGTTAATATCATATTCTGTAAGCCACTTGGTTGTTTCATTAACCAATGTGGACTGGAAGACAATAGCTTTAGATGTCGGATCAGGCGGATGATTGAGCACTGCGTAACTTATCTCAAATGTGCGTACATGAGCATCTGGGTCATCTCCTAGAAATCGACCGAATTTTGTGTACGTTACTCCTGTTGGAGTCGGTCGGGGTGGAAATAACTGTTGCTGCTGTTGTTGCTGTTGTTGTTGTTGTTGCCCACTCATCGTGCTGGCGGTGGTATTGGGACTATCTTCTGTATCCCGAAGCTGAATATCTGAACCGTCGGAATCTGTATCTTCAGCTTGTGCACTCTCCGGCTCGATAATATTGTTCAATATATTTCGGATCTCAGCTTCGAACACGCTACCTTCCTTCTTGATATCAAATGTAGGAAAGCTTACTCGAAATAGCGGTGACTGGACTAAAGATTCACCAAGAAATGGTAAACCGTCATCGGAACACTGTGGACTCTCAACAACTGGTACTGAAATGACACCGGAAGGTGCCGAATTTTCACCAAAACAAGGTGCTTTTTCTTCTTTACTGATTTCTTTGGCTAATGCGTTTCTATTTGTAAACAAATTTGAATCTTTACCCAATGGTGTTAAATTAACTTTATGTTGCGTCCTGGTAGATTCTGGAGTTACTATATTTTCGACAGATCAGAGACGCGTTAAACATCTAATTGGTTTCTTGGGAGTCGAAGGGGTCTGTTAGACAGAGGCCCTATACTTGGTTCCCAGACTAACCACTCACACACAGCAGTATACTGTTGCTCAAAGCTCTATCAAGACTTCATTACACTTACAATCTTACAGTACTCAACCAAACTCTCCTACAGTTGACCGAACACACTACACCAGACTATGCGGTATCGTGATACAGAGTTACTTGATTAACTTAATAACTATTTCGAATGTAAACTACTGTAACACTAAAGACAATATCAGTAATTCGACCTTCACTGAATAGGTACAACAATCAAACAAAACCGAAGACACAGAAGAACTCAACAGTCTCAGACACACAGTACTAAAGATCCACTACGCAACTTAAGACAACCCTTACTGTAGCCTAATCTCTACCGCATGAGGACAGACCTCAACACCGACGAAACACAATACGACTCAGAGTTCTCAGAACACTGCCGTGATTACACAGACTTTATCCAACACGTTACAGCACCTTACAAGAAAGAGTGACACCACGATACACTTAGTCAACAACAATCACAACCGAAACTCCGCAGACAATTCGCTCGGACAACAGTCTAACGATCAACTGAACATCTATGTAACTCACGAACAGCCACAGGTATCAATAGACAACCAGACAGAACAAGAGTAGTATACTCAGAATTATCCAACTCGACACACAGTAACGTCACAAACAAATCACCTAGATAGACAGTCTGGTGATCTCACAGAACGTCACACAACATCTCTTTCTCATTGCTTTAAATAAAGATTACAAAGTATCGGCGTAACAACCTTTTGTTCATGCGAACAAGATTCAGTTTTGTTTTTACAATCGCCAATCCGGCGGCCGACTAACACTCTACGCGAAACTAACTGTCAGAGATGCGTTAAACATCTGATTGGGTTCTTGGGAGTGGAAGGGGTCTGTTAGACAGAGGCCCTATACTTGGTTCCCAGACTAACCACTCACACACAGCAGTATACTGTTGCTCAAAGCTCTATCAAGACTTCGTTACACTTAGAATCTTACAGTACTCAACCAAACTCTCCTACAGTTGACCGAACACACTGCACCAGACTATGCGGTATCGTGATACAGAGTTACTTGATTAACTTAATAATTGTTCCGAATGTAAACTACTATAACACTAAAGACAATATCAGTAATTCGACCTTCACCGAATAGATACAACAATCAAACAAAGCCGAAGACACAGAAGAACTCAACAGTCTTAGACACACAGTACTAAAGATCCAGTACGCAACTTAACATAACCCTTACTGTAGCCTAATCTCTACTGCATGAGGACAGACCTCAACACCGACGAAACACAATACGACTCAGAGCTCTCAAAACACTGTCGTGATTACACAGACTTTATCCAACACGTTACAGCACCTTACAAGAAAGAGTGACTCCACGATACACTTAGTCAACAACAATCACAACCGAAACTCTGCAGACAATTCGCTCAGACAACAGTCTAACGATCAACTGAACGTCTATGTAACTCACGAACAGCCACAGGTATCAATAGACAACCAGACAGAACAAGAGTAGTATACTCAGAATTATCCAACTCGACACACAGTAACGTCACAGACAAATCACCTAGACAAACAGTTTGGTGATCTCACGGAACGTCACACAACATCTCTTTTTCATTACTTTATATAAAGATTACAAAGTATCGACGTAACAACCTTTCGTTCGTGCAAACAAGATTCAGTTTTGTTTTTACAATCGCCAATCCGGCGGCCGACTAACAAGGTCTTGGTGGTGTGTTTGGTGGTCGTTTTGGTGGTGGTGCTTAAGTGGTGGTGGGTTTGCTTGCTCCTCAGTGAGAGAGGCATTTACCATTAATTTCACTCTTTTGGGACTCATTTTGCCCATTTTCCCACCCTTCCACCTCGTCTTATTTATCATTTTATATCCCTTTTAACCCCACTTTCCCTCCATCCCACCTTTTTTTTGTGTTCACACATTTGGTGGTCTACTTCGACTTTACACATGTTGTGGAGTTGATAATTAGAGTCAAGTATTTTGAAGTGTTTCTAATCATTGTTATGCCTTGCATTAGTAGCCCCTTTTCTAGTGTATGAGACAATTTCAACACTGCATAATGATTTATGTGGTCATTCGAAGTTCAATGGCACACGAACACTGCATACTTTTAGAGATGCGTCAGAAGTGCTATTGAGCATTCCATCGCTTCATCATCATCATCATCATCTTCTGTGGTATGCATCTTCTGTGGTATGCACCTTTGCCCAGTAGCTACCACAACAAGAAGCTCATGTAGAAGCAACACCCGTCGAAATAGATAAAGATCATAATGAAGGAGACATCGTATGTGAGAGAAGCTTTTGTATCCCTTTTCAAATGTGCAGTCAACTTTGCCTCATGCAAAGCAATAGCAATCAACGTTCTCCTTTGTGGGAGTTTGACCATCTATCTCTGCAAGAACTTGATATCCTTGGGTGCTCGGGCTCTTGCCTGACCTCTGACAGAAAGCATCATCATTGCCTCTGTTGATATCACCTTCTGGAAAGGCACTCGAATCCTATGTAAGTACGAATAGCACTAGCTCCACTGTTGCCTGCCTCCCACTCTGTACAACAGCAACACATAGACAACACTTTGTTCAAACTCAAAAAGATTGAAAGAGTGAGAACATTTTTCTCCTGCCAGGCGCCTACACCTTGACGACATGCTAGTTCTCTCACTTCACAAAGAGAGCACTCGGATTGCTCGCCCAGCCTTCACTTCTTCTGTGCCGCACTCAGAGAGAGAGAGAGAGCATGTGCACTATGCACTAATATAATGTATCCCTGGAATTGCCATGCTGTGTAACGTATCTGGGTTGGCATCTGTGTAGCACGCAAAAAAAAACACGCATAGATCATCTGCCATACTTTAATTCTATCATCTGCCTGTAGTCTCTATGTTGTCCAGTTTTGTTGACCGATTATTACCTACTGACGGCATCGATTGTAACTTCTGCAACCATCGAGAGCAAGACAGAGAAACAGCGGGCGAGAGTAAGACAGAGAAACAGTGGAGAGAGAGAGAGAGAGAGCTTTCTCTAGAGTCTGGTGTGCTGGTACACAGAGAGAGTATGGGCGAGACAGCCATCACTGTTGACCTGCAGGGTAGGCGATGATTCAGAGAAGCTTCATGGATGAGTGCATGCATCTGGCATCGGTGTGATTCAACAGTAGTAGAGTAGTTGAAGATATCACCCAACTTGATGTAATGGCTTACGTTTTACGTTTTGTGCAGCATAGTCTCTTGCCACATGGCACTATCCATATTGATTTTATAGGAGTGGCCATGTTGACATTAATATCGCTAGAGAATACAATCGAACTTAGCATTTGATTGTCTACGAGATTTGTTCTAAATAGGCGCATACACTGTGGCACACCAATATTATTCTTAAGTGGATTCGACCCTTAGCCCCTGCCACACTTTGGATTTACTTGCCTCGAACCTTATAAACCATCAAGTGCATATTGTTTTAGTCTTTGACTTTTCAAGCGTACCCACACTTAACTTTGGCACTCAATTTGGTATCCCTAAAAGATTATCACTGTAGTTCCAAGAGGACTTAAGTTCATTACTTTTGGTACACCACTTTGGCACTAAGTGCCCTTCTTGTAATTTCAAACTATAAGAAAAGGATATTGTGTGTGTGTCTTGGGAGGCTACTTTGTGCCCCCAAGTGTAGTTGTTTTTTGTGTGCAACGGGCTAATCTAAGCCCCCTCCTCTCCCGTCAACTTATCTTGGTGTTGTACAAGTGCAGGGCTACTCTAAGCCCCCCCTCCCCAAGAATCTTAACTGTGGTATCCAATTGTTCATTTCAAGCTTTGAATTATTTTGAAACGGTGTCTTTGATAGTGTTTCTAAACACTTTATGCTCAAAGCTTTGTAATGACCAAAAGTGACGGTAGCTTATCATCTATGGCTAACTTCTTACCCTCTTTCACCCCTATTTTTATGCCTAAGGATGAATGTCTCAATGGACAAAATTACAATCTATGGAAAGATGTCATGCACGCCTATCTCTACACGAATCTCCTTCATGTGGTAGTAGACGGATCAGACCCCGAACCCAATAGGGATACCAACTTAGACAATTGGCATGTGTGGAATGTCAAGGACAAAAGAGCTTTAGGTCAGCTGTTACTTGCTTGCGACGAACTGATGAAAGGATATATCACGGCCTGTAAGACGTCCAAGGACGCTTGGGATACATTAGCCGCTTTGTATGAAGACAAAACCCCTTCGAAAATATATGTATTAGAGGCCGAGTTTCATAATCTGACCATTCGGCCACACGACACAATTACCAAGGTCAGAGCCTAATTTGAGGACTACCAGCATAAATTAGCGCTATGTGGTAGGCAAATTTCTAGTGAAGACATGGCTATTAGGCTTCTTAACAAGTTACCTAAGTCGTACGAGACTTTTGTCACAACTTTGTATAATCGCGGCCAAGTCTTATCTTGGGAAGAGGTTCGTCGACTATTGCTCCTTCACGACTCGCGAGCCAAATCGACTTCCTCCCAAGAGTCTGCCATGAAGGCCAAAGGCCCATTCAATAAGGAAAAACCCACAAGTCATCGTTCTAGCAATGGCTCTAAGCAAGGATCGCATAATTCATCGAAGAAGTTCACCAGTAATTTCTGTGGAAAACACTTAGAAAAGTTTTGCTATAAAAAGAAATAATCATCAAAGGCTTCTACGTCTAGGCAAGCATCCAAAGGATCCCAACATAGATCCCACTGCTCGAGTGAGGAACTCTTCATCTCCACAGAACCAATTGCACTAGTTACTTCTAGCTCCCTGCATGAGTGGATCTTTGATAGCGGAGCTACCTCCCATATATGCAAAGATAAGGACTCCTTTGAAGAACTCAAAGAACACACGGGAGAAGTCTATCTTGGCAACAACAAAAGTTTACCCATCGAAGGAAAAGCGAAAGTTCAAATTACCAACAATCAGGGAGAATGCAAGTCTTTATCCAATGTTCTTTTTGTTCCAAATTTATGTATGAATCTACTTTCCGTCAAGGCCATTACAGATCAGGACAAACAAGTATGGTTTGATAACACCTCAGTAAAGGTAATTGATCCCCATACAAAGGATGTCATTGCTCAAGGTATTGAAGAAAAGGGCCTCTACAAACTATCTTGCTTTGTATCCAAAGAATCAACCTCAAGTTTGTGGCACCAAAGATTTGGCCACAGTTCTTAATTATCAAAAATCTCTTCATCCCAACTTGTGAAGGGATTGCCCAAGATAAGGCAACTTATTGATGTGTGCCAAGCTTGCATCCAAGGCAAGCATCATAGGGCCCCAGTTCCCAAGGAAGCTTCAACACGAGCGAGGAACCCTTTAGCCCTTATCCACATGGACTTATGTGGACCCATGAACACCCCATCCCTGAGTGGATCCCTCTACTTTTATCTTCTAGTAGATGACCACTCTCGCTATATTTGGGTGTACTTTTTGAATTCAAAGGCAGACACATTCTCTAAGTTTCAAACTTGGATCAAGGAAGTTGAGAATGAAGCTTCAACTAAAGTTAAAACCATTAGAACAGATAGAGATGGTGAGTTTATCAATCATGACTCTGATAACTTCCTCAACCAGAAAGGGATCAAAAGACAAGTCACTCAGCCTCATACTCCATCCTAGAATGGAGTAGCTGAAAGGAAGATACGCAGTGTGATGGAAATGGCACGAACAATTCTTCATCACAAGGTCTACCCTACAAGTTATGGGTAGAAGCCGTGCATACTTCCGTTCACATTCTTAATCGAGGATTTACGAGTGCATTACACAAAAAAACACCCTTCAAAGCCTACTATGGAAGAAAACCAAATGTGAATTACTTTCGAGTCTTTGGTAGTGAAGCTTTTTTCCATGTACCAAAAGAAGATAGAAACAAGTTACAATCAAAGTCCAAGAAACACATATTCATAGGGTACATTGACCAATCAAAGGCATACCGTCTATATGATATGAAAAACCACTCCATCACCATTTCGAAGGATGTGATCTTCAATGAAGCTTCCTCAAAGACTTATTGACAAGAGACAGCAAGAACAAAGTCATTATTTCAATTACGCCTTAATGCATCAGATTCAACAAATCCCAGAACCAACTCATTACAAAGAAGCTCAAGGACAACCTGAGTGGGAAGAAGCTATGCAAGTAGAAATGGATGCAATCAAAAAGAACAAAACTTGGACTCTTGTACCTAAGCCCACAAATCATCAAGTCATATGAGTTAAGTGGCTTTATAAAGTCAATTACAAGTCAGATGGCACATTAGACAAGTACAAAGCAAGGTTGGTAGCTAAGGGATACGAGCAACAACATGGCATTTACTATGAAGAAACCTTTGCTCCTACTGCAAGATTTACAACCATAAGAATCATCTTAGCACTAAGTGCTCACTTTAAGTGGCCCATTTATCAGCTGGACGTCAAAAGTGCATTCCTCAATGGAGATCTTCAAGAACAAGTATATGTTGAACAACATGAAGGCTTCAAGATCAAAGGCAAAGAAGATCAAGTCTACAAGCTTCACAAGGCACTTTACGGACTCAAGCAAGCTCCCAGGGCCTGGTATGAAAAGATTCACAAGTTCTTTGAAGACAAGGGATTTCACAGAAGCAATGTTGATGCTAATCTCTATATCTATCAAAAGGAGTCTTTAGTAGCCATCATCATTCTCTATGTAGATGACTTGACCTTGACAGGTTCAGATGAGGAACACATCCAGTTTATCATCACACAGCTTCATCTTGAGTACTCTATGACAGATCTTGGATTACTACACTACTTCTTGGGTATGGAAGTTTGGCAAACAAAAGAAGGTATATTCCTATCACAGAAGAAGTACTGCTCTGATCTACTTTCCAGATATAACATGGACCAGTGTCGCTTAGTTTACCACTTGATCCAAACATCAAGCTTATACTAGAGGACTCTGTTGATATATTTAGGTGGTGATGTGTGTGAACACACTAGGACCGGCGGGGCACTTTTTTCCCTCTTTAGGAGGTTTTTTTCCCCCGACTTGTATATACGCCTATTGCCCTAATGGGATACTTATCTTTGTACATTCTCTAGTAATACATTCAGTATTGTGTGTTGTGCTCCAAGCTTCTTCTTCTTCCTTGTGTTGTTCGCGTGCTTCCGTAGGCGTCTAACTCAAACAATTGGTATCAGAGCATATCGTCTCTTCATCTAGGGTGTCGTCGACACTCCTCCGTTTGCAATCTCAGAATCACACGAATTTTGCTGGGCATACTCAGCGTGTTTCTGAGATCAAAACAGCTTCATTTTGTGTGCCGAAATCGTGATATAAGCTCGTTTCGGCCTTCGAACGCACTATCATAGTGCTTCTGTAGGCTATTTTGTCTTTTTGTGCCAAAGGTATATACCAGTTTCTGTTTGCCAATATAAGCGTCTCGAAGTCTATTACTAGCGGAATTCATCTGGGCAGTTCTGTTCAAATTTTTGAGATACAGTCAATTTTCTGCATCAAGGTATTTTAGTCACCGATCATGGCTTAAAGCAATGATGTATTTCGTATGTTGGTTGTTGAGGATAATTTGGATGGTACCAACTACCCATTATGGGCTTATATGATGCGACATGTGTTGGTTGCAAAAGGACTATGGAACATTGTCCAAGTTGTCAAAAAATGTCCTATCACACCTGCAACTGTTACAACTACAGGTATTGAAGCTGATGCAGAAGGTGTCGAAGATGATGAGATTCTGCATATTCCTGTTCGTGCTGCGGTTTCTACTGCACCTACTAAAGAGCAGATTTGTTGGGATGGCAGAGATGCCCAGGCACATGCATTGATAGCCTTGTCTATCGCACGTGCCATTATTCCTCATATTTGCTCTTGCAGAACAACTAAGGATGCTTGGGATACACTTACCCCATTGTACCAAGCTAGGAATGAGGCTTGTGTTGCTTACCTCCGAAAACAGTTGGAGAGTGAGCACATGAATGAAGGTGATTCTATGGACAGTTTCCTAACAAAGATCAAAGACTTGAAGGAGCATTTGATTTTTGTTGATGAGGTTATACCAGATAGCTCACTTGTGCAGACCGTTCTGAATGGTCTTCCTGATTCATATCAGATTTTTGTTTCTACTCTTCAGTTGATGATGAAAGGCAATCCAAATGCCTTGTCATTTGAGGAGTTAGTCTCTGTTCTGTTGCAGGAAGATCGGTCCAGGCAGAACATGTCCATTATGCGTGTTGCAGATCAAGCTTTCCTGGCTAGTCAGAAGGGCAAAGGAAAATGGAGCTCTTCTACTAGTAAGAAAAAATTTGCAAATGCTACACATTTTAAGAACCAAGACAAAGATGAGAAAAAATCAGAAAAGCAGAAATTGTTTTGTAAGTACTATAAAGGGAATGATCATATCATAAAGAACTGTCCAAAATTGGCTGCGAAAGAGGCAAAGAAGAAAGATGCTAGAATGGTTGTTGCAGAAGCCTCTACACCAAAAATGGAGTCTGCTAATCTTGTGCACGAAGAAGAATGGGCGTTTACTACTGTTTGCAATTTTGACCCATCTTCTCATGAGCAGTGCATGTCTGCAGTAGACTCAGATGTTTGATACTTTGACAGTGGGGCAACCAAACATATTACCTCGCAGCGTAGTTTCTTCTCTTCACTCGAGTCTGCCCCTACAGGGAATACTATTACATGTGCCAACAACTCCTCTTATCCTGTTATGGGAGTTGGTAAGATCATTTTGACTACTGCTGATGGTAGTTCTTTCACTTTGTCAGATGCTTTATTTGTGCCAGGGATCAAAAAGAACCTATTATCAGTTTTTGCATTAGCCAAGATTGGCTTGGTTGTGAAATTTTTTGATGACAAGTGTATAGTTCATGATCTCTCAAATGACGATGTGATTATTGCTTCTGGCATTTTATGTCGTGGGTTGTATAAGCTCATATACTATGAAAGATCTGTAAATGCTTTGGCATGTGCAGTAAATGATTCTCAGGCTATGTCAGATGCAAAGCTTTGGCATGCACTCTTTGGTCATTCGAATTTTGCTAGTTTGCTATGCCTGCAGAAATCTGAAATGGTGTCCTCTTTGCCCAAACTTGAGGCACTTGGAAAACATGTTTGTGAAGGCTATATTTTGGGCAAAATGCAGCGTTCGTCCTTTCCAAAAGATGGTTCAGTTCGGGCTACTCAGAAATTGTAGCTTGTACATAGTGATGTCTGTGGTCCTATGTAGACACCTTCTTTTGGAAATTATCTTTACTTCGTGACTTTCATCGATGATTTTTCCAGGCATGCATGGGTATATCCATTGAAGGAAAAGTCCGAAGTGTTCATGTGCTTCAAACAGTTTTTGGTTTTGGCTGAAAATCTGTCAGCATGTAAAATGGGCACCCTCCGTTCTGATCGAGGGGAGGAATATATGTCTTTTGATTTTAATGCATTTCTGGCTGAACGTGGGATAAAACACCAATGTATAGTGCCGTATACACCTCAACAGAATGGAGTTGTTGAACGAAAGAACAGGTCACTCATGGAGATGGCGAGGTGTATGGTCAAGAGTCAGGCTTTACCACATAGTTTCTGGCTTGAGGCTGTCATGTGTGCAGCATATGTACTGAACAGGTGTCCCACTAAAGCATTGCAGTCTATCACTCCATATGAGGCTTGGCATGATCGCAAGCCATCTGTTGCTCATTTGCGTATTTTTGGTTGTTTGGCATATGCATTAGTGCCTGAACAACATCGCAGAATATTGGATGATAAAGCATTAAAATGTATTTTTGTTGGGTACGTTCATATCAGGAGGAGTCCTATTCAGCATAGGTTCAAGAGAAATAGTACGTATATGCTTTATGCATATTTTGATGAGGTGTTTAAGAAGGTGTGTTCACATGAGTTTGAGGATTTCTAGCAGCAAACTTGTTAGCATTCTATGCTACTTTATAAGTATGTGATCGTTTCACACACGTATCTAACTTAGGGTCTTCCATAGCCTAAGTTCAGATGAGGGTTTGTTGACTATTAGTTTCACACTGATCCTTCCTCTATCAGTCACTCATATTCACTCTTCTATAACCTATAAGGTCACACATCTCATGTATATTCAGATTACTGCCCATACATCTGAATATGTTTGTTACATTGTACATTCACTCATTCATCTATTTCTCATCACATAGAGTGGTTGAGAGTTTTGCTCCCACATTGTACATTGAACATTGGTATATATGATACTATGAGTAAGCGATGGCTTACGTAACACCTTACACATGTCGTCTATTCTTTCTCTATCTTTGTCTCATCGTCTCTATGATTAAGTTGTGGTATGTTCATGTTTTGTCAATATGGAAGATTGTTGGAATTAATGTTGTACATGACTGGACCTATGGAACCATGGACCTGTGACATGAGCCTAGGGCCTACCCCACTTCCAACAGGTTGGAATGTACATCATTTGGACATTAAAACTTCATTTCTGAATGGTGACTTGCATGAAGAAGTGTATGTTTTTCAGCCCCGTGGCTTTGTGCAGAAAGGGCATGAAAACCAGGTGTGTAGGTTAAAGAAGGCATTATATGGTTTAAAGCAAGCACCTCGTGCTTGGTATGAGAAGATACATGCCTATCTGATTGCACATGGTTTTGAGAACAGTCCAACTGAAAGCACTTTATATGTTAAGCGTGCTAATGATGTGCTTCTGATCATTGTTGTCTATGTTGACGACATGCTGCTCACTGGTCCTATTGAGAAGCATATTGCTAATTTCAAGGCTGATTTGCATGCCTCATTTGAGATGTCTGATTTGGGGCATTTGCATCACTATTTGGGCATTCAGTTTATGCAAGTTGATGGTGGAATGGCTTTGTGTCAAACGAAATATATTGACACATTATTGCAGTGTTTTGGCCTTGAAGACTGTAAGCCTATTGCCACTCCTATGGAGACAGGTTTACGATTGAGTCTTGATGATATTGGAGATGCATTTGATGTTGTTCTCTATCAACAGGCTGTTGGATGCTTGATTTACTTATGCATTACTCGGCCAGATATTCAGTTTGTTGTCTCACAGATGAGCAGGTTTATGCATTGCCCAGGAGTCAAGCATTGGCAGGCGGTTAAGCGCATCTTTCGCTACTTGAGTGGTACTCGGCTACTTGGGTTGTTTTATCCCAAGGGGGGATCACTACCGCCAGATTTGCATGCTTTTTCTGACTCTGATTGGGCTGGTTGCTATGACACTCATGTGTCCACTAGTGGCTTTTGCTTCATGCTTGGTAGCTTATGTATATCTTGGTTGAGCAAGAAGCAACCTACTGTGGCCACTTCTAGTTGTGAGGCTGAGTATAGGTCAGCTTTCACAGCTACTGTTGAGTGTGTGTGGCTCAGACGCCTTATGGCTGATTTGGGTGTTGGTCAGACTTCTGCCACCACCACCTTCGCAGACAGTCAGAGCACATTGGCAGTTGCAAGGAATCTTGTGTTCCATGCTCGCACTAAGCACATTGAGGTGCATTATCAGTATGTCAGGGGGAGGTTCTCTACTGGGGAGATCAGCTTGGCATATGTGCCCACGCAGGAGAACATTGCAGACTTTTTTATGAAGGCTCTGAATAGGGAGAAGTTTGAAGCAAAGCTTTGGGCTTACTTCCTTTTGTGGAGTGATTTCCACATAGCTTTGCACTTCCTTATACATGAGTGCCAGCTCCTTGTTCACTGCATCACTCCTAGGGGGGATTTGTTGATATATTTAGGTAGTGATGTGTGTGAACACACTAGGACCGCCGGGGCACTTTTTTCCCTCTTTAGGAGGTTTTTTCCTCCCGGCTTGTATATACAACTATTGCCCTAATGGGATACTTGACTTTCTACATTCTCTAGTAATACATTCAGTATTGTGTGTTGTGCTCCAAGATTCTTCTTCTGCCTTGTGTTGTTCGCGTGCTTCCGCAGACGTCTAACTCCAATAGACTCATCATCACTTGTGGATGTGCATACCTTGTTGGCTCATTACCATCACTTGTGGATGTGCATACCTTGTTGGCTCATTACTCTATTTTTCCAACACTAGACCAGATATTGCTTATGCAATTGGTATACTCAGTCAGTTTGCACATCAGCCTCGTCAGACTCATTGGGATGCTGCTTAGAGACTACTTCGCTACCTTGCCCTCACCCGACATCATGGTCCTTGGTATAGAGGGGGCATCGAGCTCGCCGGATATTCAGATTTTGATTGGGCTGGTGAGCCTGATTCTCGACGGTCTACTTCTGGGTATATATTTTTGCTTGGCTCAATACCTATCTCTTGGGCAAGTAAGAAGTAGCCTAGAGTTGTTCTATCATCTACCGAGGCCGAGTACCGAGCATCCAGCTTTGCAGCATGCGAAGCCATCTAGCTTCGACGTTTATTATCTGACATTGGTGTTTTGCAGGATACTTTGACATGTATTCGCATGGATAGCCAGTCAACTTTGGCCATCGCCAAGAATCCAGTGTTCCACACTTGGACGAAGCACATCGAGATCCAGTACCACTTCATCCACGAGAAGCTCATATCTCAGGCGATTACTCTAGAGCAGTGTACCTCTCAGGAGAACCTGGTAGACATGTTCATGAAGGCTCTACCTCCAGTTCTGCTTCAGCCCTTGGTGGACCTCTGCAACATTCAACCACTCCAAAATGGAGTTGCAGAGGGGGTGTTGACGACATGATTGCTCCTACTTCATCTACATTTGTATCCGCTTGAGTGCATCTCCATTTTGTATCGAGGAGGCACTCCATTTCTAGTCTATTTCCATTTTATATTGTATTTCCTTTATATTTGGGTCCATTGCCATGTGCTTCTACCAGTTGTATTCATTCTCCTTTCAGGAGACTTATCCCACATATGATGTACTTTTGAGAGCCCCTCCCAAATCTATATAAGTAGGGCCTCTCCCCTCATTTGTACTTGTTTAGAAGCTTGAGGAGCCTACTCCATGCTCTTGGCAAGCTCATTTCTAATCCACATGAGTTTACCCATTTCATGGTCTACTCATTTTGTGTCTCACACATTCTTTGTTTTGTTAGAGTACTTTACTTTTCATTTTGCTTCAGCGTGCGTACTCTCTACACAAACCACGTCGAGTTGAAGAAGCTTAGAAAAGATAGGAAAGCATTAATCACGGAGAGGAGAGATGGAAAGAGAGAGGAAGCCATGGAGATGGCAATCAAGAGAAGCAAATACATGCACGTAAAGATAATGAAGAGAAGAGTGTGGCAAGCAGTCAGACTAGTAAACTAGTACATGGTACATCACTCTCATGCATTGAACTTGTCATGAACATGGTGAAAAAGATAGGAACAACAATGGCATATCACCATATGATATGAATTCTGTTAAATCTGAAACCACAAAAACAAAAGGTGTTTATAAACACTTTTAAATAAATGAGATCCAAACTCAATGCTCCAAGACTAACTACAAAACTGAGCATAAATCATCAAAGAATGCCAATAGCAAGGGTGGGAGGGAGGGAAAATACGAGTAAAGGGTGGGAGCATGATGAAGAAGAAGGGTGGGAGGGTAGGCAAATGGGCAAAATGAGGCCCAAAAGAGTATAAAATGATGGCAGAAGACTTGTCCAAATGAGTGGAGAGCAACACCACCAAACTCAAGCACCACCACCACCAAGACAAGCACCAAATGCACCACTAGGTCCTCCACCTAGTGCTCTGATAGCATGTAGAGAGTACCCCCACGGAAGAAAAATGAAAAGAGGATTGTAATCACAAAATGAAAGAGTGTGACTCAAAAGTGAGTAGACCATGAAATGAGAAAACTCACATGGATTAGAGTGAGCTTGCCAAGAGCTTGGATTAGGCTCCTCAAGCTTCTAACCAAGTACAAATGGGGGGAGAGGCCCTCCTTACATAGAGTTGGAGAGGGATCTCCCAAGTACATCATATGTGGGATGATTCCCCTTAAAGGAGAATGATCACATTGGTAGAAGCAAATCACAAGGTATCCAAATACAAAAGAGATACAATGTAAAATGGGAATGAAGTGCCTCCTGGATACAAAATGGAGATGAACTCATGCCGATACAAATGAAAATGATGTAGGAGAAATCATGTTGTCAACAAATACAATTTTCACCTTCCACATACTTAAGTACCATTTATCAAAGTTGCAGACTAAATACTTGGAATTCACACTTCTATCTTATACTTTCGCTTCTCTTAAAGAATTATGCCCTTTGGCATGCTCTACTTAACCTCATGGTTGCAACCATCATTTCAAAATCTTTTATGATCTCGATGGAATCCCAATTTCCATTGACTTCAGCATGCCATGGAATTGCTTTCTAAGAAACTTCCTCTTCAGCATACCAACTTCCAAAAGATATTCTTTCACGCCATCATCTACATTCCAATTTCTATTTAGAGAATTAATTGTACAAATTCTTGAAAATTTTGGTACTTTCTTCCCTCTTTTGAAGATTTTTTGTCCTTGAAAGCTATAAAAGCTATGAGTTCATTCACAATTCGAAGAGTCATTGTTATGACCCCTCCCACAATTGGAATATTCAACCACTCGTATACTTGTGTGAGCCTTAAAAATTTCTAGAAGATTTACTAGAAAGGAGGTCTAATTTTGGTATCTAATAAACATCTTCTATAGATAGCTCGGCAACCACGTGTCCTAACATACTCATGAACTTCTTCTAGAATTTTTGGGAATGCTTATGAATTCTCATGTTTCCCAAGAATTCAAGTTCATGTCTATTTTGGTTAGGAGAGGTGGCTTTAATTTTCAAGGCTAATCAAAGTATAAGAGTTTTGAAGCTACTATGAAATAAAAAATCTTCCCATTTCATGATTGTACCTAGAGAGCTTTAAGTTCCTTCCATTAGGAACCTTTGCATCTTCTAAAGAAAAACTTACTTGGCTTTGTTCTGGAGGTGAAAATCTCTTTAAAAAATGAAGAGTTAAATTAACTTGGAAATTTTACAAGAGGAGGGATTTTTCAAATTTTCATGATGTCTTGTATACTTTTCACCATTCCTATTGGTGAAAGTAAGCTTTCCTCATATTTTCTTTCCATCAATGTCTTTGATGGCATGAAATTAAAGCTTTAAATCATGAAACTTTTGAAACCATTTTGGGGTGTCATCCTATTTAGTATGTCTCATGAAGAACTCCATCAATAATTTCCTCTTCTTGAACTCCAACTAGATCTATGTGTGTAGACATATTTCAGTAGTGATGTGTGTGAAGATACTTAGGAATATCAGGGCACCTTTTTCCTCTTTAGGACGTTTTTCCCCCCAACTTATACATATGCATGTAACCCTAACGATTTACTTATCTTTGTACATTTCACTTGGTAATGCATTCAATGTTGTGTTGTGCTCCAAGCTTCTCCTTCTTCTTCCTTGTGCTATTCATGTGCTTCTATAGACCTCAAACTCCATCAATTGGTATTAGAGAACATCATCACTTCGTCTAAGGCATCGTATGCCTTCGGCCAGTCTCACAATCACATGAAAATTGGGGAGCATACTTAAGGTGATTCAAAGTTTCAGCTAGCTTTGCTTTGTGGCATCGAAATTTTGATTTGAGATGGTTTTGGCCTCCAAATGTGTGGAGAATGAGTTCTCCTATACGCAACGGAAATGTGTAGTGAACCCTTGTATGTCCAGCACTTGGACAAACAGCTGCACCTTAGATAGCTTGCTTCTCTCAATACAAAACTCAAATGTACTTGAGCCTTTAGTCAATCAAAGTAGACAAAGAGAGCTTTCTAAAAAGCTATAAATAACTTAATTTGGACATTTTGATTAAGAAACACAACTGACAAAGATGAACTACCTGTCCACATAGGTATGCTGAAGAACTGAGCTTCACTCTCGGACTCATAACTCTCTGAATATATATCCTTTGAGAAAGATATTTGGTACAGAGAAAGTAGACACAAATATCTTTCCAAGAAGCTAAAAAAGAAGTAATTTGGATGAGTTTTGGTCACGAAACTCAACTAACCAAAATAGACCACCTACACACATAAGTACACTGTAAAACTAGACTTTACTCTCTGACAGATATCTCACAGAATATAAACGATCTGAATTAGATATTTGGGACAGTGAAAGTAGATGCCAAGACCTTCCAAAAGAAAAAAATCAAGCAATTTGGATATGTTTTGGTTGGGAAACTGAACCGACCAAAATAGACTATTTGTCTACACAGGTATACTGAAAAACTGGACTTCACTCCTTCACTCATATCTCACAAATTGTATGAGATCTCAAAGAGATATTTGGTATGTAGAAATTAAACAAGATAACCTTTCCAATGAATGTTTAAACGCAAGAAATGGTTACATATGCACTGAGATATGATCTCTGCAACAGAGCTGTGTACAAACTGACGTGCGACTAGAAGGAGTCTAATGGAGGACAAAATGACAAAATGGCTAGATCCGACTACTGGGAGCTCTTGCCTCTTTCTCTCCTTGTTTAGAATGTGCTCCCACTTCACTTTTATAACCAATGAGCATGTGAAGAAGTTTGTGCCCTCTTCTTAACTCACCACTTTCTCGACTACATGCTACTAACTACAAGGCAAGATATTGTATCTCTTACTCATCATGAATTTTGACTAGACTTTTTCTTTTATTATTTTTTCCTTTTTTCCTCTACTTTTTCTTTATCTTTATATTTGGTAAATTTATCCAAGCATGGCTCATATGAAAATGAGCTTAAGCTCATTTGTGAGTTATCTTCATCCATGTCCTGCAAATTTATCACATCCTTGAAACCTTTGAGCTTAGAAGCATCCAAGAACTTTGTAAACATATCTGCAACCTGCTCTTTGGTTCTAATGAACTTTATCTCCACATCTTTGCTCAATACCTTCTCCCTTACATAATGGTAGTGGACCTCTATGTGCTTGCTCCTTGCATGAAACATAGGATTGATTGCCAAGTAAATACTTGACATATAATCACCGTATATAGGGATGGTTCCAAGTTGCACTCCAAGATCAGCCAAAAGCTTTTTAATCCACATTGCTTCACATGTGGCAGATGCTAATCCTCTATATTCAGCCTCCATGGATGAAAGTGCAACAGTAGGTTGTTTCTTTGAGCTCCATGTGATAGGTCTGCTTCCTATCAGAAACACATAACCTGAGGTTGATCTTCTATCTTCCTTTGAACCTGCTCAATCAGCATCGCTAAAGCTTTTGACATGCAGTTCTTCATCAAACTTGTAAAACAAAGCATGATTAACTATATGCTTTATGTATCTCAACACTCTCTTGGTTGACTTTAAGTGTTCACTTGTCGGGGCTTGCATAAACTGAGAAATTACACCAACAACATAAGATAAATCAATTCTTGTAATGTTTGCATAGATTAATGATCCTACAATGCTTCTGTATATCGTTACATCTTCCAATGGTTCTCCATCATTTGAACAAAGCTTTGTATTTGTGTCCATGGGTTGAGTGAGTGGTTTGCATCCACTCATTCCAAATCTGAAAAGAACATCCAACAAGTACTTCCTTTGCATCAAGTAGATGCCACTCTTTCCATAAATAACTTCAATTCCTAAAAATTCAGCTCTCCAAGATATGAAATTTTAAACTCCTTACCAAGCTTCCTTTTGATATCTTTAATCCCTGAAACAACATTTCCTGTTACGATGAGGTCATTGATGTATATGCAAATATATACCTCTCTATTTTCTTCCTTCTTCATGTACAAAGAAGGATCTGCACTACTTGGATTGTATCCACACTTAGATACTCTACCAATCTCTGATTCCATGCTCTTGGTGCTTGCTTCAAGCCATAAAGTGCCTTCTTCAACCTGCAAACAAAATCTAGATGGTTTTCATCTTCAAATCCAACCGGTTGACTCATGTATACCTCTTCTTGTAGTTCTCCATTAAGAAAAGCATTTTTTATGTCGACTTGATATAATGGCCATCTCCTTGAAGCACCAATTGCGATTAATGTTCCTATAGTTCCCATCTTTGCAATAGGGCTGAAAACTTCATCATAATCTATGCCTTGTGTTTGTTTAAATCCTTTGGCAACTAATCTAGCTTTATATATAGCTAGTGAACCATCAGCATTCCTCTTTACTTTAAACACCCATTTGTTTGGAACAATCTTCATACCTTCTTTCTTTGGCACTAGCTCCCATGTGTGATTATCTTTGAGAGCTTTGATCTTCTCTTTCATAGCTTGCTTCCATTCCTTTTGTGTGCAAGCTTCTCATATGTCTTAGGCTCTTTGTCTTTGATAACCTGCATCATGTATGCAAAATGTGTCGCCATAAAACTATCATAACTCAACCTTTGAGTTGGATACCTTGTCCTTGAAGATCTTCTTTCATTGCCTTTAGAAAGTTGCTTCTTTAACCTATTTAGCTTTACCATCGGAGTGATTACCTCTTTGTATTCTTATTCACTTGCATCTACCTCACTGTTTGGAGTAGCACTTGCCTATTTGGCTCTACTATGAGCTGAATTTGGAGACAAAGAATGACTCCCCCTCCATGTTGAACATTCTTCATTTGATGTAGATGCCTCTGAACTTGAAACCTTTCTGCTTGATTGTTGAACTTCTCTCTGATTTGTTCCTGCATAATCATCACAATCTTCTTCAAGAATCTTTTCCTTTCCTTTATCTTCATACCATGGTCTTAGTTCATCAAAGACTACATCTCGCGAGACTCTTAATTCCTTTGTTCTAGGGTTGTAACACTTGTATCCTTTTTGCTCCGTCGAGTAGCCGATGAAAATGCATTTTTCTGACCTTGGTTCCATCTTTGTTCTAACTTCTTGTGGAATGTGAACAAAGCAAACACATCCAAACACTTTGAGGTGTGTAATATCAGGTTTCTTATCGGAATATATCTCTTCTGGAGTCAAGTGATGTATTCTTGATGTTGTGCACCTATTCATCAAGTAAATGGCGGTTGTGGTAGCTTCATCCCAATAGTACAATGGTAACTTCATCTTGTTGAGCATGCATCTTGCAATTTCATCAATTTGCCTATTTTTCCTCTCAGCTACTCCATTTTGTTGTGGTGTATACCTACAAGTGAATTGTCTTTTGATCCCATTCTCTTGTAGAAAATCTGAAAATTCTTTGGAGAAGTATTCTCCTCCACCATCGGACCTTAAGGTTTTGATAGACCTTCCTGTTTCTTTTTCAACTTCAACTTTGAATCTTTTGAATATAGAAAACACCTCTGATTTTTGCTTCATACAAAATAGCCATACCTTTCTTGAGTGATCATCAATGAAGGTGACAAAAAATCTATTACCAGCCATTGATGCCTCTTGGGTTGGTCACCATACATCTATATGTATCAAGTCTAAGACATTTGGAGCCACATAATTGCTCCTCTTGAATGGATGCCTTGTTTGCTTTCCTAGTTGACAAGCTTCACATAACTCATGTATTCCAATGCTATTAAATTTTGGAAGACCTCTTATCACTTCATGTTTGCTCATGTCCTTCAGCTTTGGAATGTTGAAGTGTCCTATTCTTTTGTGCCATAATTCCAGCTTTTGAATCTTCTTATTCCCTCGTTGAATGTACATGACCTTTCCATGTGGATGTTGGACATCCAAAGTGAACATCCTTCCTTCTCTTCTACCTCGAGCAATGACCTTGAAACCTTCCTTTGGATTCTTTATGAAGCACCCATTCTCATTGAATATGACATGATAACCCTTCTCTACCATTTGTCCTACTGAAATCAAGTTCTTTGAAATTGTAGGAACATGAAGAACATTAGATAGTACCTTTGCTCTACTTGTATCTCCAAGCCTTATATCTCCAATATGTTCAATCATGTGTTGAGTATCATCACTTGTTTCAACACATCCTTTTCGACTTGGTACCTATAGATTAGTGAACAAACTTCCTTGGCATGACATATGGTTGCTACAACCTGAATCAATGTACTATTTTTTGTCATCGTCACAAGAGCTTCTATACTCATGTCTCATTGCAAGTAGTGTGTCCTTGCTTCCTTCACTTGAGGTGCTTGCATAGTTGCTTTGGTTCCTTTGATTGCCTCCATTTGGTCTTCCATTCTTTAGCCAACAATCACTAGCATAGTGTCCTACTTTACCACAATGATAGCATGTTATACCTTTATGAGAATTGTAGGAGCTTCGGCCTCTTCCTCTACTTCTACCTCGACCTCTTCCTTGTGCGTTGGCATTTGATGCATCCTTGTTGTCTTCTGAATTGTTTTGATTGTAGTTGGAGTGGTTGTGACCTCTTCCTTTTCCTCTTGAGCCTTCTCTTGAGTTTCTTCCTTTACCTTGACCTGCATATAACATTTGGTTGTGGCTGTCCTTTCCTTTGGGACCACCAAAGCTAAGCTCTTCTGTGACAAGATGATGGATTAGTTGTTCAAAACCTGGATATACATCTTTCAAGTTAATGGAAGTTATAAAAAGCTTCCATCTTTCATCTTCTCTCAATCCATTGAGAGTATAACACACAAGATCTTTGTCTTCAACCGTTGTGCCAATAGAAGCTAAAGCATCACTTAGCTCCTTAATCTTCAAAGTATATTCAGTTACGGATTGACTCGAACTTTTCTTGATTGTGTTCAACTCATTCTTGAGTTGAAGTTTCTTAGCTTTGGTATTTGTTGAATACATCCTTTCAAGAGCTTCCCAAGCATCCTTAGCTTTCTCTAGATGTTGAATATGCCCTACCATGGCATTATTAATGACTTTTGAAATGAGGAACATGACTCTCCTATTCCTCTCTTCCCATTCTTTTGCTTGCCTCCTTTGGACTTCGGTGGCCATAGGTTGATTGATTTGAGGTTGAGCATCATCGCCGCTCACAATACCCCATAAGCCTTTGCCCATTAGGTAGCTGGTCATTCTAAACTTCCACACAGGATAGTTATCCTTATCCAACTTCTCTACTTGTTGACCCAAGTCAGCCATTGAAGAGTATCAAAGACTTTGAGAGTTACCTCGAATAGTTATAGTCCTTTGCTCTTGTGTTTGTGAAGCTCCTCCTTGTTTTATAGCTCCTCTTTTGCTTTTCTTTATCTCCAGATCTGTTGATGAAGCTTCAACACCAAGTTTGCTCTGATACCAACTGTGGAGAATGAGTTCTCCTATGCGCAAGTTACGGAAATGTGTAGTGAACCCTTGTGTGTCCAGCACTTGGACAAATAACTACACCTTAGATAGCTTGCTGCTCTCAATACAAAACTCAAATGGACTTGAGCCTTTAGTTAATCAAATTAGACAAAGAGATATTTCTAACAAGCTATAAATAACTTAATTTGGACAAGTTTTGATTAAGAAACACAACTGACAAAGATGAACTACCTATCCACATAGGTATGCTAAAGAACTGAGCTTCACTCTCGGACTGATAACTCTCTGAATATATATCCTTTGAGAACTATATTTGGTACAGAGAAAGTAGACACAAATATCTTTCCAACAAGCTAAAAAACAAGTAGTTTGGATGAGTTTTGGTCAGGAAATTCATCTGACCAAAATAGACCACCTGCACACATAAGTACACTATAAAATTAGACTTTACTCTCTGATAGATATCTCACAAAATATAAATGATATGAATAAGATATTTGGGAAAGTAAAACTAGATGCCAAGATCTTTCCAACAAGACAAAAATCAAGCAATTTGGATATGTTTTGGTTGGGAAAGTAAACTGACCAAAATAGACTACTTGTCTACATAGGTATACTAAAAAACTAGACTTCACTCTTTCACTGATATCTCACAAATTGTATAAGATCTCAAAGAGATATTTGGTATGCAGAAAGTACACAAGATAGGCTTTCCAATGAATGTTTAAACGCAAAAAATGGTTACATATGCACTGAGATATGAGCTCTGCAACAGAGCTATGTACAAACTGACGTGCGACTAGAAGGAGTCTAATGGAGGGCAAAATGACAAAATGGCTAGATTCGACTACTAGGAGCTCTTGCCTCTTTCTCTCCTTGTTTGGAATGTGCTCCCACTTCACTTATAACCAATGAGCATGTGAAGAAGTTTGTGCCCTCTTCTTAACTCACCACTTTCTCCACTACATGCTACTAACTACAAGGAAAGATATTGTATCTCTTACTCATCATGAATTTTGACTAGACTTTTTCTTTTATTATTTTTTCCTTTTTTCCTCTAATTTTTCTTTATCTTTATATTTGGTAAATTTATCCAAGCATGGCACATATGAAAATGAGCTTGTACATATATCTTCAACAAAATGCACTATCACAATGCCTATGTAGGCAATTTTGTCCTTTTGTGCCAAACATATATACAGGTTTTGGTTCACCACTCCAAGTGCCTCAAAGTCTACTATAGGTTTAGCAAAGCTCGATAGGGTGATTCTATTCAACGTTTTGAGATACAATCATTTTTTTGCATCAAAGTATTTATCCATTGGACATAGCTGAAAGTAATGATGTATTTAGTATGTTGGCTATTGAGGATAGGTTGGATGTACCAATTACCCATTGTGGTCATATATGATGTATCATGTATTGGATGGCATTGATAATGATGATCTTCAAATTCCTGTTCGTGTCTTGGTTCCTGCTACACCTAGTATAGAGCAACTTTGTTTGGATGGAAGAGATGCTCAAACACATGAATTGATAGTTTTTTCTATCAAGCATGTCATTATCCTCACATTCACTCATTCAAAATAACAAAGGATGCTTAGGATACACTTACCACTTTATACCATGCAAGAAATGAGGCTCATGTTGCTTACCTCGAAAAACAGTTGGAGAGTGGGCATATGAATGTAGAGATCCTATGGATAATTTTTTGACAATGATCAAATATTTGTTGATGAAGTCTTGCTAGATTATTCACTTGTGTAGAATATTCTTAATGGTCTTCCATATCCATATAAGAGTTTTGCTTCAACTCTTTGATTGATGATGAAAGGCAATATGAATGCCTTAGCATTTGAGGAGTTAATCTATGTTTTGTCGCATGAAGATCAATCAAGTTAGGAAATATCCATTACGTGTGTTGCATATCAAGTTTACCTAGCTAATCAGGAGGGCAAAGTAAATGAAGCTCATCTACTAATAAGCAAAAATCTTTTAATGCTACATAGTTGAAGAAGGAACACAAAGATGAGAAGAAAACAAAAATATAGAAACAATTTTGCAAATCCTATAAAGGAAATGATCATGTCATAAAGAGTTGTCCAAAATTGGCTGCAAAAGAGGCAAAGAACAAAGACGCTAGAATGGTTGTTGCAGAGGCCTCTACACCTAAAATGAAGTCTGCTAATCTTGTTCAAAATGAAGAATGGTCATTTACTAGTGTATGCAGCTATGAGCCATGATGAGAAGTGTATGTCTGCAATAGACTCGGATGTTTTGTAGTTTGATAGTGGGGCAACCAAACATATTACCTTGCAACATAGTTTCTTTAGTCCACTTGAGCCTACCCCTATAGGGAATATTGTCACAAGTGCTAACAACTCCCAGATGCCAAGCATTGGGAGACAATTAAGAGCATCTTTTGCTATTTGAGTGGTACATGATTGCTTGGATTGTTTTATCCTAATGGGAGATCATTACCGCTAGATTTAGATGTTTTTTTTTTTACTCTGATTAAGCTGATTATTATGACATTCGTGTGTTCATGAGTGGTTTTGGCTTCATTCTTGGTAGCTCACGCATATCTTGGCTGAGCAAAAAGCAGCCTACTATGGCTACTTCTAGTTGTAGGTTGTGTATAAAGCAGCTTTCAGAGCGAGTGTTGAGTGTGTGTGGCTTAAATGCCTTTTGGTTGATTTGGCTGTTGGTTAGTCTTTTGCCACCACCATCTTCATTGTCAGTCAGAGCACATTGGGAATTGGGAGGAACGATGTGTTCCTTGCTCACACAAAGCACATTGAGGAGCCTTATCGTTATGTTAGAGAAAGGTTCTTTGTTGGAGATATTAGTTTGGCATATGTGGCCACACAAGATAACATTGTAGACATTTTCACAAAGACTCTATGTGGGGAGAAGTTTGAAGCTTTCCACAAAGCTTTAAGCTTACTTCCTTTTGTGGATTGATCTCTTTCTACTTAGCTTGGATTCCTTATATGTGAGTGCCACCTCTTTGTTCACTGCACCACTTCTAAGGGGGATTTCTTTATTTATTTTGATAGTGATGTGTGTGAATTTACGACTGTTGGGGAAATTTTTTCCCTCTTTAGGAGTTCTTTTCCCTCGTCAAATGGGTTACTTATCTTTGTACATTTCACTTGGTAATCCATTTAGTGTTGTGTTGCACTCCAAGCTTTTTGTTCTTCCTTTTGTTGTTCATTGCATCTGCAAACCTCAAACTCCAACAATGTGATCAATGAAGAATGCCTTCACACAAGCAGAAGAGTTATCTTCCACAAAGACTCGTGATTGGCACAAGTTTCTTTTTTGCATATTAACAATTGATATCAAGTCAAATTTGACACCTAAAGATTTGAAATATTATATACCAATTGGGTGATTTGATTAATGGATCTCTTCTAAAGAGATAAATGAACAAACCATTGTGAATGCTCATTTGCATTCGATTGAAATCATATGCCTTGTAGAGTAATATTTACCCACCAACTTTTTGACCATGTAGGTACACTTGCTTTTGCATATAATAGATGAGGTTGCAATTGACGCAACTATCCATACAAGGTGAATGTTCTTTTTTGAGCATTTTATGAAGACATTAAAAGTATTTTTTGTGTAAAAAAGTTTTGACTTTATGGAAGTATGGTAGAAGGTTGGTAAGTGTTGAGACATTGAGCTCAACATGTGATGATTGAGGATGACATGTACCACTTTTCATTTCTCTTAGATGTATAGTGGTTATGTCGATATATGTCAGGGATACCTTTCGTGAGCCTTACCAGATTTGTCTACCAATAGTGATGGCACATTTTTTTCTTTCCAATTGATCACTCATTCATGTTCATTAGGGTTTTCTTTATGTACTACTCTTTATATATTGTAATGGTTGTATTTTTGTATTGGGTCATTCCTTGTATATTCTCTTTATGTAATAGAAGAAGTAGAAGAAGATCATTCTTCCTTGCCTCAATATGTATGTGCTATTCTCCTTATGTGTGAGAGTGTGTGAGAGGTTTCATACTTATCTCCTTTCTCTTTACATGGTATCAGAGCTAGTGTGACTATAGAGAGCTCATGAAGAAGACCAAGAATAAAGAGTCCATGAGAAGGCATGGAGATCACACACTTCACAAATGACCTTAGATTAATATGAAATTTAGTGTGCAGCTCAAATTTCAATTTTTGAGCCATTTAAGCCTTTGTTTTGAGCCTGCAAGGTGGGGAGCATGAAAAATATAGAACAATTTGCAAAATTATAACATGTGGTGTGTTTGACATCTCCCAAATATTCCAGATCCAAAATTTCATACTATTGATACACAAAAATTGATGTTTTTCTAAGATCGGATTGTCAAATCATAGTGTTACAGTGTTCAAGCAGAGGTATTGCTTCTAGATTTTTTGAAGTATTGTAAACTGTTGGAGAAATGGAAAATGTTGATTCAATGAGCAAAGTTATGAGTATAAGTTGGAAAAGATGTAACTAATAATAATTCACATACATTTGAGAAAAAGAGCATATGGGTAAGTGACTAAACCTTAAAAATCAAAAGAATATGTGAGTCTTAATGTAGATGATGATGATAAGTTTGAGAATTGCCTTTCTGGTTTAGGGTCTCCATATAATCAGTTCAAAACTTCTATTCAAACTAGGGAGAATATTCCAAATTTTGTTGGTCTTGTGTCCATGTTGATAATTTCGTAAAAGAACCTTGGTGACGATTCAAATTCTCATGAAAAATCTAGTTCTAAGAAAATATTCTACTTTGGCAAAGGAGGAGGCCAAGGAAGAGGCTTCAAAAGTGAAAGGGAAAACAATAACCAAGACCAAGGTCAACAGTACACAAATCTAGAGGAAAAGGATAATTTTGAGGAAGTGGAGCCAAAGAGCCCGCATAAATTTCCAAAGAATCAATATAGGTAATGACAATAAGCGATGCTAGAATTGTGGCAAATATGATCACTTTGAACGTGATTGTAGGTTGATTCATGTACCACAGAGACTTCATTTAGATCTAGAAATGTGCATGGCACTTTGCTTCCTCTTTTTATAGGTGGGAAGTCAAGTGTTGGTCCAAATGAGGCAATTTATCAACCTTTAGAGGTTGCACATGATGATGTAGATCATTCCACCATTGCTCATGTGTGTGTCTTTGGTTGTCTCACATATGCATTAATGCCTGAAAAACAACATAGAAAATTGGATGATAAAGCAGTGAAATGTATTTTTGTTGGGTAGAGTTCTCAAAGCAAAGGCTACTACTGTCTATTCCATCCACAAATTAAACACATTTTTGTTAGCCATGATGTTGTTTTTGTGGAAGATGCAATTAAGCCATTACTTGCATATACCAAGGAGACTTCATTTAGCTCTAGAAATGTGCATGGCACTTTGCTTCCTCTTTTTATAGGTGGGATGTCAAGTGTTGGTCCAAATGATGCAATTTATCAACCTTTAGATGTTGCACATGATGATGTAGATCATTCCATTTCTGATGCAGATTTACATGATGCACTTATTGATGAGAGGGTTGAAATAGAGGAGGTAGAAACTATGCCTAAATTGCTGGTTTAGAATTTGGGAGGGATCAAATTAGATTCACCTCTCTCTATCATACTCGTTTAGGCTCTCATAGTGTTTCCTTTGCATGAAATTGCAATGCAATGGCTACCTAGTCTTTTATGAGAATGAGCCTGCTTCTTTTGATGAAGCACACAATTCAAAAAATTGGATGGCTGCTATGCAATTAGAATATTATGATGTTATTGTGAAGAATGGTACATGGTTTTTATGTGATTTTCCTCTAGGCAAAAGGGCCATTGGCACTAAATGGGTATACAAGATGAAACATAAGCTTGGTGGAACAATTGACAAGTATAAGGTTATGCTTGTTGCAAAAGTTTATGTTGAAGAGAGAGGCACTTATAGTAATGAGACCTTTGTTCCCACATGTCCAATGAACACCGTTCATAGTATCTGTGCACTTGCACCTTATCATGGTTGGAATGTACCTTAGTTGGACATTAAAAATACATTGATGAATGATGACTTATATGAAGAAGTGTATGTATTTCAACCCTCTCGTTTTGTGTAGAAATGGCATGAAAACAAAGTATACAGGCTAAAAAAGGCATTAATGGTTTGAAGCGAGTACCATGTGCTTGGTATGAGAAGCTACATGCCCACTTGATTGAGCATGGTTTTGAGAACAATCCAATTGAGAGAACATTATATGTTAAGAATGTGGATGATGTACTTCTAATCATTTTAGTATATGTTGATGACATCTACTCATTGGTTCTAATGAGAAGCCTATCATTGGTTCTAATGAGAAGCCTATCATTGGTTCTAATGAGAAGCCTATCATTGGTTCTAATGATGCTATTTTTGTGGAAGATGCAATTAAGACATTACTTTCATGTACCATTGGGACTTAATTTAGATCTAGAGATGTGTATGGAACTTTATTTCCTCTTTTAACAGGTGGACAATCAAGTGTTGGTCCAAATGAGGCAATTTCTTAGCCTTTAGAGGCTCCATATGATGTTGTAGATCATTCCATTTCTGATGCATATTTACATGATGCACTTATTGATGAGAGGTATTTTATAGAGGAGGCATAAACTACTCCTAAAAGGCTAGTTCAATCTTTGAGAGATAGCAAATTAGATGCACCTCTATCATATCATACTCATTTAGGCTCTCATAGTGCTTCCTTTACATCAAATGGCTATGCAATGGTTGTCTAGTCTTTGTGATGAGAATGAGCCGGTTTCTTTTGATGAAGCACAAAGTCCAAAAAATCGGATGGTTGCTATGCAATCAGAATATGATGCTATTATGAAGAATGGTTCCTGGTTTTCATGTGATTTTCCTCCAGGCAAAAAGGCCATTGGCATTAAATGGGTATACAAGCTGAAATATAAGCCTGATGGAACATTTGACAGGTATAAGGTTAGGCTTGCTGCAAAAGGTTATGCTCAAGAGAGAGGCATTGATATTGATGAGACCTTTGCTCCCACATGCCCAATGAACACCGTTTGTAGCATCTATGCACTTGCAACTTATCATGGTTGGAATGTACATTAGTTGGACATTAAAACTACATTTCTGAATGATGATGTATATGAAGAAGTGTATGTATTTCAACCGCATGGTTTTGTGTATAAATGGCATGAAAACAAAGTATGTAGGCTAAAAAAGGCATTATATGGTTTGAAGCAATCACCACATCCTTGGTATGAGAAGACACATGCCTACTTGGTTGTGCATGGTTTTGAGAACAATCCAATTGAGAGCACATTATATGTTAAGCATGGAGATGATGTACTTCTGATCATTGTAGTATATGTTGATGGCATGCTGCTCATTGGTTCTAATGAGAAGTCTATCATTGGTTCTAATGATGTTGTTTTTGTGGAAGATGAAATTAAGCCATTACTTTCATGTACTACGGGGACTTCATTTAGCTCCACAGATGTGTATGGCACTTTGCTTTCTGTTTTTATAGGTAGACAATCAAGTGTTGGTCCAAATGAGGGAATTTCTCAGCCTTTAGAGGTTCCACATGATGATGTACATCATTCCATTTTTTATGCAGATTTACATGATCCATTTATTGATGAGAGGGCTGATATACAGGAGATAGAAACTATGCCTAAATGGTTGGTTCCAACTTCGAGAGATAGCAAATTAGATGCACCTATGCCATATCGCACTCATAGTGCTTCCTTTACATGAGATTGCTATGCAATGGGTGCCTAGTCTTTGTGATGAGAATGAGCCATTTTTTTTTGGTGAAGCACAAAATTTAGAAAATTGGATGGCTTCTATGCAATTAGAATATGATGCTATTATGAAGAATGGTACTTGATTTTTATGTGATTTGACTATAGGCAAAAAGGCCATCGGCACTAAATGGGTATACAATCTGAAACATAAGCCCAATGGAACAATTGATAGGTATAGTCTTAGGCTTGTTGCAAAAGGTTATGCTCAAGAGAGAGGCACTGATATTGTTGAGACCTTTGCTCCCACATGTCCAATGAACACCTGCACTTGAAGCTAATCATGGTTGGAATGTACATTAGTTGGACATTAAAACTACATTTTTGAATGATGACTTATATGAAGAATTGTATGTAGTTAAGCCCTATGGTTTTGTGTAGAAATGGCATGAACACAAAGTATGTATGCTAGAAAAGGCATTATTTGGCTTGAAGCAAGCACCATGTGCTTGGTATGAGAAGATACATGCCTACTTGATTGCACATGGTTGTGAGAACAATCCAATTGAGAGTACATCATATGTTAAGTTTGCAGATGATGTACTTTTGATAATTATAATACATGTTGATGGCATGTTGCTCATTGGTTCTAATGAGAAGCTTATTATTGATTTCAAGGCTGATTTGCATGCCTCTTTTGAGATGTCCAATTTGGGGCATTTGTATCATTATTTGGCCATTTAGTTTATGCAAGTTGATGGGGGAATAACTTTGTGTCAAACAAAATATATTGATACATTATTGCAAAATTTTGGCCTTGAAGATTGCAGACCTATTGCCACTCCTATGGAAACATGATTACGATTGAATCTTCATGATGTTGGAGATGCATTTGTGTTGTTCTCTACCAATAGGCTGTTTGATGCTTGATTTACTTATGCATAACTTGCATTATATTTAGTTTGTTGTCTCTCATATGAGCAGGTCTATGAATTGCCTATGTGTCAAGCATTGGCAAGTAGTTAAGCATGTCTTGCTATGAAAGTTGTACCTGACTACTTGGATTGTTTTATCCCGAGGGGAGGGATCAATATTGCCATATTTACATTCTTTTTTTTGATTTTTTTTGATAGCTCAAAATGTAGAAATGATTGAATACAATTAAAAAAAACTGTTTATCTGTAGATTTATAGATGAGAAGAAAGAAATACCTCCATAGTTTTTTTTTTCGTGTATTGGAATATTTTTTCCAATGTCAATTTAAAGTCATATAATAATCATATAGCACAAGTCTTGGGAAATATACAAATCGTTTTGATAATAAGAATTTTACTACAATATAGGGTGCTCATTCTATGATTATATCCTTAGGAACCTTTTATATAATATTGATGCATAAAGACACCAAAATGGATGTGTTCTTTATTTTAGAAACTATCATATAGTATCATGCAAATATGCGACATATCTTTGAACCAATAATTTGTATACCTATCTCACAAACCACTAATCATCTTCATATTTCATTGAATAGCCATATTCCACTCTATTGAGAAAAAAATTTCATCCTAAAAAATTAGCTTTTCTCAATGATAAAATATATGTAATATCAATCAAAATATTTATATAAGCATTAAAAACTATTTTATACAGAAAAAACTAGCATATTGACTTTAATCATGTAGCATATGCAATATGTCATGATGAAATGACATTTTCTTAGCATAGAAAAACAATAGTATTGTTTAGCTTGAAGGAACAACATAGAAATCTGACTCTTAAGGTTGTCTAAAAATATTTCTAGTTTTATGAATCTCAAATAGTAATTTGGTAATAAAAAAATGAATCATATTCATATTATCAAGTTACAAAATAATATTTTCACGACACATATGAGATTAGTTTTATGCCATAAGTCTAATAAAAATCATTACAAATATCTAATTATGGATTAAAAAAGTAAATAAATATATAAAATAAGAAATTTTATTGCATTTACAACAATAAAATTAGATAGATCATGATTTTGATAAAAAATTAACTCTAACTAATATCATTGTACTTTTTGCTCTAATACTAAAATTAATATCATAAAATTAGTGAATAAAACTTAATATTTTTAATTCTTTAATAAAAATTATATTTTTATAAAAATATTCGAATTCCATAATTACATTTATAAATGATTGTTATTAATAATGTAAAGAATTAATCAAATAATATCTTTTTTTTAAACACTAAAATATTTAAAAGCATTAAAGTTTTTAAATATAACATTAGTCCCAAGCCGCTTGGTTGGGTGGTTGGGCCTTTTGTCTCTTGAGGCGGGGGCGAGGGTTCAATCCCCACCGGCAACATGTAAGGGACATGTTATCTTGGAAACCTTGTAATGTGGCTGATGTGCCACCGTTTGCACTGCTACGCGATAGTTGTGACCGCTATCTAACTCAGCTATGTAAACCCCTGTTCTTGTGGGATAAGGGGGGTCCCATGGATACTATGCCCTTCTTTGTACAGTTGCAATTTCAAAGTTAAAGCCTGGAGGAGTAGGCCTCGGCTGAACCTCCATTTAAAAAAAAAAACATTAGTTTTAACGCTTGAGCGAACACCGCGAACTTGTTTTATTTAAAGAAAAAACAGGTTAAAAATCAAGGGGTTAAGGAAACACGTATACGATGGTGGGTTCTCAACATATGTTTAGCGTAGCAAGTGCCGTTGTCGTCCTCAACTCTCCATTCAGTAATTAACAGGACAAATTGCAAGGGAGGGGCGGAGCTCAGTGAAATTTTTTTGCTACAATCATGCCAGGGCGTCCATCGCGATGGGCGATGTCTTCCGCCTACTCGATGTTGCTGCGTGCCTCCCAGCGGCCCTTCTCAGGCAAGCGCATCCATAGGGTCTTCTCTACTGCGGCGCCCCAGGTGGATCACACTGAAGCTCCTTCCTCGAAAACTATAAATAGCATCCGCAACCTCGCAGTTATTGCGCACGTCGATCATGGCAAGACCACTCTCATGGATCGACTGCTCAAGCAGTGCGGGAATGCGCTTTCCCAGGAGCGCACTATGGATTCCATCTCTCTCGAGCGTGAACGCGGGATTACTATTGCTTCTAAGGT
>CM035444.1:3538129-3775629 GCA_020310875.1 Ceratopteris richardii | reverse complement strand
TGCCTTTTTCAACCTGCACACTTTGTTTTCATGCCCTTTTTGCACAAAACCATGGGTTGAAAACTTACACTTCTTCATGTATTCAAAAATGCAATTTTAATATCCAATCAATGTACATTCCAACCATGATGAGCTTCAAGTGCACAGATGCTATGAATGGTTGTCATTCAGCATGTGGGTGCAAAGGTCTTATCAAAATCAATACCTTTCTCTTGAGCATAACCTTTTGCAACAAGCCTAGCCTTGTACTAGTTAACTGGTCCACGAGGCTTACGCTTCCAGTTGTATATCCGTTTAGTGCCAATGGCCTTTTTGCTTGTAGGCAAATCACATAAAGACGAGGTGCGATTCTTCATAATAGCATCAGATTTTGATTGCATAGAAGCCATCCAATTTTTTGAATTTTGTGTTTCATAAAAAAACAGGCTCATTTTCATCACAAAGACTAGAGAAAGCCATTGCATAGCAATATGATGCAAAAGAAGCACCATGGGATCCTGAATGAGTACGAGGAGGTGCATCTAGTTTTCTATCTCGCAAAATTTGCACCAACCATTTAGGCACACTTTCTGCCTTCTATATCAGCCCTTTCATCAACAAGTGCATCATGTAAATTTGCATCAGGAATGGAATGATTTGCATCATAGTGTGGAACGTGTAACAACAGTGAAATTGCATCATTCGGACCAGCACTTGATTGTCCACTTTAAAAAAGAGGAAGCAAAGTGTCATACATATCTTTGGAGCTAATTGATGTCTCCTTAGTACATGAAAGTAATGGCTGAATCGAATCTTTCACAAAAACATCACGGCTAACCAAAGTGCGTTCAGTCTGTGGATGATACAGAGGATACTTTGCTTTCAGAACTGTACCCAACAAAAATACATTTCATTCCTTTATCATCCAATTTTCTGCATTGTTTTTTAGGCACTAATGCATATGCAAGACAACCAAAGACATGCATATGAGCAACAGATGGCTTGCGACCATGCCAAGCCTCATATCGAGTGATAGATTGAAGAGCTTTGGTGGGACACTTGTTAAGTACATATTTTGCACACATGACAACCTCAAGCTAGAAGCTATGTGGTAAAGTTTGAATTTTGAGCATACACCTTGCCACCTCCATAAGAGATCATATCTTTCTTTCTGCAACTCCATTTTGTTTAGGTGTATATGGCACTGTACATTGATGTTTTATCCCATACTAAGCCAAAAACGCATTAAAATCACAAGACATGTATTCCCCGTGGTTCAAAACAAAGGGTGCCCAATTTACATATTGATAGATTTTCAGCCATAATCAGAAAGTGTTTGAAGCACATAAATACTTCTGACTTTGCTTTCAATGGATACACCCATGCATGCTTAGAAAAGTCGTCAATAAAAGTCACAAAGTAAAGGTAGTTCCCAAAAGAAGGTGTTTGCATAGGACCATAGACATCGCTATGAACAAGATGTAATTTATGAGCATCTCGAACTGAACCATCTTTAGGGGAGGAAGAACGTTGCATTTTGCCCAAGATACAACCTTCACATACAGGTTTGCAAGGTGCCTCAAGCTTGGGCAGAGAGGACACCGTTTCAGATTTCTAGAGACGTAGCAAACTAGTAAAATCTAGATAAGCAAAGCGTGCATGCGAGCGCTTTGCATATGAGATAAGCATGAGAGTCTTGAATTGAACATTGCTAAATCATTCACAAATTTTGCATAGTCTATGAGCTTATACAACCCACAACATAAAATGCTAGAAGTAGTTAACCATTTGAAAGCTCATGAATTGTACATCTTCAATCAACAAATTTAACAACCAAGCCAATCTTGGCTAATGTTGAAACTGACAATAGATTTTGCTTGATCTCTAGCACATACAAAACATCTGACAATGTGAAAGAACTACCGTAGTCAGAATTAGGCGGTTGAACTGAAGATGCTTCCTTGCGAGGTAATATGTTTGGTTTCCCCACTATCAAAGTACCAAATATCTTAGTCTACAACAAACATACAGAGCTCATGAGAAGACGGGTCATAACTTCAGACAGTAGTAAAGGCCATTCTTCATTCTTGCACAAGATTTGCAAACTTTGTTTTAGGTATAAAGGCCTCTGCAACAACCATTTAAGTTTCTTTCTTCTTTGCCTTTTTTGGAGCTAGTTTTGGACAACTTTTAATGACATGATTATTTCCCTTACAATATTTGCAAAATTGTTTATGCTTTCCTGTTTCCTTCTCATCTTTGTCTTCTTCAATTGTGCAACATTGGTAGATTTCTGCTTACTAGTGGATGAGCTACATTTTCCTTTGCCCTTCTTACTAGGTAAGAAAGCTTGATCTTCAACACACATGATCGACTTGCTATGTAAGGACTGATATTCTTGCAATAAAATAGAGACTAACTCCTTAAATGTTAAAACATTTGGATTGTCTTTCATCATCAATCGAGGAGTAGAAGCAAAAATCTAATATGAATTTGAAAGACCGTTAAGAAAAGTTTGCTTAAGTGAACTATCTGGCTCGAATCAACGGAAATCAATTGCACCTTCAAATCTTTGATCTTTGTCAGAAAATTGTCCATAGAATCTCCTTCATTCATATGCTCACTCTCCAACTGTTTTCGGAGGTAAGCAACACAAGCTTCATTTCTTGCCTAGTGTAAAGTGGTAAGTGTATGCAAAGCATTCTTTGCTGTTTTGCAGGAGCGAATGTGAGGGATAATGGAACGTTTGATAAACAAAGCTATCAATGCATGTGCTTGAGCATCTATGCCATCCCAATGAAGTTGCTCTGCAGTAGGTGCAACAAGAACCGAAGCACGAACAGGAATCGGAAGATCATAATCTTTAACGCCATGTGTATCACCTTCAATACCATGCACAATATTCCACAACCCTTTTGCTACCAATACATGTATTTGGAACAAAAAGGACGAAAGTGATAGTACGTTCGGAGATCAAAACAATCTTAGATCAAAATTTCGATGCCACATAATGAAGCCTTTTTGAATCCTAATCGCCCAGAGTATGCTCACCAATTTTTGTGCGATTCTGAGACGGTGACCGAAGGGGTGTCGTTGACGCCCTAGATGAAATGGAGACATGCTCTGATACCAATTGTTTGAGTTCGAGGTTTGCGGAAGCACGTGAACAACACAAGGAAGAATAAGAAGCTTGGAGCATAACACAACACTGAATGAATTACCAAGTGAATGTACAAAGATAAGTAATCTGTTAGGGTTATAGACATATATACAAGGTGGAGGGAAAGAACCTCCTAAAGAGGGAAAAAAGTGCCCCGATGTTCCTAAGTGTGTTCACACACATTACTACCAAAATATATCAACTCATACAAGGTGTAAGATGTCCACCATAAGGTTCTAAGTGTAAATAAGTTACCTCTTCTTGGTCACACGAGCCTTCCTCCATGATCACCAAGTTGGACATTCCAATTCCCACATATATTGATGAATGACAAAGCCCAAGGGGAACTTAAAAAGTTGACTAGTAGGTTGAACAACACTTCTCTGATGCACATGGAAGTAATGCTCTCTAGTCTTTGCAAACTCATGTGCATTCTCCGCAAAATCATCTTCTCCAGCTTCGATTCCAGCATATCCAACACATAACTTATAAGCTATACTTTGCGGCAATGACACATGCTAAAACTGTTTGATGCTGGCTGTTCCAATCCTCCAAGGGTGATGTGGCCTCTCATAAAGTTGATTTCCCTTCAATCTTATACTCAATATCTTTATGAAGATAGATCATCTGGATCATTCGTTGCCTCTTGCTGCATATAAAAGTGAGCTTGATCTGCATCCGTCCTGAAGATTTCACTCTTCTACATGCAGCCCTATTTTCTAAGTGCACTATTTTATCCTGCACTGACACCATGCTAAAACTGTTTGATGCTGGCTGTTCCAATCCTCCAAGGGTGATGTGGCCTCTCATAAAGTTGATTTCCCTTCAATCTTATACTCAATATCTTTATGAAGATAGATCATCTGGATCATTCATTGCCTCTTGCTGCATATAAAAGTGAGCTTGATCTGCATCCGCCATGAAGATTTCACTCTTCTACATGCAGCCCTATTTTCTAAGTGCACTATTTTATCCTGCACTGACACCAGTTGTTGGTTTTTAGGTCCACAATTAATTTAAAGACAGAGAGAAAATAGAGACAAGACTTAGAATAGACAAGACATGTGAGAAAGAAAGGAGCATAAACTCCAAGATATTCTATACATAACAAATGGTGAAGTACATGAAGTTACAAGGTAACATGAAGAATAGGCTTGAGATACAAGTTTCCCGTAACTCCACAATCTCCATAGCGGATGATGATCTCCTCCAAATAGAAAGCTTCAAGCTCCTACACACCTTGTGGTTGATGAAGAAGCACGACTCCACCCCCAGCAAGTGGGAGAACCACCTCTAAAAGCCGAAGTCATCTCCAAGTTGATGACTATGTATCTAGGCATGATGCGTTTATATAGTATATGGCTTCCCACGAAAAAGTGTTTATATAGTATATGGCTTCCCACGAAAAATCTTATTAAAAAAGCTCCGAAAAGCCAATTTCCGAAAATCGCATTACGAATTTCAAAACTGAGCTTTTTTTAATATATATTTTTTAATTATTTAACATTCTATTAATCAAATATTATATGTTGAGAACACTCCAATCAAATTCTGACACATGGCACTGATTTTGGCCCTTCAAAAGCAGATTTTCATACTTTGCCCAGAAATTAGGGTTTGACTTTTGATGATCTAAATGAGGGTATTTAGAT
This sequence comes from Ceratopteris richardii, assembly GCA_020310875.1. Classification (NCBI taxonomy): domain Eukaryota; kingdom Viridiplantae; phylum Streptophyta; class Polypodiopsida; order Polypodiales; family Pteridaceae; genus Ceratopteris; species Ceratopteris richardii. The sequence goes on along the minus strand of CM035444.1, from coordinate 3,770,838 downwards.
ATATATTTTATATCAATGGAAAGCTCTTGGAGAGCACTTTCACAATCTGCCATAAAATACATCTGCACAGTTTGACAATCTTTGACTTGTCTTTGACCAGCTTTGGCCACGATGTGACCTTCAATCTTTAATTTCTTCTAACCTGCAGGTGGGACTCCTAGTGGAAGGTTGTCCCAATTATATATATCCAACAGTCTCTTGGTTGTAATTCTTTTTGTGACTGAATGTGATTTTGAAAATCATTGGCTCGAAAATGCCGGATTCTTAGTTTCCTGCTGCCATCATTTAAAATACCTGAGCGTCCTGGAAGATCCTTCATACTATCGTTCATAAGGCAATCAAGAAACGTTGCCATTGTTTGTAAAACCCATCTGTAAACAGGCTTGTTTGTGTTGAATTTTACTTCAAACATGTGGCATTAATCATGTACAACATAGGTTATATACATTACCTTTTAGGGCATGCCTCATGGCTTAAGGAAAGAGGTTATAATTATTTGTATGTAGGCTTTGTTCTTTATACATTTGACTGAAAGAAAGGCACCATTTTCCCCAAAATGTGTGTACGTATCTATGTTTTTATGTTTGCATGTGTGGGTGTGCATTAATATGGTTGGATTTTATATTGTTTGCATTAAAGAAGGTATCTTGCCACATACTAGTATTTGGGATTGAATATTTCAAACCTTTTGGTTTCTGGTTCCAGCTATAGTCTATGAATGTCATTGTTAACACAAAAGTAGATGTGAGTGCTGTAACTATTCATTGATTATGTGCATATTTTGCAGTCTTGTAGTCTTAACAGCTTTTTTGTTGATAGATTTCATGTCTCATGAAACTTGTTGTTTGTTATTGCAGTATACTTCAATGTCATGGGGTGGAGTTGATTTAAATGTGGTAGATACGCCAGGGCATGCAGATTTTGGAGGAGAGGTGGAAGATTTTGAAGAGTTTTCTTTTATTGGGGTTACTTTCTTCATTGGCATAAATTCAGCACGGAAAGGTTTATTCATGAACAATACCTCCTTTTGCATGTTGCAGGTGGAAAGAGTCATAGGTATGGTTGAAGGAGCTATTCTTGTCGTGGATGCTGGAGAGGGTCCACTTGCACAGACCAAATTTGTTGTGGCTAAGGCCCTGAAATTTGGCTTACGACCAATCCTTCTGCTTAATAAAGTTGACCGTCCGACAGGTCTGTCTTTTATATTAGAAGTGATAGTAATTTGACATGTATGTACGATTTTAGGGATATGGGAAGTTCCTATTATTTCTTCTATACATTTGTTGTTTGCTGATGTACGATGACTAATCCATGAATTGAATGAAGTTCAAGTATTACTAGAGATCATTACATTGCATTGGGTAACCGAGTACTTGGTTCCTTTTCATTTTGAGACATTTCTCCAGGTTACATGCAGATCATGTGAACCTCTTGTTATTGGAAGACCATTGGTTTAAGCATATTATACATCTGGTGTAGTTGATAAGATACGTGAATTGACATAAAGCTAGTCTTTTGATTGAATAACTTAGAGTTGTTTACTCCAGGAATATGTGAAAATTAATGCAATTTTCTGAAGGACAAATACTTATTTGCATGGTTTATTTACAGTGCTTTCTACTGTTTTGCAGTCACCGCTGAACGATGTGGAGAGGTTGAGAGTATGATATTTGATCTGTTTGCAAATATGGGTGCAACTGGTATAATGAATTTACTAAGCAGCAACGGCGGTTGTAGTACTGCAGAATGTTTGTTAATCCTTGCCTTTTATTAATATGTGCAGAGCAGCAGTTGGAGTTTCCAGTTCTTTATGCATCAGCCAAAGAAGGATGGGCATCTGAAACCTTCACGAAGGATCCAAAAGAGGAAGAAAGAAACATGGCGCCTTTACTTGATGCAGTCTTGAAATATGTTCCACCTCCAAAGGGTGATATAAATGCACCATTTCAGATGCTGGTGAGATTCTTTGCAATGGTGCTGATGACTGTGTAATCTGTGGTTGTCTTCTGTGAGCTTTTAGGCACATTGCTTATCTTTTCAGGTTGGATTTGGGGTTTCACCTGGATTCATCTTGGTATATATGTATCTGCATGCATGTGTATGTATATAATAATGCTTGTATCCATACATATATGATATACGTATGCATGTACATATGTATGGATGGATGGATTGATGCATGCATGCATGCATTTGTTCGATGGCTGTGTGTGTGTGTGCTTTCTGCCATGTGTTTATCTGTATGTATGTGTGGGTTCATGCATGTATCTGGACCTGAATCTCTGTTTTTCATTGTGTGATCCATATCCCTATCTTTTTTCCCCTAATGTATAAGAATTTTTGCAGGATGACTGCTTTCATCCATGTTTTTGGACATGAATGTCTGTGTTTGATTGTGTGATCCCTAACCCTATCTTTTTATGGGTACTTCTGTATATGGTTTTTGCAGGATGAGCACTATGAGGAAGGAATAATTGTGCGTATAGGGGATAATTTGATTGTGTTATAGTCTTTTCTCCAGGGATTCTACATCATGTTTTGGCTCTTTATTGATTAGCAATAGCTATTTCATACTTTATTTTGAATTTCTTTTAATTAATTCAAAAATAGTTTTCAATCAAACCAGCTTTCAGAGAGCTCCTATTCATTATCATGATACTACCTCTTAACTACCCAGATTTCAGGATTCTGTTCAATGATTGATGGATGATGGGTGGGAAGCAAGGGGGTTTTCATAAATGACTTGGAGGTCTCATCTTTTGATCCATGCATTGTTTTTTGAGTTCGCTTCCATTAATCAAAATAGTTCAAGTACTTTTTGTTTTGCATGGGCAGTACGTGAAATAATGTAGAAAGATATGCTCTGATGTCTCTGTGTTCTTTGCTCTCTTGTTCAAACAGTTTGGTGTTACCTATTAAATGATTCATGTTGCTTTATGTGATTCACTTGGGGCATAGACTTTATTGCACGCTTCTCTAGTTGTTATTTGGATGGAGAAACCCTGAGTCATTAGTCGTATATCAAGCCATTTATCACGATACTACCTCTTAACTACCCAGATTTCAGGATTCTGTTCAATGATTGATGGATGATGGGTGGGAAGCAAGGGGGTTTTCATAAATGACTTGGAGGTCTCATCTTTTAATCCATGCATTGTTTTTCCGTGAGAGCCTATAAGATCACTAATATAGCCTTGTTTTGAGTTCGCTCCATTAATCAAAATAGTTCAAGTACTTTTTGTTTTGCATGGGCAGTACGTGAAATAATGTAGAAAGATATGCTCTGATGTCTCTGTGTCCTTTGCTCTCTTGTTCAAACAGTTTGGTGTTACCTATTAAATGATTCATTTTTGCTTTATGTGATTCACTTGGGGCATAGACTTTATTGCACGCTTCTCTAGTTGTTATTTGGATGAAGAAACCCTGAGTGATTAGTCGTATATCAAGCCCCAGCCTTTAAAGCTTTGATGCTGTTAATAGTCTGGATGATTCAAACTAAAATCTATGGATTTTTGCTGGGTTGACAATTCTTTATGTAGGGTTCTACCATGTTTTTGTAACACTTTCTTGTAGAAAACCTGACATCATAAACTTGATGTTAGTTATTTGTTTTTTTTGCTCCTTATATTGATAAAGAATCTCCATCTGAAACTTTTGGCATTTATTCTAGGTGTCAATGATGGAGCGTGATAATTATTTTGGCCGGATATTGACTGGGCGCATCACTTCAGGACAAGTGCGAGTTGGAGATAGAGTTCATGGGCTGTGTCTCAAAGGTTCAAAGGGGGAAATTATTGAAGTAGGAAAGGTAACAGTCTGTATGACCTTGAAATATCTATCACTTATCCAAATTAACATGTTGTTTGCATTTTTCAGCATTAAAACATCTTTGAAAAGAAGTGGAAAATGAACAGTTTTGATCTCTGTAATATGCTACTATATTTTTGAAACTTTTGAGCTTGTTAGTTTGCAAGCCAGCACATTTTTAATTGTACGGGTGGCAAGATGTACAAGTGAACATGACATTGACCTCTGCCCAATGGTTGGCACATTGTACAGGCTCGAGGTAGAAAAAGTTACAGAATAAACGTTACGCTGGAGCAAAATGCTGTCTTGGAGATGGAAACCGTTGCACTGATATAGAGAGGGTAAAATGTTGAAGGTAAAGGGACAGAGTAATTGAGACAAGAATCCAGAGAGACAAAGAAAGAAAGAAATTATTCTGATGTTTAAGAAGAGCTGAGTTGGATGAGAGAAAATTATACAATCATTTGGCATGTACCTGAGCAACATGGAAAGAAAAGTAAATGTGCATATTGAAAATAAATGTGTGTGGAATAGTGCCTCGCAAAAGTTTATTGTAGTGCAGAGTCATACATTGCCTTTTGAGATCTTTGAGAAGTGAATCATTGAGTTTAAACTCTCTAGATAGCAGCATCATCATCTAGGGGCTCTAAATCCAGGGACTTGGGGCTATATGCATGCTCTATGTCATTATGAGTGAGTAAAGCTTTTTGGAGAGCTTTTATGTTGTATGTGTTTGTGTTTCTTTCTTTGATTTTGGGAGAAGTGTGTAAGTATAAGCTATTTGACTCTCCCTTTTTTTGAATAAGATGAATTAGGCATTGCATCTTTGTGTTTGAAGATTCAACATGCATGTTTCAAGTCTCTTGAAGTGAGAGGTCATTATTCACGAGTAACTAAGAAATGGAGGTCATGTATAAAGTATATTTCTATATGTCTATGATCTCTATGTACATAGAGTGTCTGCAAGTGAAGTGCTCTTTGCACCCCTTTGATGATTATAATTTGCATATTCTCCATGCTCTAGGAATCCCTTATGGTCCACGTATCCAAGACTCTTTATGAACCCAAACTTTAATATGTGCATGAAGTGCCTCTATAGTATTGCATTTTTCGAGTGAAGAGGCTTCTAGAGCTTGATAAATCTCTCTCTAATGTATATCTGCCATTCTCCTATCCCATCACTTTGTTCCACTCACCATGGGACAATGGGCTTTTGGATGCATCTTTGGTGTATCTAAGAGGTGAGAAGTGACGAACATCTAAACCATGATGAGAGAGGCAGACCACCATCCACCTAAACTAAGATCTTCTACCTTAATTGTAATAAAGCTTTAACTTTCATAAAGGTTTTATGAGAGATTCTAATTGGATGTAGATCATGCATTGAGGATGAATTTGTTGTAAAGAAGAGTAGTTCCACTAACATAAGGGGTGTGACAAGCTTTACATCAACCATATCGTGTGGTATTCATTTTATTTATTTGAATAATTTGAGATAACATGATGACTGACAATCTCTCTACACGTGGCCAAATTTTTAATGGAAAACATGGCGTCCATATTGCTTCCCCATACATATGTGATGGGTGACCATCATGATAAGTAGCTATCTCTTGCTCTAGTTCTCTTAGAACAAGGCATGATGGAATTGGCTCTCTAGTAATGTGAGAAGCATGACCTCTTTTTAGTTTACCTTTAAATACGTGTTCCATAATGAAAATCTTGATTTGTGGGGTGAGGTGATGTGTGCCTAGTCCCCTAGGACATGTAGATGAGTGCTTGTAGCTATTGTCCATCTAGGTGGAAAGGATTGGCTAGTGTGAACTCATCCACCTCCTTATGTGAATCTCTAAATAGGATTCACCATGGCTTGTGCATATGCTCATTTGCATGCACTTGGATGTTCCCCTTTGGAGGAGTCACCCATACACCCATTCTGATGTGGGTGTGGTGGTATGGGGCACAAGCCCTTGCAATGATAGCCACCTATGTGTAGTTGGAAGCTCCTACGCTTAGGCGAGAGCCCGTTTGACTCTATGGCTTGGAAGTGAATTTCATGTCCATTCTTGTATATTTGTGAATGAGCATATAGGCCTATGCTTTGTCTTGTCAACAAGGAGGATTATGGAGGGTGCTAACATTCGTATTAGAGTATCTCTTTGCATATGGGGTGAGACAAGGTGATGTGCATAAATCCATTAGTGTTCATGGGCCTTGGATGATCCAACATGAGAGGCTCTTTACCTGCCTATATAGGGTTGTATGGGGTGCTACTAGTAGGGGAGGTGAGCAAGGGGGCACATGCAAACCGTTGGTGTCTTCTCAATATAACCCCTTTAATTACTCTTGTTCTCGGGTCTTATATCTACATGAACTTTATGATATGCATAATGCAATGTAAGGAAATGCTTTCAAGAGGTTATGAACACAATGATATTGGCTTCATTTCTAAGATTTTCTTTTAGTGTGTCAAGCATAGTTGGTTTGCAACTCATTCCAAACAACTTTATGGTTCGACGAGTATGGTTCCCCATGAGTGTTCCAAACCCCATGGCTTTTTCTAAAGAAGCTTGCCTTAGGAGTCGGTGAGCTCTCTCTCTCTCAGGCCCACTCCAAAGTCCATTAGTACATACACACTCACGTATACGTACATACATTTGAGACTTGTTGCATTGCAGAATGCATCTATGATGTCACACAAAACCTATGATGCTATGCTACACATGTACTTAGTGCTATTATGTCACATAAAAATTAGAACTTAGAATATACATGCACACATACATTCACATACAGTCATAGATACATACATACACATATTTAGTGCATGCATGCATGACACTATGCACTAGTGTAGATTTGGTTCGTGTATCGAATGGGTTAGGTTCGTTTTTGCATTCGTCCGGTTCGGTTCGCATCCGTTTCATCTAGTTCGTGAGAATGTTGCATAGTCAAGTTGATCAAAGTCGTTATTTTGGGACGTGGGCCATATTGTGCAAAGTTATTGAGCGAAGTCCAATGAAAAGCCGAGCGCAGCCTTGAAGTTCTCTTCCGAGTTCTCTTTAGAATTCCCATTGCTTCAGCCATAGCCATTGCTTGAGCCCGAGTGGCAAGTGCCATAGCCATTGCTTCAGCGGTACAACCTGAGTTGGAGTCTTCGTTGTGTGTATTTCTCCACACAGTTCCAACACCATCTATTACCAACACTATGTCCATATGTGGACTCATATCATTAATATCTATCCAAGATAGATAGACCTATCATCTTTGGAGTCTTAGCTAACATCTGGGAAGGAATAAATGAAGCTCAAGTTAACTAGCCAATTCTTTTCTTAAGTCTTGAGTTAATTCTTTTTCTTTATGGATCGTATTTTAGTCTTTCTCCCAATTTATTGGGCTTTATCTAAAGTTCTATCTAGCGTCAAGCTCTTTTAGGATGTTCAATCTTATGTTTATTCCTAACTTGGATTTTCATACTTCTCGTAAGCATATCTCTTTCATACCCCTCTTGCTTGAATCCTTTCTAGTGAACTTATCATCAGATAGATCAATAGATGATCTTTTCCACTTTTATTATTCTTTTCAGACCTTGAATTCTTTTCTTTGGATCATCTTTTCCTAAATTTGATTCAAGACTTTTAGTCATTTTTGTCATTGGATAGTGAGGTTTGTGTGGATTTCATTTTTTCCCCCTTCAATGCTATGGATAGCTGGAGTTTGTATTGCAACTGTGATCTGATGTATACCTTGGGCTGGTATAGGTAGTCATAACTGTTTCAACCTTATATTCTCTGCATACATTATCATACACTTACTGTTATCCAGGTTGTCAAGCTCATGAAAAGAAGGGGCACGAATACGGTTCCTGTTGATTCAGCAGGGGCAGGTGATATCATTTCATTAAGCGGGCTTTCCAACCCATCCATTGGGCATACTGTTGCTGCGCTTGAGGTTTTTGAAGTTATACTTATGTCTAATGGTTTCTATGGTTGATTCAGAACCTAATGTTTAAATTTCATAGGTAATTACTCCATTGCCAGCAACAGTTATGGACCCACCTACTATCTCAATGACATTTGGTGTAAATGATTCACCTTTGGGTGGTCGTGATGGCAGCCAGGTAATGTGGCTCCTGCCCCTGCTCCCTCTTTCTTCCTTTTCTTTCTGTTTTCTGGGCTATTCAGATTGCATGTATTAACCACCACATGTTTCGAATGTTTGCACAGTTGACAGGGCCAAAAATTGGAGAACGTTTAATGGCAGAAGCTGAAAGCAATTTATCAATCAGCGTATGCCCAACTCCCCAAAAGGATGCCTTTGAAGTTCAAGGAAGGGGAGAGTTGCAGCTAGGTATGTTTATCATTTGGAAAATGTTTCAGATATCATGGTTAGTGTTCAAGTAACATAAAAATTTAAAGCTCAAAGCATAAATACAATATCTAGCCTACGAGCTTAAATATGTGATATGGTATAGATTTTTGTATACTAGTCGTGCATGGAAAAGATTGTGTTAATGTTCGCTTGAAACAATTTTTCCACTAATGGAATGCTTACACTATTATAGGTCATGTGGCGTTTCTTGTGTCTAATTCGTAATATTTATTATCTTTTTGAGCTCCTATACATGAAAGGTATCATTATTATCAGCATCACAAGCTCAAAGTGTTGATATAATTTGTTACAGTTTGACTTATATATTCCGTCATAAGTTTTCAAGGAGGACGAGCTATGTACAAATATTACGCGTCCTCTTCCTTTGCACTTTATTAGTAGACTGGGGGCACACAGCTTTGTTGTTTTGGGGGGGGGGGACTAATGTTATGAAACGTGATGTTATGAAACATGATGTTATGAAACATGATGTTATGAAACATGATGTTATGATATTCTACATTGGAAGCTTAGTCAATATAATGTTTAGATGAAGTTTTGAGAAAAAGTGTTATGATTGTTCTCTTTAAATATAAAAGAAGGTTACTATCTTGTTTATGGTCTTCATTTATATGATTTCTTTGGGTTTAGGGTCCTAAGATTATTGTTGATTGCTTAATGGAAACATCTGATTGTTGGGACAATGATTTCGTATGTTGCTTAATGTGATAGTATATGTTCAACGTCTACCCCTCATGAATGTTCTTTGTGTTGCACATTTGTAAGGCCCCCATTATGAGGAAAAGCCAATTGTGCATTACCTTGTTGTTTGGAACACAACTTACGAGGGTCCCCTATTGTGCAGGTTTGGGGCAGCAGCAGCGAGCAGCCCTGACTTGGGAGGGGTTTGTCCTAGGGAGCCAATGACCCCTCTTGGGAGGGGGGGAGTATGGGGGAGCACCACCCTTTGTCATGGTCACAAAGAAAAACATCTTAGGGAGTTTTGTAATTAAGATATCTTGTTTTATAACTACGATCTTGGGTTGTGGGATCTCTTGTAAGTTATATCTTGTGTAGTCCAATTATCCATACCTATCATTCCTCGGTTGTGGGACTTCTTGTAACAACTCTATATTCTTGTATAATTTCCCTTTTAGAAGCATATTTCGGAAATTGTTCAAGTCTAGTCAGAGGGCATAATCTATTACTCCCCTGACATGTTGACAAGTCTAGCTTCTATCCAAGACCAAGCATTATGGAGAGCAAAGTTGACAAGATTGTGGTATCACTTCAGAATCTCAAGTAACAGGTCGAGGGCCTAACTCATCGTCATCATACTCAAGTTGAGACCGGATATCCTTTGCATATAGGCATTGTAATCCGAGAGTTGTAGGAACGAATTGGGAATCTTCAAAATAATTAAGGAAGCAATCAAGCTAATTCACACACTATTTTGTCTTTCATGGAGCTTAAAAGATATATATATATATATATATATATATATATATATATATATATATATATGTATGTATGTATGTATGTATGTATGTATGTATGTATGTATGTATGTATGTATGTATGTATGTATGTATGTATGTATGTATGTATGTATGTATGTATGTATGTATGTATGTATGTATGTACGTACGTACGTACGTATGTATGTATATATATGTGTGTGTGTGTGTGTGTGAGAGAGAGAGAGAGAGAGAGAGAGAGAGAGAGAGAGAGAGAGAGAGAGAGAGAGAGAGAGAGAGAGAGAGAGAGAGAGAGAGAGAGAGAGAGAGAGAGAGAGAGAGAGAGAGAGAGAGAGAGAAAGAAAGAAAGAAAGAAAGTCATATTAACGTCTTCTGGAGGCCAAACTTGGCCTATGAGACAAAAACCATGTACAAGTGTAGTAACCCTGTGTAGAAGATAAAATGAAATAAAAAGTATATCGCTACACAAAGCTATATAGGGCTGGAAAAGGCTGGGGAGATGTGGCTCTGACTCTGCAGATAGTGGCCACCTAATACATGGGGGGGTCCAAAATGTGAGTAAAACGCCCTAGCTACTGGTGATGGGTGGAGGTGGGTGTAGTATGTGGTACATCGGTGGTCGTCTGAGTGCCTCCTGAAGGAAGACAACCCAGGGGGTGGTGGTACGCCTATGCTCCATCATGTGGTCGTAGGCAATCCTGATGCGTGAGATATCCTCCTGATATAGTCGTGGTCGACGATATCCGCCCATGCGTGGTCGGCGCTGTGCTCTCTGTGCTGCTGCCTGGTGGAGCGTGAGCCCTATAGATGGACCTCTCTGATGTAGCTCAACTCGCTGAAAGAACTGGGTAATGGTCTGCTGGGTACTCACCCGTGTCTGATGTATGGGCTGTAGTGACTGCTCTCGCCTCTCGTATGCTGCTGAGAGAAAGCGTCCCAAGCGTCTCTGGTCTCCCATAGTCATGCACAGCTGGAATGACTCCTCGATCTGGAACTGTGCTCGTAGGTCTATGTATGCTGGACATCTGATAACAAAATGCTCTTCACTCTCTACCTCTGTCTGGCATACTGGGCACCACCTCTCCTCACGGGGGACTCCCCTGGACCGACCCCTCTCAATCTCGAGCTGATGTGATGAAACCCGGAGCTGCCCAATGACGACTCGTGGGTGGTGGGGAAGGTAGGTCTGCATGTATCTCGGAATCTCGATGAAGCCCGTGCCCGATATATGTAGAAAATGCTCGCGGTAGTAGAGCATTTTCGGTGGCAATGTACCCCTAGGGCTCACCCATGTCCTCTGTATGTATGTATGCCATATCTCCTGACGAATGATCCTATTCCTCTCTTGATGAGAGAGCGAGTAGGTGGGTGCATGAGAGTCGTACTGTAGTGGTGGTAGCCTGTCTATGTCAAAGCCCTGGTGGGCAAGCCAGTCTCGTGTCTGTGCATACCATGAGGAGGTGTCGCCTGCTAATGCCATATCACGTGATGCCTCGAAAGCACGATAAGCAATGCGCTCTGTATCCATGCCTCGAAGTCTGTGTAATAGGCATACCGTCTGGAGAGAGAGAGAGAGAGAGAGAGAGAGAGAGAGAGAGAGAGAGAGAGAGAGAGAGAGAGAGAGAGAGAGAGAGAGAGAGAGAGAGAGAGAGAGAGAGAGAGAGAGAGAGAGAGAGAGAGAGAGAGAGAGAGAGAGAGAGAGAGAGAGAGAGAGAGAGAGAGAGAGAGAGAGAGAGAGAGAGAGAGAGAGAGAGAGAGAGAGAGAGAGAGAGAGAGAGAGAGAGAGAGAGAGAGAGAGAGAGAGAGAGAGAGAGAGAGAGATTCGATGGTGATCGTATGAAGTTCCAAGGATTATTGCACCAAGTAAAATTGTATATCTTCATGCAACTTGATAGATACCAAGACGTAGCCAAGATCCATTTTATTAGAACCCTTATTGGAACCTTCCTCTGTGGTCAAGCATTGCCATGGTTTGCTCGAATCCTCGAAAAGAACATGTAGGCTCTTTGTGATTATGAGGGGTCTTTTTAAGAGCTCACCGCTGCAATGGAAGATGTAGATACCAGTCGAGTAATAGAAACAAAACCTCGAGAACCATGCCAAAGTAACCTCCTTGCCTCGACTTATGCATCAGAATTTAGGCAATTGATATGTGATCTCACTTGGCATGAGGATTATTGCATAAACTAATTTAGATGGGGCTTCAGAAATTGATGTCAAGGATCTTTTACTCACGATACTAGAGGTCAAGACATTAAATGTATACATTACCCAAGCTATTTAATGTGATAATTGCCTTTTTCAAAGGACCCACTTCTAAAGAAGAGTCTATGCTTGAACCTATGTAGTCTATGCCTAAGCCTATGTAGATAGACATAACTAGGTTCCAACCCCTAATCCCACAAGAGAAGTAGAGGAGGAGTGATAACAAGTTATGCCTTTATTGTGGAAACCCTACGATATTGCAATAAATTGCCCAAATATGAGAACAAACTCTAGAGCTACAACCATCCTTGTAGAGTAGGGAAACAAAGAAGTTTAGTTGAAAAGGAGACCATACAACAGGACCATGATATAAGAAAGTTTCTTGTAATTCCAACAACACTCTTAGAAACATGCCTTGCCATTATCAAGTTGGTCATGTGTATGAATACCCTTTCCCTTACAGCCTTAGTCGATTCAAGGGCCTCCCCATGTTTCATTGATAAAGGATTGGTACAAAAACACATGATTCAAGCACTTTAGAAGAACAAACCAGTAGTAGCTAAAGTAGTAGATGGACGACCTCTAGCATCTTGGAATATTTCCAAGCAAACCACACCATTAAGAGTACACCTTGGTGATAATGATTCCCACATATGTTTCAATGTAAAATCAAGTCTGATATATCTTGTTATCATTGCAATGTGTAGAACAAATATTGATGAAGGCTTCATTGGCCAAGGATCAGTGGCCAAGGCTTCAGTGGCCAAAGATCAGTGGCCAAGGCCTCAGTGGCCAAGGCTTCAGTGGCCAAGGCTTCAGTGGCCAAGGCTTCAGTGGCCAAGGCTTCAGTGGCCAAGGCTTCAGTGGCCAAGGATCAGTGGCCAAGGCTTCAGTGGCCAAGGCACCACACGCCCAATCTAGAGTTGGGTCCCAGGATGGAAGATTTGGGGTAGACCTCACAAGGCTGGGTCCGGAACCAGCCACTCATCATTACACGACATGGTCCGACACTGAGGCAGGGGCGGCTGAGGTGACGGCTGACTCTTGTCACCGCCTAATGCATTAACTCCCACTACCCCGATGGAACAAACTCTCCTGTTGTAACCAACTCCTCACCTCTCTCCTATAAAAGGAGAACCCGCAAGTGGAAAAGGGGTGATATGCAGAGCACGAATAGGCCATATGTAAGCTGAGAGTGAGAGAGTGAACTTAGAGCTCCTGGTAGTGAAGTCCCGTCATGCGTCCTTGAAGCCATTGTGTAAGAATACCCTGAGGTCTTCTCATAGTGTTGTATCTGACCTTCTAATTAGTATGGTGTTGTGCTCCATGCTTGCCGGAGCTTGATCCTTACCTCTAAGTGTGGTTCATAGTGTTGATCTGAAGGTTTAAGTGATAAGCGGCTATTTTGGTAAGGTGTTCATGTGCTTACATATTCTCCAGGAGTAGTGCATTTTGCATTCCCTGTACCCACACACTTCATTTCACCACCTACAGGTGAAAATTTGGCACGCACGGTGGGACAGGGCTTCTGGAGATTTCTCGTATTTGAGAAATCACTTAAGACTTAAGTTCCCCTCACTTTGAGTAATTGTCTAAGATTGAGTACCCAGAGCCACTTTTTTTTTCCTCCTTCCCCTTCCTATCCTCTGGGGCGACTGCCCTTTTTCCTCCTACTACTCCCTACCTTCCGGGCGACTTCTCCTCATCCTTCTCAACTTTGGGCGACTACTCCTCATCCTTCTCACTTTTGGTGGGCGACTCTTCTTTTGGATTCTTGGGCGACTTCTTCCCTTAGATTCTTGGGGGACCCCTCCTCCTCTGTTGATTTCCTAGGCGACCGCCCTCTTCCTCCTCATCCTCCTTCTGCCCTCTTCCTCCTCATCCTCCTTCTTGGCTTCTGGGCGACTATTCCTCCACCTCCTCTCCGGCTCCTGGCTTGGCGACCACTCTTCCTATCCCCGTGTTGGCCCCTTGGGTGTCAACTTCTCCTCTTCCAACTTCCCCTTGGGAGTCAACTTCTCCTCCTCCAACTTCCCACTGGAGTAACCTCTTTTTGGGCGAAGACTTCTCCCGGGCGACCTCTCCCTTGGGGCGAACTCCTCTTGCAGAAGTTGTTCCAAAAATGGTCCATGACCCACACCAGAACTAGCAAGGAGAGGCAGCTAAACCCTAAGAAGACACCAATCAAGTGTTATCACAGAAGGCGGCCAGACTTTTTCCAAACACCCATAAGAAGCCTCTCTGTTTCTGGCCTGGTCTCTAGAATCGAGGGGTTAGATTCAAACCTAGTCTCTAGAGTAGAAGGGTTAGACGACAAAACTAAAACTCAACGCACTCTTCTTAACAAGGCCATGGCTGAAGAGCTTTCCGCTCTTTTGTCAAGAATCAATATCAGATTTTCTTCATTTCACAGAGGTGCTAATGAAGATCCCGAAGATCATATACGAAGATTTCTTTCAACTTGTAAGAGCAGAGGCTTACAACAACGACAGGACGCATTCCTTGCTCTCTTTCCATCCACTCTTGAGGGACTGGCGGACAAATGGTTCAGCCAGTACGCGGAAAACCATTTCCAGACATGGGAAGCATTGAGGACCGAGTTTACAGATGCATTCCGACCAGATAACTCTACAGAAAGGACCTTGGATGAACTTGAGAATCTAATCTTGCATATGGGAGAACCATTTTCAGAACTTATGACGCGGGCAAGGTCACTAGTAGCAAGATTGCCGGAACCTCCAGGAGATTTCCTTGTCAAGAAGTGGGTGGAGAAGGCCTTGCCAAAGTCCACCCAGCAGAAGCTAAGAGAGCTGTTGAGACCCGACTCCACCTTGAGAGAATTTGAAGCAGCTGCCACAAGGATTGAGGCTGCACGAGTCCATTTTGGAGCACAACCGGGAAAAACCCTTCCCCAAGATGAAGACATGGTGACAGCCTTGAGGAAGGAACTAGAGACCTTGAAACTGCGAAGGAATCGAGAAGAGGACAAGGGAACTTCAGAAGGTCTCGCTCAATTACGACAAGAGCTTGAAGAACTCAAGACACTAAGGGAGGTGAGAACTGGACTGTGGTGTTCTCTGTGTAGTACCCAAGGACACACATCACACGAATGTCCAAGGAAGCTAACATGCCAGTTCTGTGGCAAGGGTGGCCATGAGGCCAAGGATTGTTATTTTCTAAAGGGTCTTGGAAATCAGACTATGATACCTGGGCAACCTCCGGTAGCTCAATGGGTAGGAGTGGCTCAATCCTCTCTATTGGGGCAGCCACCATTACCATCCACTACAACGCCTCCAGTAACAACTTTCTATACCAATCAAGGACCTCAACGGCAAGAAGGTAGACCTCGTCAGAATCGACCACCTAGGCCTATAATGTGCTACAGATGTGGGGAGTATGGACACTTCCAAAGTAAATGTTCACTTCCTGAGGATGCTCCACCATGCAAAAATTGTCCTGAAACAAGGGATCATTACACGAAGGACTGCCCAAAGTCAATGCCTTCTACAAGCACGCCAGGTAACTCTTGCCCCCTGCATATGATCACAGTATCTAATGATAAGGGCAATGTAGGCTCTCCAAGCGCCCGAGTAGTCCAACTCGAGGAACTTTCCGGAGTCATGACTAGGGCACAAAAACAGAAGATAGCTTTGAAAGATGCTGCAAAAGAAGCAACAGATTCATCAAAAGACAAAGGGAAAGAGACCATGGAGCATGAACCTTCTCATGGAGCCAACCATCACCAAGACAAAGCAAAAATCTCACTGGGAAGAGATAAAGATACTAATGAGCAAGTTATTGACAAAGCATATGCAGTATCTAAGGAGGACCTAAGGCAATTCCAGCATGGATCTACTTCGAGGAACAGCCAAGAAGGCTTCCTCACGGCAGTTCAAGTCTTGCAGAGCACCTACCAACAGGTATCTCTATATAACTTGTTAGCAATGAGTCCTGGATTCAGAGGAGAGGTAATGGCTGCCATAAATGGGTTAGACCCTGGCACCATATTAAGTGGCGGGCAAGGTTTCACTTCTCTAACTTCTCAACAAACACCTATTCCATCAACTTATAGCTCAGAACCATCTAGGATGGCACCTCTCACTGATTACAAAAGTCCTAGGTTAACTGTAAGTATCAAGGGAACTCCCTTGGTGGGAGTGATAGTTGATGGAGGATCGGGTATTAATCTGATGCCGGAGTACACCATGACATGGCTAAACCTGAGACCAACTAAAGATGCTCACTTCACAGTATCACTCGCAGACCAAAGCAAAGTAAGCCCATTAGGCATAGTGGAAAGGGTGGAAGTCATCATACATAACTTAAAATTTGTGTTGGATTTTGTGGTAATAACACTCCCTAAGGTGAAGGGAGGATTTCCGTTGCTGATAGGAAGACCATGGCTACGCCACAGTAAAGCGGTGCATGACTGGGGAAGTGACACCTTATGGGTGGCCGGGCCAGACAAGGTGATGAGACAACTCCACATGGAAGGAGGACCAGATGAAGCCCTAGGTACTTCTCAAGTTGTTCTACATCCAGATGAGAATGCACAGGAAGAAAGCACTAGAGAAAAGGGACCACGAACCATTCCAGAGGGAGCAGACATTTTGGCCACTTCTCCTCCACCCTCCTCCAGCCGGGCGACTCCACCTCCACCCACCTCCAGCTGGGCGACTCCACCTCCACCCTTCAATAATTGGGCGACTGAACCTCCTGTTTGGGCGACTGAACCTCCTGTTTGGGCGACTGAACCTCCACCCTCCTCCACCTGGGCGACTCCACCCCATAATCCAAGCTGGGAGCCTCCGAATAACTGGGTCGCCCTAGAAGCTTGGGCTCCTCTAAGATCCCCACATTGGGCACCTGAATGGGCAGCTTACGTGCCACCTTGGGCTACTCCTACAATTGGCTGGGCGGCTCAATGGGCATCCGGAACGTCTCACACAGAACCATGTGAGACGACACCACATGACATCAAGGAAGAAGTTGATGAAGGAGAAAATCTATCCAATGAAGAACTAGGGGACATTATGGATTGGATAGAAGAGACCAACAATGTTACATGTTTCACGGTAGCAATCATGAATAAAGAGGCAGATGAACCTATTATTGTGGAGTTTGTAGTCTTTGGCGAGCCAGCCAAAGATTTTCGAAGAGGTAAAATTCCGAAAAGAGTTGAAGGGGAAGATAAGATTGAATCAAGCGAAACGGACAAAAAACTAGTGGAAAGCATTTTTCCATTAGCCGAAGTTCCGGTAGGATGGACACAGGAAAAGTCCGAAGAAATCACTATCAATGATAGTCCCGCATTCACAGAGGAGACGCTGTTCAAAGCTGAGGAAGAGGCACCTGTGGAGCCAGTTAAAGAAGTCAACTTGGGGGAAGACGGACATCCACAGAATCTTTTACTCGCAAGTTGGTTATGGGAACACCCTCTTCTGCTCACAGAGGTAATAACATTCATGAAGAATTTTAAAGATATATTTGCATGGAGTTACAAGGATTTGACAGGAATACCAAAAGAACTCGGAATACACACTATTCCTCTAGTGGATGAAGCTCGGCCAATTAGAGGAAAGATGTATAGGCTAAATCCCAAATATGCAGAAGCAGTCAAAAGGGAAATCCAGAAAATGGAAGAAGCAGGAATCATAGTCCCAGTAGAGCATTCCGAATGGTTGTCCTCTATGGTCATAGCACCTAAGAAGCAGCCTAATAAAATCAGAGTTTGCGTGGATTTCCGAGCATTAAATAAGGTCACCATCCCTGACGGGTTTCCCACTCCCTTTTCTGAACAAGTGATTGAAGATGTGGCGGGACACATGCTATACAGTTTCATGGATGGTTTCAGTGGATACAATCAACTAGAAATCCATCCTAACGATCAGCCAAAAACAGCCTTCGTAACTCCTTGGGGAACCTATATCTACACCAAAATGGCTTTCGGTCTTAGAAATGCACCAGCCACTTTCAATAGGACAGTGTACCTAATCTTCAACAAATTGCTCCTAAAATTCTTAAGAATTTTTATGGACGACTTTTCGACCTTCTCTGGAGAAGCCTGTACTACTGCAGTAGAAAATGTGCCAGAACACTTGAAGCAATTAGAACAAGTGTTCAAGCGTTGCAGAGAAACAGGTTTGAAACTTAACCCTAACAAATGTCATTTTTTGGTAACTCAAGGTACCCTGTTAGGACATGTAGTCTCTGCAAAAGGCATGACTCCAGACCCGGATAAGGTAATGGCAATTCTCAAGCTTCCGAGACCTATCAATGCCAAAGAGGTCCAAAGCTTTCTCGGGCACACAGGATATCACCGCAAGTTTATACGCATGTATGCCGAGGCAGCACGACCACTTTCACGACTTACAAGCAAAAGTTTTCCTTTCCAATGGTTTGAAGAAGAGGAGTCAGCGTTTACTTATCTAAAACAACGGTTGGCGTCTGCACCCATACTCATTTCACCAAATTGGTCAAAAACATTCCACGTGCATGTCGATGCAAGCTTGTATGCGGTAGGAGCGGTACTGACTCAACCAAGCAAGGTACACAAATTAGATCAACCCATTCACTATGCAAGTAGACTCCTCTCAAAAGCAGAAAAGAACTATAGCACCACAGAACGGGAAGCACTGGCTATTGTATTTGCCCTCAAAAAATTCAGGCACTATCTTTTAGGTACTACATTCACCATAATTACTGACCATCAGGCTTTAAAATATTTGTTGAATAAGCCGCAAGTTGCAGGAAGAGTATGGAGATGGTTGCTTCTCTTCCAAGAATTTGATTTTGAAATCATACAAAGAAGCGGTAGGCAGCATGTCATTGCAGACCATCTCTCCCGCATGAGGCATCCGGGACAAGCAACAAAGGGAGTAGAAGATGATTTCCCCGACAGCCAAATCTACAAAGTAAGTATGGCACCAACATGGTATGATGACTTAATTCTCCTTCTAGGGAAGGGCCAATTTCATACTGGGTCCACTCCATTGGAAAAGCGTAGACTCCTCCTAAAAAGTAAGAATTTCATGATGGCAAAGGATACCCTCTATAAGGTTGGCCCTGATGGGATGTACAGAAGGTGTCTTCAACCACATGAAACGGAAAGTGTTCTTCAATTGGCACATGAAGGAAAGTCTAGTGGTCATTTTCCGGGACATATCACTGCACTCAGAATCCTCCAAAGCGGCCTATGGTGGCCATATCTCTTTAGAGATGCCACTAAGTTTGCCAAGGCATGCGATGTTTGCCAACGATGTGCGCCCAAACCAACACGACAAAGAAATCAGCCACTCAATATCTCTATGGCTTGGCAACCATTTGAGCACTGGGGACTCGACTTTGTCGGCCCTATTTTCCCAGTAGCACAAGATTCAGGTGCAAAGTATCTTTTAGTGGCGACCGATTATGCTACTAAGTGGGCTGAAGTTATAGCAAGTAAAGATTGCACTGCAGAAACGGTAGCTCACTTCTTGTATAATCATATCTTTTGCAGATATGGGTGTCCAATAGAGGTGACAACAGATCAAGGGTCCCATTTCGTCAATAGGGTGTTGACTTTGATTTTTAACAGGTATCAAATTTTCCATAAAAAGTCCTGTGCTTATTACCCAAGGGCAAATGGGCAAGCAGAGAGCACAAACAAGGTCCTTATGCTCCTACTAAGGAAAACATGTTTACAATTTCCAAATACTTGGGGACAGGCATATCTTGGAACCTTGTGGGCATATAGAACCTCGTTTAAGGCCACAACAGGTCATACTCCATTTGAACTATTGTATGGATTACAAGCAATTGCTCCTTTTGAGTTCTTGCATGGCTCCAACCGAGTGGGAATCAATCGAATTCCTGAGCTTACTAGCACTCTTTCAGCAAACATTGTAAGGCTGCAATTTCTAGAAGAAAAAAGAAGGATAGGCAATGATACTCTAGTGACAGTACAAGAAAAAAGGAAACACAATCATGATGCCAACCTCTGGAAGTCAAAAATTACGGAAGGGAGCTTAGTTTTGATGTACCATCCGCGACTATTCGAGAAGAAGGCTAAGAAGAAACTCATGCCAAGGTGGAACGGACCTTTTAGGGTCATACGAACACTTCCAAAAGGGGCAGTACAAATCTCCACGCTCACAGGAACGATCCTCCCCTTAGTCAATGAATCCAAGCTAAAACCCTATGTGGAAAAATAGAGGAGAGAGTATCTACCTTTGTATATAGTGTACATACCCATATGTTGTTACCTGTTAGTCTTTATCATTTACGAATGTAGATATTGGGCTTTTCTCATCTGTCTTCCTCACCTAACTCGTCTACTCCCACCTTCCTCTCATGGGCTTACACTTCCTTTTCCTTGGGGGCTTTCCTTCTTCTAAGGCCACCTCTCTAAGCTAGAACCTCTCAAACCCCGTACTTGGGCACCTTCCTTCACACCTGGGCGACCCTCTACTTGGGCGACTTCCCTTCTTGGGCACTTCCTTCACACCTGGGCGACCCTCTACTTGGGCGACTTCCCTTTTTGGGCACTTCCTTCACACCTGGGCGACCCTCTACTTGGGCGACTTCCCTTCTTGGGCACTTCCTTCACATCCCCTACCCTTCCTCCAATTGGGCGACCCTGCCCAGGACCACCCAACCCTCCTTCCACTTCTCAAAATGAGCACCCTCCCTTCCTCAACTTGTATCTCCTCCTCTTCAGTCATACTGACCGAGCGACACTCCTCCCTTTTTCCCTTTGCTGTCCCTTCATTGTGCCATCATAGCAACCTCACCTCCCGACTCCCTCACTTACCTCTCTTGGGCGACCTCCCAACTCTCATCTTGGGCGACCAATCTTGGGCCACCTCCCAACTCCCTCACTTACTCATCTTGGGCGACCTCCCAACGCCCTCACTTACCCATCTTGGGCGACCTATCTTGGGCGACCTCCCACCTCTCATCTTGGGCGACCAATCTTGGGCCACCTCCCAACTCCCTCACTTACTCATCTTGGGCGACGTCCCAACTCCCTCACTTACCCATCTTGGGCGACCTATCTGGGCGACCTCCCACCTCTCATCTTGGGCGACCAATCTTGGGCCACCTCCCAACTCCCTCACTTACCCATCTTGGGCGACCTCCCAACTCCCTCACTTACCCATCTTGGGCGACCTATCTTGGGCGACCTCCCAACTCTCATCTTGGGCGACCAATCTTGGGCGACCTCCCAACTCCCTCACTTACCCATCTTGGGCGACACCCTTGGGCGACCCACACCTTGGCAACACCCTTGGGCGACCCACCTTGCCGATCCCCCTTCACCCTCTCTTGGTGACCCTTCTATATTCCTCTCCAAGGCGACCCCCTTACTACTCTCCTCAACAGGGCGACCCCAAACATTTCCTAGAGTGGGCGACCCCAAACATTTCCTAGAGTGGGCGACCCTCACCCAGGGCGACTTACCCTCCCACCTACCCTCTCACAAACCTCTCATAGTGAACACCCCCCTCCTAGTGGCCAAATTTCGGGAAATTGGATGACCCTCATCCCTCACACACCTCCACAATTGCTCATACCTCACACACCTCTCCAGGGCGACCCTCTACTATAATTCCTTCCCCCCAAACTTGGCGACCATTCTGCATCAAGCGACTTCCCCTCCGAGGCCCCCTCTCCACCTCCTCACCGCACGCGGGCGACCCATCATATCTTAGCGACCCCCTCCCTGGCCACCTCTCCACGCGGGCGACCCATCTTATCTTTAGCTCCTCCTACCTACGACACACGGCATCCCTGGGCGAACTCTCCACCTCCCCCACCCGGCAGCAGGCGACCAATCCACGCGGACAACCTGTCCACCCCTTCCCCCCAAATTGGCGACCTCTCCCAGACCCCTCAGCATATAAGCAGCACCACCCCTTACTTCATCCCATCCCTAGCAATCACCATCCAACGCGGGCGACCTCCCCACCTTTCCCCACCCGGCAGCAGGCGACCTCTCCACCTCCCCCCACATTGGGCGACCGACGCAGGCGACCTCTCCACCTCCCCTCCCCAAATTGGGCGACCTCTCCCAGTCTACCCGATCGACTGAACTCTCCCTCTCCGCTCCATCTCCTCTGACCGGAGTTGCTGGCCTGCCATCTCTTCTATTCAGGCAGCCCTCCTCAACGACGCCCACAACCGGTAGCAATCAGCCGGCGGCCCTCTCTCAGAGGTGCGTGTTTGCAGCAATTCTCTATCTACAACATGGCCTCATCTTCACTGGAGATAGAGGAAACATTCTCTGAATTCAAGACGGACACTGAAAGTGCAGCATCCGGACAATCCTCTGATGATTCGAGTGATTCACTTTATGTGGTCTCCAAGGAGAACTCCTCAGAGTCAGAAGAGTGAGTCAGAAGAGTCACTGGACCAAGAAATTCAGCCGGACGAACATATCACTCCAGCAGCCGAACCCAGTCTTCAGCAAGATTCTGCTACATCTTCAGCAAACGTGGCAACCACGACCGAGATACTCGTTTCCATTCCTGACGAAATCACCTTGAAGCTGGACCTAACTATATGTGGTAAGCTTCATAGTTCATTTTCTTCACAGGAATTAAAGAATATGGGGTTGTTCACCATTGCAAGTGCCAAGCTTCCCACGCTTGGTGATCCTCAAGCAAGTGGGATGGAGATCTTGACACTGTTCAAGTCCTTCCCCTCTCTTTCTGGAGGACGAATTACCAAAGAGAAGCTCGCTATCATGTTGGGCAACCAAGAAATTCCAGATTCTCGAAAAGAAGGAAGCTATGCGGAGATGTCCATTTCCGACATTTTACAGACATGTACCAATAGCTTCTCCACTGCCACTTGTAGCCAGGTAATGATGCAGAGGCTCATATTGTTCAAAGCATTTTTTCTCTTGAAGGACAATCTGCATTTCACGGACGTAAAGGTATGTGAGCCCCTTCTTTGCTTTGCCCAAGCAAAGCCCTACCCATACCATAAGGTTTTACTTCAGTCCCTGGCAGAAAGAAAGAAGAGGTATGGGCAGCAAGTGGGCAAAAAGGCACTCACATTCAAAGTGATAGGTGGTCATATCATGTCATACATTTACAGATATTTTACCGCTCTCCACTCCAAAGGCAAAGACCTACCGGGCCACACCTCATCACAAAGTCCGCAAACGGCGACTCGTGGCAAAAAGAGAAGGGCAAAAGTTCAAAAGGAGTCCAGAGAGCTCCTTGATAAGCTGCCTATCGACCAACAAGGGTATGCTAGATCTTCTAAGAAGGTACGCACATCCGCCAACACTCCATTTCCCCCAATCAAGTTAGTACCCACTACGCCCACCGCCCCACCTCACTCCAACCCCACTCAACCTCCCGCTTCCTCCTTGACTACTCCCACTACCATTGATTCCCCCCGAGATCCGATTCTTCTCCAATTCCCACCATGCCCCACCCCACCGCCCTCCCCTCCACAACCCCTACCACACCACTCGCCATCTCCCCAACCACCATCTCAGCCCCCTTCGCCCCCACCTCCAACATCCACACCTATTCCTCACACACACACACCACCCCCTACTACGATCCCTCACAGCTCCATCTGCCCACCCCCATTCGACATACTGCCTTTTCCACCCCCATTTCGATTCTCCCCTTCTCGCCACAACCCTCCCACAGATTTACCTCCACACCCCCTTCTTGAGGCATCTAGTGTTGAGCAGCTCTCCACGAAGGCCAAACATGTATGGCCAATAGTCCCTAATCATTTACAGGGTATGTGCCAAATGGATGTAGCAAAGAATAGGTTTGCCGAGATTTCTAACAAATTGATGGAAGACAGGCAGGTGTGTGTGCGATTAGAGAATCTGCTGACCCATTATACTCATATGTTAAGTGAAGAGTTTCTGCGCGTCAGCCTCGTCAACAAGGAACTCTACATGCAGATAGCTGAAATGTCTAGTCACTGCAAGACCACGCGCCTTCTTGAAGACAAGGTAAAGAATTTGGAGGCATTTTTGCAGGATGAAGAAGCGAAGACCAAAAGATTGAAGGCTGAAAACAATGCCTTAAAATCAGCAAACAAGCAGCTCTTGGCTGAGAATACAACTTTGAAGAAACAAAAGGACTCACTAAAATCCAAATTTAGTGCATTAAAGGCTCTGCTCACATCATCCGATACTGAAGACAACAATCCAGCACAGGAAGAAACCACTCAAGCTGCTAATCAAGACCAGCAGAAGGAACAGTGACTAGTCTCATAGTTCTTTAGTATTTCATTTTCGCACAGTGTCATAGTTACATTTTGATACCGTTGTAAAATTTTTGGAACATTACTTTGTTCAGCAGGGCTCATTTTTTCTTTTGCAGCCAATTATGTATTCATTCTCATGTTGTAATTTTCTATCCGCCATTTTCTGATGTAATTTTTCTCCTCCTCTCTGTATTTGGACCTACTTCCCCTCATCTCTCCGGGACGGAGAGACTCTAGTGGCGGGCAACCTGTAGAACAAATATTGATGAAGGCTTCAGTGGCCAAGGATCAGTGGCCAAGGCTTCAGTGGCCAAAGATCAGTGGCCAAGGCCTCAGTGGCCAAGGCTTCAGTGGCCAAGGCTTCAGTGGCCAAGGCTTCAGTGGCCAAGGCTTCAGTGGCCAAGGCTTCAGTGGCCAATGATCAGTGGCCAAGGCTTCAGTGGCCAAGGCACCACACGCCCAATCTAGAGTTGGGTCCCAGGATGGAAGATTTGGGGTAGACCTCACAAGGCTGGGTCCGGAACCAGCCACTCATCATTACACGACATGGTCCGACACTGAGGCAGGGGCGGCTGAGGTGACGGCTGACTCTTGTCACCGCCTAATGCATTAACTCCCACTACCCCGATGGAACAAACTCTCCTGTTGTAACCAACTCCTCACCTCTCTCCTATAAAAGGAGAACCCGCAAGTGGAAAAGGGGTGATATGCAGAGCACGAATAGGCCATATGTAAGCTGAGAGTGAGAGAGTGAACTTAGAGCTCCTGGTAGTGAAGTCCCGTCATGCGTCCTTGAAGCCATTGTGTAAGAATACCATGAGGTCTTCTCATAGTGTTGTATCTGACCTTCTAATTAGTATGGTGTTGTGCTCCATGCTTGCCGGAGCTTGATCCTTACCTCTAAGTGTGGTTCATAGTGTTGATCTGAAGGTTTAAGTGATAAGCGGCTATTTTGGTAAGGTGTTCATGTGCTTACATATTCTCCAGGAGTAGTGCATTTTGCATTCCCTGTACCCACACACTTCATTTCACCACCTACACAATGCCTTGTTCAAAGAAACATAATCCAGATGTTGATTGGAAAAAGAATAAAATCACACGTAGTTATATCAAGAAGAACTTGAGGTATGTAGGATCCAAAGCCTTCATACATGCAGTAAGGAAGTAATCGACATATATGATCTATGACATACCAACTCAAGATTCCAAGAAAAATGATTCAGTGAAGCTACCTAGCCAGTGTCAAGATTTTCAAGATGTTTTTGAAAAGAAGAATATGAAAATCTATCGAGAGCATACACCTTATGATTGTGCCATAGAACTTCAAGAGGGAGCGCAACCACCCTTTGGACCAATCTATAGACTATGCTGAGAGGAACTTACATAATTATGCAAGAATATTGCTGAGAATCTAGCCAAGGGGTTTATTAGACACTCAGAGTCTCTTGAGATAAATCACTCAAAGTCTCATGTAGAAACCCCTATTCTATTTGTCAGAAGGATGGGACTCTCCGAATGTGTGTAGACTATCGTGGACTGAATGAAGTCAATATAAAAACAAATATCATCTACCACTTATATTAGAGCTCTTGGAACGCCTTACAAAAGAAAAGTTCTTCATGAAGATTGACCTTCAAGGAGCTTGGAACCTTGTCACGATTACCAAAGGAGACGAATGGAAGACAATATTTCGAACAAGATATGGGCATTTTGAATATGTAGTTATGCCATTCGATCTCACAAAAACTCTAGGAGTCTTTCAATATATGATGAACGAGCTATTTTGAGAACATTTAGATGATTTTGTGGTAATATACCTAGATGATATCTTGATATTCTCCAAAGACCTAGAGGAGCATGAATGTCATGTAAAGCTAGTTCTCGTGAAGCTAAGAAAAAAAGGATTATATTCAAAATTAGAGAAACGCTCTTTCCATCATATAGAAGTGGAATTCTTAGGATTCCTTATCTCACGAAAAGGAATATTCATGGGCCCAAAGAAGATTGGGACAATCCTTAATTGGCAAATACCTTCATGTGTTAGAGATGTACAATGTTTTTTAGGCTTGCCAATTTCTACATAATATTCATCAAGGATTATTCCAGTATAGTTGCACCACTTACCAAGCTTACAAGAAATGCGAAATTCTCTTGGAACGAAGAAGCCTTTCAGCCCGAAAGTCAACATTCATCCTTGCTCCGATTCTAGTTCATCTTGAACCTATCAAGCCTTTTTGCTTGGAGACAAATGCATCAGACTTTGCCTTAGGGAGCCTTTCTATCTCAGCATGGGGATGATGGACACTTATATCTGGTCTCCATTCAAGGAAATTCTCCCCTTGAGATAAATTAAGAAATTAATGAGAAAGAATTTCTTGCCATAGTGGATGCTTTTGATACCTTGGGACATCATTTAGAGGGGGCAGCCCATAGAGTTACTTTGTATACAAATAATAAGAATCTAGAGTACTTTATGACCACTCGTATCCTCAACAAAAGGCAATCTCGACGGAGTAACTTTTTATTTGGGTTCCACTTTGTCATCACATACACCAAAGGACAGAAGCAATGTCTGTCCTTGTCAAGAAGAGCTTATCTTGCACCAAAGAAATGCGAAGAAGCTTTTGATCAACAAGAAAGTATACTATTGAAGCCTGAACATCTGGAGTTAGCAGCTATCTCTCGAAGGGAAAGATCATGAAGTAAATGAGTTCCAAGAAAATGATGGGTTATTATATTATAAGAACTTGTTGTAAATCCCTCTAGGAAAGCTCATAATCCAAGTACTTCAGCAACGTCATGATAACCTTGCAACATGGCATTTTGGAGTGACTAAAATTATAGAATTTATATCAAGAGATTTTTGGTGGCCTCAAATATAGAAGGAAGTCAAGAATATATCCGAAGATCTGACACTTACTATAGATATGAGCTACCTTCCCATAAACCTCATGGCCTCTTGCAAGCTTTACCTATTCCAAAAGGACCATGGTCTTCATTATCTATTGATTTCATCACATATCTACCAATATCCGATAAGTATGATGCCATCCTTGTTATAGTGGATAGATTCACGAAGATGGCACACTTCTTTCCAACTACCAAGGCAATCGCAGGTGCAGAGAGTGTTAGACTTTTTCTCTGATACATCTTTCGGTATCATGGATTGCTTAATGATATTGTTAATGATTGAGATCCTTAATTCATATGAAGCTTTTGGAACATTCTTTGCAAGCTCCTTGGTGGTCAAGTTAAATTGTCTAACGAATCATCCACAGACTCGTGGACAAAGAGAACCGGTGAAGCAAGTCCTAGAATAGTATTTCCGTTGCACCATCAATTGTCATCAAAAAGATTGGTTTGAGCTTTTATCCTTTGTAATATTTGCCTATAAGAATAATGTTTATACATCTTCCAAGCATACTTCCTTCTTTGCAAATATGGAAAACACCCAAAGATGGATGTACAAATCAAACCATGTGAAGAACCTAGCTTCCAAAGATAAGGCTTGGAAAACACCCAAAGATGGATGTACAAGTCAAACCATGTGTATCTATGTGGATGTGTGAAGAATAAGAACCTTGGTCTTGAAAAGGTTAATTGAGAGTCCTCTCTACGAGCAAAAATCATCTAGAGACTAGGGCATGTAAATGGCTCTGTAATCTTTAAGCAGGTTTGACACAATGTCATCAGCATGTAGAAGAATATGTATTGTAGCACCTCCCAACTCCATCTTGGCATCGCCTTAGTACTTAATGAAATTCACAATCTCACCAATATAGATCTCGAAGAGTGTCGAGGAGAGTGGACAACCTTGTTTCACATGGATGGTGCTAACAAGGGAGTCACAAAGGCTGCTTGGACATATTACTCTACTTGATACCCTCTCATACATGGCATAGATCCCTCATAGTAACTCCTCTGTGACCCAAGACCAAGTAGATGTTTGAACAACCGCTCTCTAGGTACCACTATCAGATGCTTTGTGGAAATCCACGAAACAACTTTGTAGTATCTTTTTTTTGACTCGTGTTTGGTCAATCAAACATCTGAGAGTGAAAATATGGTTGATGGTGGTGAAGGCACGTCTGAAGCCTACCTGCTTTGGAGCTCCGAAACCCTCCTTCTCAACGAGAGTACCCAACTCCTCCTCTAAGATTGCTACATAAAGTTTGGTTAGGATAGGGCCAATCATGATAGTCCTGTGAATGCTAGGGTCCATAGCATCACCGATGAGGCCGAAAACCCTTCAACCAATGCACGGTTGAAGAGATGGACAATTAGTGGTGCTACAGTCGTCTCCCCATAAAGGGTGTGTTTATCTTCCTTCTCTTCATGGTTTATTCTTCATGACTTACCACTTAACTCTAATTTTTTTTATTTGCCCTTTATTCTAACTTGGTTGATCTAATGAATCACTTAGGAAATATCGATGGTTCAAAATAAAGGAAGTTTAAATCTGGACTATTCAAAGCATTTACATGGTGTTTGCTGCCATTCATTGTATATGTTTGGAGCATTATTACCGATAGTTGTCGGATGTCCACATTGACGTACATACTTTCATATGATCTCTCTATATAGGATTTACATGTAATAGGCAGAGGTGATTGTGGAAATAGGAAGAAAATAGTGAGAGGAAATGTTGCAGAAAAAGGATAAACAAGTTTCTGTGATAAATTTAATCATATTGTCTTTTTCTAAATTAGTGATATAATTGTTGCATGTTTTATTCCCTTGTTATTGCTGCATGTTTGGGAATGTAGGAATTAGTGTTTCATGCATGCACACAAACACTCACTCAAGCACCAAACTAATAACGAAAGGGAAATTCGTAGAACCAACTCCGGTTAAATGGTTCTCATGTCGTTTTTTATTTTTTTGGTCAGGAATCTTGATTGAAAATATGCGACGTGAAGGGTATGAGTTATCAGTCTCTCCCCCTGCAGTAATGTGAGTTTTCCGAACCCGCTGTGTGTGCTTCTATTTCTTCTCTCTATTCTCTCTCTCTTACTCTCTCACACACACATACATACCTACTTTTCTTTTTGTTCAATTTATATGTTATATATGTACATACGTCTTGTAAGATTCTCTTGCCCTTCTCATGCCTGCAAAAATATGAATTCAATCTTATGTTATGCTAGTAGGTCATATGTGAATTCCTATCTTTCTTCAGAAGGGTGAATGAAGATAAAAAGAAAGGGCATAAAGAGGAATAAAAGCGGGGTGGAGAGTGAAGCAGGGAAATCAATGGTGTTGATTTTCGGCATCAGTCTTCTTACAATTCCTTCCTCTTCCTTGCACAAAATAATGAATTTAGGAAACAGATCACTCCATTGTTGTCTGAATAAGGTCTAGGATTTAGAATCTCATGTGTGTCTTCTTTCCTGGGCCCAATGATAGTGGTGTCATGATGAGGTTGGGAGTACAAAGGTCAAGTACATGGATGATGGCATGGATTAAGGATTATATGATGATTTTGCAGCTACTGTTCTGGATCTTCCTGGTGTGTTTGATGACATACACTTGGACATTGTGCCACAGAGTATCATATCAATGCCTTTTGATGTCCCGAAGATCCTTTTGAATATCCGTTATCTTCAACTATTTTCATATTCTAGAGCTCTAATGATGTGATGAATGGAAGACCATCTCTCATATACATGCCCTTTTAAAAGACATGCATGATAAATACAAGGTCCAGAATGCATGCACTGAACCTTTTGATAAAGGACATAGGTACAATATGTATGCCTCTGCTGCTGTTTGCTGACTCCCCCCCCCCCCCCAAAAAAAAAAAAAAAAAAAAAAAAAAAAAAAAAAAAAAAAAAAAAACAAAAACAAAAACAAAAACAAAAAAAAGGGGGAAATAACAGAAAACCCTTTTTTCTTCTTGGGTTGGGGGGGGGGGGGGGGGGGGTGGTTTTCCTTCCTCCTCCTTTTCCATTCCTGATGGTGGGGCGGTTGGGGTGGGTTTGGGGAAGATTCTGTTTTCCAGTCTATAAGCTTGTGCCTTTTGTTTTCACTCTAAGCTTATGCTGCACAGCTGCAGTGTTTTCCTTTGTATTTGCTCTGATCTACAGTTCCAAATTCTCGCTGCAGGCACTGCCTACATCCCTGAAAACTTGTGCTGCTTTTGTCCCACATAATCATGTGGAGGCTTCGGCTGCTGGAATTTATTTTTCTTGCATTTTAATGTTCTACATATTAGAATGTAAGTTGTTTATAAGGTTGCTAGACTTACAGTCAGCTTACTCTTGCTCTCCATAATCCACGTGACAGACCTCACTTTGGCATGAACTCACCTAGCATCTAAGGAGTCTATTTTTCTCCCGAAGAGGATATTATTTGAGACTTTGTTGTCTGATATATTGATAAAATGAAGTAGAAAATTTCCCAGGAAAAAGGGGACAAGATTCTCGTCCATTGTCACCCCTCCTGCTTCAAAGTTAATAGCCATGAAGATTTAATCTTCCTACATGTGGCCAAATTCTCCATGTACATGTTTTCTTGTCTGATGTCAATTGTTGGTT
Organism: Ceratopteris richardii; assembly: GCA_020310875.1. NCBI lineage: Eukaryota > Viridiplantae > Streptophyta > Polypodiopsida > Polypodiales > Pteridaceae > Ceratopteris > Ceratopteris richardii. The sequence continues at coordinate 3,740,216 of CM035444.1, read as the reverse complement.
TTTAAGCCCATAGTCAATGTAGAGACAAAGAGAAAGTAGTGACATGTAGGATAAACAACACATGAGAGAGATGTAAGGAGACATGCTCCAAAAATAAACATTACATTCCATGATAGAAGTTACAAGATTCCATATGGACATGCCATCTACAAGCTATCCAATAACTTAACAAATCTCCAATGGATGAAGTATATGCTCCAAAAAGATAAGCCTCCCCAAGAGCGCAACAATGAAAATGCTAGCTGTTGCACATCTTGAAGTTGATGAAGCAAAACACGTCCACTTCCTCCAAGGTGAAGGAACACCACCTGCAAGCCTAGCTTATGAAGAGAGTCCCAAAAGGGATAATATAAGTGAATACATCATGTTTTTATATAGGCTAAAACAGCCCAGCGAAAATACTCCTTAAAAAAGCTATAAAGCTCTATTGGATTTCTTTTTTACGGAAAAAAAAGAGAAAAGCTACTGAGAGGAGAAAGCTAGAGCTGAATATGCTCTCACATGTAGCTCCAAGCACAAGACTCATAGCAGTTGGTACTTCCCAAAGCTAGACGATGAAGCTCTCAAAAGTTGGAGATGGTATTCCTCCAAGATAGGTGATAGCAAACTGAATATACCATCAATAAGTGGCTGTCCATGCTCACATATATGACTGCACCCTCCTCTAAGAAGAGCAAGTAGAGCTCCTCTGCATGAAAGCTAGGGCTGTAGCTCCCTTAAGATTGTCATAAGAGAGGCAGCTGATAAGAGTGAAAATCTATGCGAAAAGCACACGAAGGAAAGCTTTATTCTAGGGCATTCATTTCTCTGTGAGTGCTTTTGATATACTTTTGTGGGCTGGTGGTTATCTAGTTTTTCTTAGTTTTTAAGTTTGTTTTCTCATAAAACATATGGTATGTGTTTTTGGGAACGATTGACTTTGACCTGTGGACTTTTAAAGTTGACCTTGATCTACTGTTGAGTTTTGACCATATGAGCTGAGAATTAAGGCTTGTGATTTGAGGGTCAAGGTGAGGCTGAACATTAGCGTATAGATGGTGCTCAGAGAGTAGAACTGCCCGTATTTGAAATCATGATTTTACTAACACGGTTTTGCACATGACTTCATTCTAGACCTATGTCTATGCAGAATTAAACATCAGTACTTTCATACTTTTGGCTGCAATGCCTACTTTTCTACTATAAAGCAAGACCAATAAAAGCTTGTCGTAGTTTTTATGTTCTTGTTCATTCTACCAAAATGATTCTCACGGCCAAAGCACTTCATAGATCAAAGGTACAAGAAAGGAAAGGATACCAGAGATCTGGACGTTGAATTCTGATAAAGCTACAAAGATAGGCAGCTATGCATTAATGAAATCAGCAAACATGACTTTTTGGAACACGGGGTGATTGAATTCTTCAACCACGTCTTTTTTGCAGCGATGCTGGCCTGAACTGAAAAGAAACAGCAAACTTAGAAGCTCTTGGAAGACGTGTGTCCTTTAATATTACTGTTTGCAGATCTGGAGGTCTGAGGTCAAACAGCAGAATGGAGGCCCTTGGGAGATGAGTCGAAAATCTGTCGTCTGTTGGCTGAGTTGTTGGCAGAGAGGAATAGATTCTTCTTTAGCAATGAATTTCTTGCTTCCCCAATCTTTAGGATGCCCTGGGGAATATTTAAATATTCAGCATATCTACTTTTGCTGTCTATTATTTGCCTAGGCTTTATGGACAGTAGGCATGTGCAACAAAGAACAGAAATAGCATATTCCATTCTTTCAAAGTGATCATGGCATTTACATGAATTCCGTCTGAACTTCATTTTATCATGTGGTTCTGTTCTTGTAGGACATCGTCGGTCTCAAACTAGATTGTTAATCATATCATGCAATATAATAGGTCTGATGCAATGCTTTGTCTCCAGGTACAAGACAGTCGATAATAACAAGCTTGAACCAATTGAAGAGGTCATTGTAGAGGTCCGCTCCAGCCTTCGCGTTTCTACTTTTATATTCTCATTATGTTGTTGGAATGTCCAATAGCATAGGGTATTCATATAGAATGTTAACTTTTGAAGGTTGATGATGAACATTCGGGGACAGTGATCGAAAGTATGTCTCATAGGCGTGGAGAACTCCTCGATCAGTGTCCATGTACCGAGAGCTCGGGAAGGACTAGGCTCACTTTCGCTTGCCCGTCACGGTTAGCCGTTTATTCATTCATGTGAAGGATTCATTGCTGAATTCATTTTATTAACAGTGCACGTTGCAGTGGACTCGTGGGATATAGAAGTGTCTTCAACACGGAGACTCACGGAACGGGATTCATGCATAGAGCATTTCTTAGTATGTAACTTCAATAGAGGACATCAGTAAAATTGGAATGAAGTCGTGTTTAGAGTCAGATTATATTAAAATAAATTAAGTAATAAGTGGGTTATTGTTTGATGAATTACAGGCTACGAGAAATATCGTGGAGCTCTTGGTAACGTTAGAAAGGGTGTTCTGGTAAGGATCGCTTGATCTCCCATAGATCATTGCCCCTTTCGCCTTCAGAATAGATGATGCTGATGACGATATTCTTAATTTCTTAAGGTCTCCATGGCCTCCGGCACAATCACAGCACATGCATTGATGAATCTTGAGGCAAGAGGAGTACTGTTTGTGCAACCTGGCCAAGAGGTCAATATCAGGATTCACTCTGTATTTCGTCGTTTTGCATCCACATCAATTCACTTTTGTCCTTTCCTAATCTGCAGACGTATAATGGTATGATTATTGGTGAGCATTCACGAGACAATGATCTTGAGGTAATAATCAGAACGTCTCTAACCAGCTGTTCTATTTTACAGTTCTTGCTCAGTTTCCTTCCTTTGCGCAGGTGAATCCAGTGAAGAGCAAAGAGCTGACCAATATGCGTTCCGCTGGCAAAGATGAAAATGTTCGGCTTTCACCTCCCAGACAGGTGCGCACTGACACGATTCCTTTTACTCCGTTTTTTGTCCCTTGCATTGTGCCAAGAGCATTAGATAATAGATTCATAACTCTCTCTCTGATTGATTGTATGTACTCTATATCAGTAATCTTTGATTAGAGGGTTAATTAATGATGGTTTAGAAGCAAGGTCTAAGCAGTGTCCAATACCCTTAAACTAGGTTCGAAACGTAGATCATGTGGTTGTTCTTACGGAGACAGGATCATGTATGAAATTAAGATGCAAGAGAGTTGGACACTCTTTTAAGTGATATTGTCGCTTATTTCCAGTGTATGCATCAACGGTCTTGCTATATTGTTTAAACTAATGGGAGTAAAGGATGGTGCCCTTAAAAAATATAGTGGATAATAGGAAGCTGCAAAAAGATAGCATATCACTGAATGCCAAGAAGAACACCATAGAATATTGCTCAATAGGTGGCAAATTTGATCGCTATCTTTTTTTCCTTGAACTTGATTTTCCTTCTGTGGCTGTCTCGATGTTCTTTACATCACAGATTACACTTGAAGAGGCAATCGGTTACGTGGCCACTGATGAACTAATAGAAGTAAGTGGTTTGGTATTTAGCTTCATGATTCTTCGCGAGTAGAAAACACCCACTGAAAATTATGCAATTTTGGGAATGAACCAGGTGACACCAAAGGTGGTACGCTTACGCAAGAAATATCTTGATCCCAGCAAGAGGAGGACTTTAAGACGCACAGGCAGGGAGTAGTCTGAAGCAATCGTAATGTCATCAGTATCTGATTTTCCAGACGCGATTCATATGGCAGGACCACGTTTTACGGACGTAGCATGCCTGAATAACCCACGGAATCAAAGGCATTGTAATAGTGAACACACTTCTGTATTTTAAACAAGGTCAGGCATGCAGACAGTCATTGAGATAAGCATATGGTTGCCTTCAGCCTGATTCCGCACGCAAATTTTTATTGAGGTAGAAGATGATCCTTAACCGGTTGTTCATGTGCACATATGCACAGGCAAACATCTCCTTCCTCTTCCTCTTTAATCTTCTCGAGAAAACCTTCTGCAACTGTCCCTTATAATTGGGACACACACATTTTTGTCCATTATTTATGAGGCTCTTACCCATTTTAAGGCAAATGTGCCCAGAGTACATGTACAGACTGCAGAGTAAAAATAAATAGTTGATCAGCCATTTGAAATGCTGTGTTTTGGAACTATAGAAAGATAGTACATAGAACTTGCTGCTTGCTCTCTCTCTCTCTCTGTCTCTCATTGCCCATCCAATGTTAGTTCAGTTGAAGACACGGTATCGTGTCCTTGAATCCATCTCTAGTTGCCTCATGAGTCTCGTAAATTCCTTGCAATTTTCTCCTTGTCGGTCTTATGAGACTCCCATGTTGCCATAGCATATGCAAGAGTACAGCCAAACGTCTTTGGTGGTTATATCTTATTACTCTACATTGCTTTTAATTCCTTTTCATGGTTAACGATGTAGATGAACAAGTATGCTATAGTATATTGGTAGTGATATATGCCCAATCATGGTATTTCTTATACTTCACCGTATCTTATATGCTAGATTTAATGCGAAGATCATATAAGGATGTGCCTACTTCCCCAAGCTCAATGTCAACACCATAAAAGGATGTGCGTTTGGGTGCTCTACAATCTAATATTAAAAGGAAATGGAATGGTCGACCCTCAGCACTTATTGTGGTGACACAAGAGAGATGGATGAAAAGGGTCAACATTTATGAAATAATATTTGTGCAAACACTTTCAAACACGAGTAGAGTTATAGTGCTAAAGAGTTACATCAAGATCCATGTTTTGATAAAGATAGAACTACACAACAATATTATAAGGTGAATATGGGCCTTTTATGGAGAGTGAATATCTATAAAGTACAAGGTGCCTCAATAAAGATGTGATAAATGAGATTGTATAAGAACTCATAGGAGTCAAACAAACATGCAATTAGTTTTGGAGATGTATAAGCATCCTTGTTCCTTCGCACCTATTACCTATTAGGTCCAACCAAAATAATCCTTTCCATATTGTTTCTTATGTTAATGAAAATGCACAAATAACCTATTTGAATGGTTGATAGTAGAAATTGTATTATACTTCTCTAGATGGATGCATGTATGGATGGATAGGTAAATTGATACATTGACATATAAGTGGATAGGCATAGGTAGGTAGGTACATACATAAATAGGAAAGCAGATATGTACGTATGTAAGATAGATAGATAAATAGATAGATAGATAGTTAGTCAAGTAGGTAGGTGGGTGGGTAGATAGATAGATAGGTAGATAGATGGATACAAATAGATAGATACATGGATAGATGGATAGATAGATGGATGTTGAGTACATACATACATACATATACACATACATATACATATACACATACATATACACATACATACATACATACATACAACCACACACACACACACACACACATTGAGATGGATTAATAGATAGATAGATAGATAGGTAGGTGGATACATAGGTAGGTAGGTAGGTAGGTGCGTGGGTAGATAGATAGTTAGATAAGTAGATAGATCGATATATATATAAATAGATAGATACATATATAAATAAGTAGATGGATAGATAGATACATGGATATATAGATGGATATTGAGTACATACATGTATATACCTTAGATATATTAATAGATAGATTAATAGTAGATGGATAGGTAGGTAGTTATATATATATATATATATATATATATATATATATATATATATATATATATATATATATATATATATATATATATATATATATATATATATATATATATATATATATGTAGAGAGAGAGAGAGAGAGAGAGAGAGAGAGAGAGAGAGAGAGAGAGAGAGAGAGAGAGAGAGAGAGAGAGAGAGAGAGAGGGATGGATGGATGGATGGGACATATATTGCTACATAGATTGGATGGATGGATGGATGGATGGATGGATGGATAAATAGGTACATGGACATATAGATAGATAGGTAGGTTGATATGTGGGTAGGTAGATATGTAGGTAACCATATAAATAGATCGATAGATAGATGGACAAATAGATACATAGATAAATAGATAGATACATAGGCAGATGGATGGTTGGAAGGTAGGTAGGTGGGCAGGTAGATGGGTAAGGTGTGTAGCTAGGTGTGTGGGTGGGTAGGTTGGTGGGTACTTGGTTGTGGATGGGTTGGTATGTTGATAGGGAGGTAGGTAAGTATATAGGTTGGGGGTAGGTAGGTCGATGGGTACTTGGGTCAGTGGATGGGTTGGTATGTTGATAGGGAGGTAGGTAAGTAGATAGGTTGGGACTAGGTAGGTAGGTAGCTATGGAGGGAGGTAGGTGGGGAGGGAGGCAAGTAGGTAGGGAGAGGGGTGTAGGGAGGGAGAGGGAGGAAGGTAGGTAGGTAGGTAGGAAGGGATGGAAGGAGGTAGGTAAGGAGGGAGGTAGGTAGGTAGAGAGGGAGGTAGGCAAGGAGCGAGGTAGGTTGAGAGGGAGGGAGGGAGGTAGGTAGGGAGGGAGGTAGGTAGGGAGGTAGGTAGGTAGGTAGGATGGTAGGTAGGAAGGTAGATAGGGAGGTATGTAGGAACATAAGTAAGGAGGTAGGTAGGGAGGGAGGATGTGAGTAAGGAGGTAGGAAGGTAAGTAAGGAGGTAGGTAGGTAAGTAAGGAGGTAGGTAGGACGGTAAGTAAGGAGGCAAGCAGCATGGAGGTAGGTAGGTAGCTGGGTAGACATGCAGGGGAAGCAGGTAGGTAGGTAGGTAGATGGGTATGTAGGTAATTAGGTATGTAGATAGGTTAGTAGGAAGGTAGGTAGGTTGATAGTAGACAAGTAGATAGATATGCACACAAGAAGCATGCAGGTAGCTAGCTAGCTGGCAAGCTAGGTAGCTAGATAGATAGGTAGGTAGATAGGTAGGTCGGTAGGTAGGTAGGTAGATAGGTGAATAGATGGGTAGATAGTTCAATAGATATATAGATTCATAGATTTAGATAGATATAAAGAAAGAAGGAAGAGGGTAGATATATAGGTTAATAGGTAGATAGGTTAATAGGTAGATATGTTAATAGATAGATAGATAGATAAATAGATAGATAGATGGAGAGATAGACAGAGCTAGGCAGAGAGCTTGATAATAGATAAATAGATAGATAGAGAGATAGACAAATAGGCATATAATTAGACATATAGATGTACAAATAGATAGAAAAGATAGAGGGATAGATAGATAAATAAACAAATAGACATATAGATAGATATCTAAACATATGGATACACAGATGGACAGGTAGATTGAAAGATGGAGAAATAGATAGAGAGATCTAGAGACAAATAGATTGATAGATAGAAAAACAAATAGACAGATACACCTAGCTATCCAAATAGCTACCTCTCTAGCTACCTAGCTATTTAACTAGCTACTTAACTACCTATCTACCTACCTAGTTACCAAGTTACCTAGCTATCTAGATGCCTAGTTAGCTAGCCACCTAGCTACCCACCTGGATGTTGCTATATTTCGGTAGTGATGTGTGTGAACACACTTACGACTATTGGCGCACTTTTTTCCCTCTTTAGGAGGTTTTTTTCCCACGGCGTGTATATATACACGTGACCCTAATGGGTCACTTATCTTTGTACATTCACTTGGTAATTCATTTAGTGTTTTGTTGTGCTCCAAGCTTCTTGTTCTTCCTTGTGCTTTTCATATACTTGTGTAGACCACGATTTCAGACAATTGATATCAGAGGAGGTCGTCGGTTCATCTAGGGCATCGCCAACACCCCTCCGGTCATAGACTCAGAATGGCACAAAAATTGGTGAGCATACTTAGGGAGATCAGGAGTCAATGTGCTCTGACTCTCAGTGAAGATGGTGGTGGTAGAAGATTGACCAATGCTCAAATCAGCCATAAGGCATCTTAGCCACACACACTTAACAGTCACTGTGAAAGCTTCCCTATACTTAGCCTCACAATTGGAAGTGGCCACATTAGGTTGCTTCTTGCTTAGCGAAGATATGCATGAGCTACCAAGGATGAAGTAAAAACCACTAGTGGACACACAAGTTTCATAGCAACCAACCCAGTCAGAGTAAAAAAAAGCATGTAAATCTAGTGATAGTGATCCCCCGTTGGGATAAAACAATCCAAGTAGCCAGGTACCACTGAAGTAGTGAAAGATGCGCTTAACTGCCTACCAATGCTTGCCTCCAGGGCAATGCATAAACCTGCTCATATGAGAGAGAACAAACTGAATATCTGGCCAAGTAATGCATAAGTAAATCAAGCATCCAACATCCTGCTGATAGAGAATAGCATCAAATGCATCTCTTGCATCATGAAGACTCAATCGTAAACCTGTCTCCATAGGAGTGGCAACATATTTACAATGTTCAAGGCCAAAATGCTACAATAATGTGTCAATATATTTCGTTTGACACAAAGCCATTCCGCCATCAATGTGCATAGACTGAATGCTCAAATAATGATGCAAATGCCTCGAATCAGACATCTCAAATGAGGCATGCAAATCAGCTTTAAAATCAACAATATGCTTCTCATGAGGAACAATGAGCAGGATGTCATCAACGTACATAACAATGATCAGAAATACATCATTAGCACGCTTAACATATAAGGTTCTTTTAGTTGGATTGTTCTCAAAACCATGTGCAATCAGATAGGCATGTATCTTTTCATACTAAGCACGTGGTGCTTGCTTTAAACCATATAATGCCTTCTTTAACTTGCACACCTAGTTTTCATGCCCTTTCTACATAAAGCCATGAGGCTGAAAAACATACAGTTCTTCATGCAACTCATCATTCATAAATGCTATTTTAATGTCCAACTGATGTACATTCCAAACATGATGAATTGCAAGTGCACAGATGCTATGAATAGTAGTCATTCGACATGTAGGTGCAATGGTTTCATCAAAATCAATGCCTCTTTCTTGTGCATAACCCTTGCAACAAGCCTAGCCTTATACCTATCAACTGTTCCATCAGGTTTATGCTTCAGCTTGTATACCCACTTAGTGCCAATGGCCTTCTTGCCAGGGGGCAAGTCACATAAAGACCAAGTACCATTTTTCATGATATCATCATATTCAAATTGCATTGCAACCATCCAATGTTCAAAATTTTGTGCTTCATCAAATGAAATAGGCTTAGTCTCATCATAGAGACTAGAGACAACCATAACATAGCAACTTGATGCAAAAGAGGCACTATGAGAGCCTAAACGAGTAGGACATGACAGAGATGCATCTAATTTGCTCTCACATAAAGTCTGCACTAGCCATTTTGGCGTAGTTTTTGACTCCTTAATATCAGCTCTCTCATCAACAAGTGCATCATGCAAATCTGCATCAGAGATGGAATGATCTGCATCATCACATGAAACTTGTAAAGGCTAAGAAGTTTCCTCAATAGGACTAGCACTAGACTGTCCACCTATAAAAAGAGGTAGCAAAGTATCATACATGTCTTTGGAGCTAACAAATGTCTCCTTCGTACATGAAAGTAAAGGTTGAATAGCATCTTCCATAAAAACAACATCATGGCTAACCAAAATGCGTTTAGTTTGTGGATGATACAAACGATAGCCTTTGCTTTTAGAATTGTACCCAACAAAAATACATTTTACTGCTTTATCATCCAATTTTGTGCGATTTTGTTCATGCACCAATGCATATGCCAGACAACCAAAAACACGCAGATGAACAACAGATGGCTTGGACCATGTCAAGCCTCATATGGAGTAACTATGTGGTAAAGCCTGACTCTTGACCATACCCCTCACCATCTCCATGAGTGACCTGTTCTTCCATTCAGCAACTCCATTCTATTGTGGTGTATATGACACTGTACACTAATGTTTTATCCCACGTTCAGCTAGAAATGCATTAAATTCAGAAGACATATATTCCTCCTCTCGATGAGAATGGAGGATACCCATTTTACATGCTGGTAGATTTTTAGCCAAAAGACAAAACTGTTTGAAGCACATGAACACTTCGGACTTTGCTTTCAATGGATATATCCATGCATGCCTGGAAAAATCATCAATGAATTTCACAAAGTAAAGATACCTTCCAAAAGAAGGTGCCTACGTAGCACCACAGACATCACTATGTACAAGCTGCAATTTCTAAGTAGCTCAAACTGAACCATCTTCTAGGAAGGATGAACACTGCATTTTGCCCAAAATATAGCCTTCACAAACATGTTTTCTGGGTGCTTCAAGTTTGGGCAAAGAGGACACCATTTTAGATTTCTGCAAGTATAAAAAACTAGCATAATTTAGATGACCAAAGCATGCATGCCAAAGTTCGCATCTGACATAGCCTGAGAATCATGTATTACACATGCTAAATCATGCACATATTTTTCATAGTCTATGAGCTTATACAACCTATAATGTAAAATGCGAGAAGCAATAATCACGTTGCCATTTGATAGATCATGAACTTTACATCTGTCATCAACAAATTTCACAACCAAGCCAATCTTGGATAATGCAAAAACTAATAACAAATTCTTCTTGATTCATGGCACAAATAAAGCATCCAAGAATGTAAATGATCTTACCAACTCCCATGATTGGATAAGAGGATTTATTGGCACATGTGATAGTGTTTCCTATAGGGGCAGGCTTGAGTGAAGTGAAGAAAGTGTGCTGGGAGGTAATATGTTTGGTTGCCCCACTATCAAAGTACCAAACATCTGAGTCTACTACAGACATACACTTCAAGAGAAGATGGGTCAAAACTATAAACAGTAGTAAATGCCTATTCTTCATTCTGCACAAGATTATCAGACTCTGTTTTTGGTGTAGAGGTGTCTACAACAACCATTCTAGCCTCTTTTTTCTTTGCCTCTTTTACAGCCAGTTTTTGATAGTTCTTTGTAACATGATCGTTTCCTTTACAGTACTTGCAAAAGAATTTCAGCTTTTCTGATTTCTTTTCATCTTTGTCATCCTTCTTCAAATGTGCAACGTTTGGAGATTTCTGCTTACTAGTAGATGAGCTCCATTTACCTTTGCCCTTCTAGCTAGCCAGGAAAGCTTGATTTGCAACATGCATAATGAACCTGTTCTACCTAGACTGATCTTTTTGCTACAGAATAGAGACTAACTCCCCAAATGTCAAGGCATTTGGATATCCTTTCATCATCAAACGAAGAGTAGAAGCAAAACTCTAATATGAATTAGGAAGCTATCTGGTATAACTTCATCAGTAGAAATCAACTTTTCAATCAAGTCCTTGATCTTTGTCAGAAAACTGTCCATAGAATGCATCCGTAGCTATTTTGCAAGAGTGAATGTGAGGAATAATGGCAGGTTTGATAGACAAGGCTATCAATGCATGTGCTTGAGCATCTCTGCTATCCCAACAAATTTGCTCTAGAGTAGGTGCAAGAGTTAATGTGAGGAATAATGGCAGGTTTGATAGACAAGGCTATCAATGCATGTGCTTGAGCATCTCTGCTATCCCAACAAATTTGCTCTAGAGTAGGTGCAACAAAAACCGAAGCATGAACATGAATATGAAGAATATTAGCATCTTCAACACCATCTACATCAGCTTCAATACTTGTATTTACAGGTGTAATATGACGTTTTTCAACACCCTACACAATGTTCCACAGTCCTTTTGCAACTAATACATGTTGCATCATATAAACCCACAATGGGTAATTGGTACCGTCCAACTTATCCTCAACAACCAACATATGGAATACATCATTTCTTTCAGCCATGGCCACTGACCAAAATACCTTGATGGAGAAAAATGACTGTATCTGAAAAATTTGAACACAACTATCTTGACAAGTTCTGCTAGACTTGTAGCAGACTTCGAGATGCTTATATTGGCAAACCAAAACCTGTATATATCTTTGAATCTGCTAAGATAGAATTAAGACACATTACTTGAGGAATGACTACGAGCTTCAAGCAAGAATGGGGTGAGGACTTGAGATTAGCTGCTTATCACTATAATCAATATGTAGCTTGATGCAGTAGAGAGCACTTACCAGTTGAAGAAAAAATTATTACACATTTCTTAGATGGTTTATGAAGTGCTCAGTTATGTATCCAAAAATATATGTTATGTCCTAACCCCTTGGAGTATTGAAAACTTAAATGCATAAGAATTGAGGATGGCTTGGATAATTATCTTCAATTCTTCTCACCAACTATTGACTCTACCCCAAATTTGGCCTCAATATCCTCAAGGATTGATGAGATGGTGGATGTTGTCTCCAAGAAATCGAACATGAAAGATATTCAATTTGTTGTCTCTTAGATGAGCAGGTTCATACATTGTCCAGATGTCAAGCATTGGTAGGTGATTAAGCACATCTTTTGCTACTTGAGTGGTACCCAACTACCTGGGTTGTTTCATCCCAAGGGGGGTCATTACCACTAGATTTACATGTTTTTTTGAGTGAGATTGGGATGGTTGCTATGACACTCATGTGTCGACTAGTGGCCTTTGCGTCATGTTTGGTAGCTCATGAATATCTTGTTTGATCAAGAAGCAGCCTACTATGGCCACTTCTAGTTGTGAGGGTGAGTATGGGGTATCTTTCACAATGACCCTTGAGTGTGTGACTCAGATGCCTTTTGGTTACACACATGGAAAGATGGGTCCAAAGATCATTCTTCAAGCTATAGGCTCTTGAGGTTTTGTCTCCTTGGCATTGTACATTCGACTTTATCATCGAATTTTCAACTTTTGAGTCTTCTTGCAAGTTTTTTGGAAGCTTTTGAGTTATAGTGGGAGTAGCCACTGCAAGTTTATGCAGGTTTTTTGGGCCTAAAGAATGGAGTTGATATAGACTTGTACATATTTTTGGCTAGTGTTTGGATTATAAATTCAACTTTTCAGTGCCATTTAATTTTGTATCTATACATTATCTAGGATTCTGTGGATATCACTTATGTACATCCATGTGATCATTGATATAGCAGTTAAATTTTTGCATAATGCCTTTGATGTTGATAAAAAGGGTAATGGTGAGGTTTTCTAAATTAGCAGATGCCCAAATGTTGAGGTACCTTTAGTAGTGAAGGTGGAGGACTTACCCAAGCTTTGCCATAGGAGATGTATGCTAGTTGTTCATAGGTGCTTGATAAACATAGCTAGCTTCTTTCGTTAAGTGGTTATATGCACTGGAGTCGGTGACTCACTATGTAGGTGTACATGCCAAAACTTGTAGTTTTATGAGTTTTTGACATTGGTCATATGCTCATTTTGCAAAGGAGATTTTGGCAGATTTTTTTCAAATTTTACCCTTTCATCTATATAGTGGTTGATTTTACTCCTTGACACACTTATTAGTGTGAACACATACATTCTCACGTAATCCTTTTGGTTGATCATTACTGTTCATTGATCCATTTTCATGGGGAGACTACCAAATTTTTCCCAAAATCTGACACTTGGTCATCCTTTTTTGAGCCTTTGTTGTGTTTGGACTATTCTAGCTACATTATTATTCTAGTCAGTTCTCTTTTTTCCCAAAATCTAACACTTGGTCATCCTTTTTTGAGCCTTTGTTGTGTTTGGACTATTCTAGCTACATTATTACTATAACTTGTAGGGCAAAGAACATTTTGAGATTTGGAAATTTAATTGCACAAATTTTGATCTATGGAAGAATCATATTAAAGATATGCTGATTCAAAGGAGGTAGTGGAAGCTAGTAAATGAAATCTCAAAGAAGCTTGCTAATGTGGATAATGATGATTCAGACAAGTTGGATAAAATGGTGTTAAACGTTTAAACGCGAGACTAATTGTGAGAAACGCGTTTAACCACCTAATTGGTTTCTTGGGAGTGGTAGGGGTCTGTTAGATAGAGGCCCTATACTTGGTTCCCAAACTAACCATTTTCCATACAACAACATACGGATGCGCAGAACTCTATTAAGACTCTGTTACGCTTAAGAGCTTTACAGTGCTCGATCAAAACCTGTCCAAAGTGTACCGAATACACTAAATTGCTATACTGTTCTGCACATAAATTTATGGAAATACCAGAGACAATAGCAGTAATTCAACCTTTACCGACTAGGTACAAACAATCAGATAACACCGAAGAGACAGAGGGCTTAATATTTTCAGACACACAATACTGAAGACTCAGTACGCAACTTAGGAAGACCCTTACTGTAGCTTAATCTTTGCCGTACGAAGATAGACCTCAACACTGAAGACAACACAATACAGATCAGAATACCAGAAACACTACCACAACTACACACACTTTCTCAGCACGTTACGGTGTATTACAAGAAGAGTGACACCACGATACACCTACTTAATTGAACTATGCCATAGAAACTCCACAGAACAACTCGCTCAGACACAGTCGGATAATCTTCTGAACATCTATGAGACTCACCAATAGACAGGTATCGACAGATAACAAAACAGAAACAAGAACAATATACTCAGTATTGCTCAACAACAACACAGTAACGTTCACTCAACCACCCAGACAGACAGTCTGGTGAATCCAACGAACGTCCCCTTGCGTCTCTTTTTCATTGCTTTACATAAAGATTACAAGGTGTCTGCGTAACAACCTTTCGTGCCTGCGAAAAAAGATTCAGTTATACAACTTCCAATCCGACAGCCGATAACACTGGCACGCACGGTGGACTCGAACCCGCATGATTTACAAAATTACTGTTCTTCTATAATGCCGTCTAAATACATGTTTCTGGCTAATCTAAAGGTTCGGGCAATTTTCTTCTTTAAAGCTTCTAACATCTGTTTTAAAGTATCCAGTTCTACTAATTGGGCATCTACTCTTGCAGAACTTAATGCAATAGCTTCGGTCAGCAAAATTTCTGCTTGCGTTTGCAGAAAGGCTTCTTGTAAGTAGAAGTCGTTTGATAAGGCTACATCTTTGGAAATATTCATCTCTGCAAGTTGTTTATCCATCTTGGCCAATCTTTCTTTCTGATTGTCGAGTTGGTTGTCTTTTCTGTTGATCTGCTGATTTTGGAACTGGATTGTGTTGGAGTAGGCATCTCTTTCTCTGCGAAGATCTGAGATTACTTTTTGTAGTTGAGCTTCTATGGTCAATTTTCATTTTAGAATGCTGTTAACGTCTGATAAATCTATTTTACATCTTTGAAGTTCTTCAAGTGTTTTCATAGCCAAATCGTGCTGTTCTTGGCCTCGTTGTACCACTTCATCTGACGTCTGTCTTGTTTCTTCCAATAGATTGCCTAAGGCGATTCTTGCATCGTCTTTATCCTTGAGTAATTGCTTCAGGTTGATTATCTCTGCATCTGCAACATTCAGCAATTCCTCCTTCTCTTGTGCTGCTGCCAGGGCCTCATCTCGTTGAGTTGTAATTACTTCCTGCTCTTGAAGTTTTGCCTGTAATTGCTTAACTTGTTCATTTAGCGCATGATTTTCAGCCTTTACTGCCTGTAATTCCTCCTGGAGGGGAGTGATATCTGCCTCCATTACTTCCAATTTGTGTTGAAAGTCATCGCGAACAGTATCTGTGACTTGCTTCATTTGTTGTGGTAGTTGTTGTGATAAATTGATCAGCAGTTGACCCATTGATGCTAACTCAGAAAATATGGGCATGGAGGGGAGTGGAAGATGAGGACGAGGTTGGGATGAGGATGCGGTGAGTAGCTGCTGGGAGTTTGGTGGAGAGTAGTTTGGGGATGAGGAAGAAGAAGCAGTGGGTTCTTCGGGACGAATGGGTGGAGCAGGGATAATTGGGTTGAGTGGAGGCTCCGGTGGGGGAGTGGGAAGAACAGCGTTAGGTTCTGTTACCTGTTCTATGGTTTGTTGTGTGGTGTCGGCGGTGTTGGCAGCTGTGGACTCGACTGCTTTCAGTAGCTCTTCGAAAACTTCTTTAACGATTTGTTCCTCATCTCCTTGCTGTTCTTGCTCAAATTGCTGCTGAGATGCTTCTTGGGACGAGCTTGTGTCCGAGTCGGTGTGATCCTCGTGTTCTTGTTGCCCTTCTGACGAAGACTGTGCTGATGATTCGTGCTGCATAGATGTTGCGGTGTCATGGAAGGTTTCTTCGTCCTGTTTTTCTTCTTCTTTGTCATCTTCTTTATTTCCTTCATCTGAACCTTGTGCTTCACTTTCAGATGAGCTGATTCTAATTCTTTTTCGGCGGAAGAGTTGATTGAGTTCCTCTTTGTCTTCTTCATCATCTTCCAATAATTGGGCCGACTCTTCATGGTGCAGGACCAGGCCTCTGGGTGGTGGTTGTGCTGCAAGAATGGCCGGAAAAAGGAAAGATATGATGTGCGGCAGTCTGGACCTTGGCATTCCTCCCTTGTTCACCTGTTTGATGATTGAAACGATTCTCTGTGAATGCAGTGGAAGAAGTACGATGCAAAATTTATAGGTTCTCGGGTAGCTAAGTCTATGGCGGAGTAGAAGGGCGAGATATTCCATATGTGCGCTTTTGGAGATTGAGGATGGCTACTAAGAATTGTAGCGTGGATCTCTCAGGTTCAAGACGGTAGAGGATGGCGTATTCGTTAGAGGAACTCCTAGGGAATAGTTGGTTCATGGTGGCTATTGGCAGATTCGGGCCATTTTTCCGACCTTGCTGAGGGAGTCTAAACACCTCAGCAAAAGCTTGGAATGTGATTACGGTTCGTGAAGGTAGGGATGATCGCTCAACTTTGTTCGGTGGCAGGTGTTTTAGCAATAGCGATGATTATCTGGGCAAAGAACGGGTGGGATTCCACTGAATGCCATGGCAGTTCAGCGAAATTGGCCAACCCATGCATGCGCAGAAACTCTCCTACATTGGCAGGGAGTCCGTCACGGAAAGCGGCATAGTTTGCCAGAGCTTCCATGGCGCACAAAAAACGCAAAGCACAGGGTTTACACAATCACACAAATCATGCAAACACAATAGCGATTTTCGGCGAAACGGAGAAGGTTAAGTAGATGCGCTGCAGTGGAGAGCAGTCAAAATCACTAATCATCGTGCGACGCTGAGATGATGACTTCATAACTTTAGTGTGCATGGATGAGCAGCTGGAAAGGGCAGGGTGGCTGTTGACATAATTAGGTATCAAAACGCGGATATTTACAGACTTATATTATTTTATTAAGCACGCAAAATTAAAAGAAAATAAAAGAAAAGAAAAGGAGCCGCAAAATACGCGGCCAATCCGCGGAACGTTCAGTGTGGATTGGATGCTTGTTGATATGGCACCTTAGGAAGAGGAATTCCGTTCAAAGTAGTCAACCAAAAATTCGTAGCTTGAATTTGCCAGCAGAGCGATTCGACTTTGCATTGTAGAAGAGTACAAGTTGCCCCACCGTAAGAACTGGAGACCTTAGATATCGATCATGTGTTTGAGCTTGTCTTAACTAAACTTCCTGGATAGTCAGAAAACTTGTCCATCGATGCTCATCCAGTTTTTTGAGTGTATCTAGCCGAAATGATAAAGAATCGTCTTGTATCAATTTCTGAGTGAGAGCTACGCGTAGACTTGGCACAACAATCTCCATTGGTGCTATGGCTTCCAATCCATAAGCTAGTTTGAAAGGTGTTAGTCCTGTTGCTACCTTGTAGGTAGTTCGGTATGCACACACGACTGCAGGTAACAAACCATTTGCACGAGGATAATATGGTGAACTAAATTTATGCGTGATCTGAAAAGAATGTGTAAGTACTTTCATTAAATTGTTGACGAAATGAGTGCCTTGATTTGTAACAAGCTCTAGAGGTAATCCAAAACGCGGAAAGACATCTTTCATTAGGCACTTTGCTACCGAAACAGCTTTGGCAGACTTTAAAGTCCATGCTTCTGCCCATCTGGTCGCATAGTCTGTATAGGTTAGAATATAACAATTATTACTGATGATTGCCGGAGGTGTAATAGGTCCAATGGAATCTAGAACCCACTTCTGAAAAGGTTCTAATGGCAAGACAGGTTGTAGAGGGAAAAAATGGCATTGTAGGGGCTGTCCAGACCTCTGACAATTATCACATCTTTTGACAAAATGCAATACATCCCTGTATATAGTAGGCCACCAAAGCCCACTTTGCAGAATTTTCCGGTGTGTTAAATCTGCAGCAAAATGCCCGCCGGATGGAATTGAATGAGCCAACATAATGACTGAATTAACTTCGTGTGGAGGAATACAACGAAGTAAAATTTCAGTGTGATCCATATAGTATAATTCCCCAGCAATCAACCGAAATCGGCGACTAAAAACTGCAATTTTCCTACGCATTGCAGGAGATGTTGTAGAAGGAAGGCATCCATCAGTCAAAAAAGTTAACAACTGATCATAGTAATTAGTTGGCACAGGAGGATCTGCAATTTCATCATTAGTTGGTTCAGTGCTGTAAATCGCTGGTGTGGTGTCATCCACACCGACCGGAGCTTCACCGGAATCTAAACGAGAAAGGAAATCTGCTAAGGCGTGTGAACTGCCGGGCCTATGAATAACTTCGTAATCAAATTCTTGTAACAACAAAACCCATCGCGCTAATCGACCACCTAAATGCTGTTGCCGAACCAGATAGACAAGCGCAGCATGATCTACATGAAAAGTAAATTTGCGGCCAAGTAAATAATGCCTAAATTTTTTGACAGAATATACTAAACCCAGACATTCCCTTTCAGTTACCGAGTAATTCTTTTCAGCAGGGGCAAGCCTTTGACTTGCATAGTACACTGGTCGAAACCACTTATCGGTTTGTTGCATTAGAACACTGCCAATGGCAATATCTGAAGCATCAACAAATACATGAAATGGGCGATCCCAGTCAGGAGGCTGTAAGACTGGAACCTGTGTTAGTAAGCCCTTTAGACGATCAAAAGCAATTTGACATTCCTGAGTCCACTCAAATTGTCGAGGAGTCTTGGTTATTAACCGGTTCAGTGGTATCGCCAAATGAGCAAGCCACCGTAAGTGCCGACCATGCCATCTTACTTGGCCCATGAAGCGCATCACTCCCTTAGGTGTAGTGGGCACAGGTGCTTCTAACACAACTGTAATTTTATCTGGATCCACCTGTATACCTTGTGGAGATACAATGTGGCCAAGTAGCTTTCCACATGAAACCGCAAACACAAATTTGTTTGGGTTCAAACAGAGTCTGTATTCTCTGCACTTCTCAAAGCAACACCGTAAATGGAACAAGTGTGCTACCATCTTACCGAGAATCGAAAAATCATCAAGATATACTTGCATAAAAGAGGTAAGGTAAGGAGAAAATATTTCCTGCATACACCTTTGGAACATACTGGGGGCATTTCTTAATCCAAACCACATAACAGTACAAGCAAAAACACCCCAATTGGTAATGAAAGCGGTCTTTGGTACATCCTATTCAGCCATTCTAACTTGATTATACCCATTGTATCCATCTAGGAATGAATACATTTCATGTCCTGCTACTCTGTCAAGCATCGTGTCAAGAAAAGGTAGCGGGAATGGATCAGGCACCGTAGCTACGTTTAGTTTCCGGTAGTCCACACAGATTCGTAATTGATTATTCTTTTTAGGAACAATAACAATTGGTGAGATCGTTTCGGCATGCTCTACTGGTACAATGAATCCGAATTTGAGTAGCCTATCAAGCTCTGCCTTTACCTGTGATGCATAGTTTGGATTCATCCGGTAGCTGGGTTTGTTTGATCGGTTTTGCTTCCGGCTTCAGCATGACCCTTTGTTGATATATGCGAGGGTCCAAACCCTTCATATCTTTGTAATCCCATGCAAAAACGTCAGAGAATTCTCGGAGTAGCTAGATTAAGTCTGCTTGAAATACTTCCGGTAGGCTTTCCCTTATCTTGACAGGACGCGGATGGTTCTCATCTCCTAAATTATAAGTGATCAATTGATCTTCTTGAACATAGAATTGTCGGGACTTCTCTGCATCATCAGCTGGCTTAAAAAGTTGTTGTAGATCAGTGTCATCTATAGCAGTGGTATCTTCCATCTTATCTTCTTCTGTTACAGGCATCACCGTACAGACTGCGGGATTCCAATTATCTACAACAGATTGTAGATCAACAGTTCCTAGGGAGATCAAGTCAATATTATTCTTTAAAAACTCTTCTTCTTCATCATCTGACAGACCATCTAACATATGGACTGGTTCTGCAAAATACGGTCTAGCATGCAATTCGCAAGGCTGTAAAGCATCTAATTTTACAACATATTTACGATTGTTGTCTTTGAAAGTGAGTTCCTGTGCAGACCAATCTTGTATAACCTTAACTTGCTTCAGCCAAGGACGGCCAAAAAGAAGATTATAATCAAGGGTGGATTCCGACAATTCTAAGACGACAAAGGTCATTTTAAATGTGGTACCTTGCAAAGTTATTGGTACATTTCGTACAAGTCCTACTGGATGGACTCTTGACTGGTCAGCCATTCTGACAAAGAACTGAACTGGTTTGATTTCGGTCCATCCTAACTTTTTACACAGTGAAGCAGTAGCAATGTTGATCCCAGATCCTCCATCAATTAGTACCTGTGTAATTTTATGATTTTTATACCATACCGTGATTAAAGGAACTGAATGATCGACCATAGAATCAGGTTCCGGTCACACTGACGCTATTGCTGGAATGCAAGAAGGTACAAGACTGAACTGTTGTTGGAATTGTTCTTGAATTCCTGGTACTAGTGCAAGTAATTGGCCAAGAGGAAGAGTAGTGGACGCTTTAGATAAAATTTCCCAAGCCTTATGTGCTTGCATTGTGTTTTCCACAGATTCTGAAGATGATGCGTCGGCTGAAGATGATATATCTGCTGAAGATGATGTGCCTGCTACTGAATTAGAATGTTGTTTTTGTGTTCCTTCCTTGGTTAACGTAGCCTCGGTCACAGGAATAGGATCTGGAAATACTGGAGGTTCAGTGGTGGTCCATTGACTGGCCTTATCATACATCCTTTGTTGTTCACATATGCCTGATTCAAATACTTCTGCTGCTGGTTGTAGTTGCTTACTGGATCGGGTCTGAATTACTGTAGCTTGCATTTCTACTGGTGTGATTTGTACCATATTAGTCATTGGGTTTTGACATTCTTTCTTCCTCTTATCATACTCAGTTGCATCCTTACAAAATCTTCTAATGTGACCAAATTCACCACAAAAATGGCAGCGCAGTGGTGGCAAATTGGGATTTTCCTCTGTTGGTCCAGCCTGCTAGCGATTTGCATTGTAGTTATTATTTCTCTATCCTCTGTAATTTCGATAGCCTTGTTGCTGGTTGTTTCTCATTTGCAGAGGTACATAATGATTGGCAGGTTGCCCGGGTTCTTGTATAATTGCATTCACTGTTGCGGTTCCCTGCACTTTGGCGTTGTATGCACAGTTTTCGGTGGTATGTCCGGTCGTGTTGCAGATAGCGCAAAGCAACTGATTAAGTGCACAACTGGCACTAGTGTGCCCTGAATTCTTGCATGTGGTGTAGAACATCTGTCTGGTCGGATCTTCTGCAACATTTTTATTTGCTTTTAACCATTCCAAGTCTTCTGTAAATCCTCCAACCTTGTTCTCAAGCTTCAAAGCCATTGCAATAACTGCATCTAGTGTCATAGCTCCTACACAGCGTATGATCATAATCTGTTTAAGTTGCGGAGTCAATCCATTGATAAACCATTGCGTGATAATGTCATCTGGCAGGTTGGCATGTGCTGGTGGTAATTGCCTCAAACGGGTTCTGAATAGAGTGGCATATTCCTGCACTGTTTGATTTATCTTCTGTCTATTGTTTTGTAGGTAGTCGAAAATTTTGGCTGGATTCTTCTTTAGCCTGAATCTCTGCAAAAATGCATCCCTTACCGCTTCATAGGTGCCAAAGTGGTTAATATCATATTCTGTAAGCCATCTGGCTGCTTCATTAACCAATGTCGACTAGAAGACAATAGCTTTATACGCCGGATCAGGTGGATGGTTGAGCACTGCGTAACTTATCTCAAATGTGCGTACATGAGCATCTGGGTCATCTCCTGGAGATCCACCGAATTTAGTGTACGTTACTCCTGTTGGAGGCGGCCTGGGTGGACATAGTTGTTGTTGTTGTCCACTCATCTTGCTAGCGGTTGTATCGTGACTATCTTTTGTATCCCGAGGTGGACTATCTGAACCGTCGGAGTCTGTATCGTTGGCCTGTGCTCCTTCCGGTACGATAATATAGTTCCGTATGTTTCGGATTTCAGCTTCGAACAAGCTACCTTCCTTCTTGATGTCAAATGTAGGACAGCTTACTCCCATTAGCAGTGATTGGATGGAAGATTCACAAAGAAATGGTAAACCGTTACCGAAAAACTGTGAATTCTCGGTAACTTGTACTGAAATAACACTGGAAGGTGTCGATTTTTCACCAAAACAAAGTGCTCCCTCTCCTTCACTGGTTTCTTTGGCCAAGACGTTTCTATTCGTAAACAAATTCGAATCTTTACCTAATGGTGTTAAACTAACTCCATGCTGCGTCCTGGTAGATTCTGGAGTAACTCTACCTTCGATAGTCTGTGCCGAAATCGCACCGGAATCTGCCAAAAAGGTTGTGCGTTCCACCGGAATATGGCCGGAATCACTACTGACGTTCTTCACTTTCTTGACAATTGGGTAAGACCTTTCTGCGCTTCTACCTCCTGGAGGCGTCCTTAGTAGATTAGGTACTGTCAATTTACAATCTATAGTCGCGTTACCACAATCGATTTGCAACAATTTGATCTATTGCCACCTTCCCACAAACGGCGCTAGTGTTAAACGTTTAAACGTGAGACTAACTATCAGAAACGCGTTTAACCACCTAATTGGGTTCTTGGGAGTGGTGGGAGTCTGTTAGACAGAGGCCCTATACTTGGTTCCCAAACTAACCATTTTCCATACAGCAACATACAGATGCGCATAACTCTATTAAGACTCTGTTACGCTTAGGAGCTTTACAGTGCTCGATCAAAACCCGTCCAAAGTGTACCGAATATACTAAATTGCTATACTGTTCTGCACATAAATTTATGGAAATACCAGAGACAATAGCAGTAATTCAACCTTTACCGACTAGGTACAAACAAGCAGACAACACCGAAGAGACAGAGGGCTTAATAGTTTCAGACACACAGTACTGAAGACTCAATACACAACTTAGGAAGACCCTTACTGTAGCTTAATCTTTGCCGTACGAAGATAGACCTCAACACTGAAGACAACACAATACAGATCAGAATACCAGAAACACTACCACAGCTACACACACTTTCTCAGCATGTTACAGTGTATTACAAGAAGAGTGACACCACGATACACCTACTTAATTGAACTACGCCATAGAAACTCCACAGAACAACTCGCTCAGACACAGTCGGATAATCTTCTGAACATCTATGAGACTCACCAACAGACAGGTATCGACAGATAACAAAACAGAAACAAGAAAAATATACTCAGTATTGCTCAACAGCAACACAATAACGTTCACTCAACCACCCAGACAGACAGTCTGGTGAATCCAACGAACGTCCCCCTGCGTCTCTTTTTCATTGCTTTATATAAAGATTACAAGGTGTCTGCGTAACAACGTTTCGTGCGTGCGAAAAAAGATTCAGTTATACAACTTCCAATTCGACGGCCGATAACAATGGCTAGGTCTACCATTTTATTGCACCTAGCAGATAATGTTTACTTTAGAGTATGGGAATGTGAAAGTGCACATGAGCTTTGGAAGAAGTTATGCAATACACATGAAAAAGAAATGGCATCAAATAAATTGCATCTGATGAGAAACTTATATGATCATGAAGGACACACATAGTTTTTTTGCTCATCTAAATGAGTTTGATGCTATGTTCTCTCAGTTATAGGCTCATAAAATGGATATGGATAATGAAATGAAAGTAGTCTTGTTGCTATGCATCTTGCTATCATCATGGGATACATTTTGCATAGCTAGTAGCAATGGTTAATTTGGTGGTAAACTAGTCTATGATGACATGTGTGGAACACTATTGAGTGAGGAGATCCATAGAAAGTCTATGGTTGGAACTCAGAGTGGAGATGATTATAATGTTTGTGATTCTTATCAAGGAAAGAATTGGCAATGTGGTAGGAGCAAGAACAAGGAAAAGAATGGTCAATGAAATAAGAGTAGAAGTAAATCAAGAAAGAGGTATATCGAGTGCCATTGTTGTCATAAGAAAGAACATATGAAGAAAGATTGCTATGCATTAAAGAATGCTAAAGGTAAAGGAAAGGGTATGCATGCTAACCAGGTACCAACATCATCTGCTTCAATTGTGAAGATAGAAGAAATAAATTCTATTTTTGATGATGTCAGTGTGTTGACACTTGATAGTATTATGCCCACTAAGGTCTTATGGTTGATTCTCTTTCCCATATGTGGTTGCTAGATTATAGTGCTTCTTTCCATATGATACCACATAGAGAATGGTTTTCTACTTATGCAGCAAAGTCTCTTGGTACTGAGACTTGGTGACTCTTACCAATGTGTTGGGATCAGAGATGTGGTTATGCAGTTCATTGATGGTTCAAAATTCACTATGCACAATGTATGCCATGTATCTCAACTATCACATAGTTTAATGTTAGTTGGTCAACTTGATGGCCTTGGTTACAAAAAGGTTTTGTATGCTCAATCTTTTCGCATATCAAAGCTAAATATGGTTATTGCAAAAGGAAGCAAAAGTTGGCTCATTTTATCCTCTATTTGTATCACGGAAAGCACACTTGTTAGCTATTATTGAATAACCTATGGCTTGTGTTTGACATGGTCATTTGGACCACATATATCGTAGTGGAATGCAAAATATTTCTCGTTCTGGCTACTTACATGTGTTAGCTTTCTCTGATTTTTCGTTTTGTGAGCATTTTCAATATGGAAAGAAAACTAGGAATGTGCGTCACATTGACCCTTCAATTCAACCTTTAGATCTCATTCATATAGATGTGTGTGTTCCTATGCCCACAAACCCATTAAGTGGTTCTTCTTACTTTGTCACTTTCGAAGATGATGCTACTAGAAAATTCTAGGTATATCCTATCAAATTGAAGGATGAAATGTTCCCTACTTTTCCACTTTAATATGGGGCTCAGAAGCCTAATTTTGCAGTAAGAGTGCTAAGCTCATCATCAAGTATCGCTCCATAGATTTTGGCCAATGTGGGGCCAATCATAATAGTCTAGTAAGTGCCAGAATCCATCATATCCCTAGACTTGTGAATAGGCAAAATAGTGTGATCTAGCCACGAGATTGGGAACCCCTCAACCAATGCTTAGTTGAAGAGGTGTGTAATGAGCAGTGCCAATACCTCTGTGCCATATATAAGATGCTTGCATTGTAACTCAAACTGGTCTTTGGCTCTCACATGCTGTAAATGTGAGATAGCTCTTCTCACCTTCTTTTGTTTGAAAAAAGTGGAGATAGTAAGATGTGAGCTTTGAGGTGTAGGTATCAGTGGTTGATGTGGTATCTGATATAAGATCTCTACATAGCAATGCCATCTTATTGGATCTTGGATGGGTGTAGGTTGTCTCCTGGTGGACATAGACATGCAAAAGCTCATGTGTAAAATGTATCGTGGTATGTAGATGCCAAGATGGTGGAGGATTTGATGATAACAAAGAGAGAAGATGAAAGATAAGGTATGTGTGATATGCCCCTAGTGGGCATCAGTAAAGAGAAGGGATGAGAGAAACTCCATGAATAGGTCTAAGGATATAATCAACAGTTCTGTGCCCACCACCATGTAGAAAACAAGTGAACACACTAGATCTTGGCCATCGATGCATCCCATTATAAATAACAAAATGGTGGTGACTATCAAAGTCAAGAAAGTTTCTACCATACCCAATTGTATCCTGGCCTATATCAAATGATAATCTACTAGCCCAAAGCTCATCTGGCTCTAAGATGTGCATGATATTTGTTTTCTCCATATTATATAGCTCACATTTATAAGATTGTATATGTGCATTGAAGTCCGGTAAGATGAAGACCTCACCTAATGTAGAGTAGTGAATTATGTCCTCTGATAGTGGAGTATATGGTGAATTAGTATCTCTATCCTGACCATCCCCATCATGTCTGGCATATGATTAACTCTATGGGGGAAAATAACATGTGGCTATATACATAATCTCTCATTCATCAACTTGATGCAAAGCCACATATATCCTAATTTCTCATCTCCTCAAAATTTGAATTTATGTTTGTATTCCAATTCTAGGATCCCCACACCACAAGGTCCACATGCAGTGCCATGTCTAGTGGTAGACCTTGAAAAAAGTTGGAGAATCTTGGAGAGCCTTGGAAGTAGAGTTGCCAAGTGGTGAAGTTGGTCGAGCAAACTAGCACACGACTTGTCATAGATATTTAGATATGTAAACTAGACATTGTAGGATTGTGGTTAGTGCAATAAAAATCAATAGGTACTTTGGGACATCAACACGAATAAGTTGATGCAAAATAGATAACTTGCACCTTGACTAGCTCACAAAAACTTTCTAAATATGGATGGAAGTAATGACTACAAACACTCAGAATAGCCAACAAAATTACAATTATAAAGCTTCCTCCTAAGGGAGCTTCATACATAGGATTCGCTTGATGTAATGCATAAAGTCCCTAATTTATAACAACCATTGAAGGAGCAATAACATTAACACTAATTGGATGTCATCCAAATTTTTTAAGGATGTCAAAAAGATAGCCCCGAGAAAATAAAACTGATCTATCTTTGAATCTACTAAACCCAATGACTTTCAAATTTGTACACATAAACTGACTGATACCTTTCCAAGAAATGCTTAATCACTTGATTTGGAGCTCTGTAGATAGAACAACAACCTCTACAAGCTGACTGAGTCTGAGGAAGGTGTAGAGAAATGAAGGAGCAATCCAAAAATGACCAAAGTATATGTATATTTCTTCAATTGTCTTCCAGTCATAGTGTACAATGTTTTGCATCTTTAAATAGAATTTTGGATAGCTTTCCATGACTCAATTATCTTGAATTCGAATTCAAAATGAGCGGGATAATTTATCGTGATTCATTGAATCTACTTTTCCTATAATATAAGAAAAGAGAAAGTTGGAGTTGCATCTAACTTTTGATTGATTGATTGAGAATCAATCTCAACCACTCCAAACGCATGGCCTTTGGAATTTTTACCCTTTCTTTTGCAAAGATAAATGCTCTAGAAATTACATAAAGAAGTGATCACATGATCAAACTTTCAGTACAATATGTGAATGCACATGAGTGCTCAAGAAATGAATTCCTTTCAACATCCATGTGATTTCTTAGGTATATGATAAAAACCATCTCAACCATAATGAAAGCTTGGTGCTTCCATAGCTCCCCCTCAAGCTAAAGTATGCTTGAGTCTTCATTCTCTGATAGGTTGAATACCTGCCATAGATTTGAATCTACAAAGATTTATCCCATCAAGTGCCTTTGTCATCATGTCTACTATTTGCTTCTCAGTAGGAACAAATGAAATGTCAATTTTCTTTGCCATAATATTCTCTCTAACAAAATGGTAATGAACCTCTATGTGTGTTGTCCTTGCATGGAAAATTGGATTTGTAGCTAGACGTATGGAACTTAAATTATCTCCAAGTATGTGAGATTTGGAACTTAAAGTCCCAAATTTGAGTACAAATCCTTGAGCCATATTATTTCTCGAGTTGCAATAGTTAGACCTCAATATTCTACTTCAGTTGAAGATGAAACAATTGTTGATTGCTTCTTGGAACTCCAATGAACAAGTCTCCTTGCATGTGGGATAAATATACTTGCATGAGAGTACGTGAGAGGTTGTGAGAGGTCCCTTGCATGTGGGAGAAAGTGGATGCATATGAATAGAAAAGGGTAGAGCATGGACATCTCAACACACTGGACCAAAGAGTTTTGGCTCTTTGGAGGCACTCTTTCTCAATTCCCTTGATTCTAGATATCACGAATCAAGTGGAGCCATTTTACCAGGTTCTAGGTACCCACTTCCAATCTTCATTGACAATATAATATTGTTTCATCATCTTCCAAATAGTCCTGAGGGAGGTGACCAAATGAGTCCCTTAAGGAGCAATTGGTTGTGGGGAAAAAAGAAGAATGAGGAGGCCATGAACTTTCCACCTTGGGGCACCCAACAACATAAGGTTTCAACTATTTCTAAAAATAAGCTCTGACAAAGACTCTCAGTTGTTAATCCAAGATTTGATCATCCATTTGAAAAAAATCTTGTTTGCAATAGCTTCCACGTCGAGAATCATGGGATGACCCACCTCCTTGGGGATAATTCAAATATCCCACTTGATTTTATAGAAAAGAAAACAAAAACAAGATATAAAACTAGCAACCTATCATGATGCTTCAAACTAGATATAAAATTCTTGCTAAAGTTCTTGATAATTGCATTGTTGACCACTTGCATGCTTGGATTAATGAGGATAAAAAATGTTTCATTAAGGATATACTCATTCTTGAAGAAATCAATGATGTGTGGGAAGGGATTGACTCGGTGAAGGAATCTTCTCAAAATGCCACTTTCCTCAAGCTCAATTTTGACAAAGCTTATGACAGATTGGAATGAGACTTGATTCTTTAATATCTTACACATCTTGGATGCAGATCTAAGTTCATCAAGGTGGAGTCAACACTACTAGGCAAGGCTACAACATGTATTAACATAAATGGCCAACTCTCCCGATGATTAGATTAATATGATCTAGCAGACAAGGCTACCTACTAGCACCTTTAGTCTTTGTTATTGGTATTGACAGTCTAAGTTGCTTGGTGATGTTCAATGTGGCAATGTTCCTAGGCTCCCATCAGCTCAAAACCAAGAACAAATGATCATGGGATTAGTTGCCAATGACATCAATGTTTTGTTATTTAATGATTCTAGAAGTTTCACTTCAAGCATTGTCTTCTTAGCTTTTGGGAAGCCTCAAAAACTAAAATAAACCACACAAAAAACTCTTTCAAGTCTATCAATGTCAGCCACCACAATTTATCATTAATCACGATTTTCAGAAGCTCCCTAAGGGGTAAATCTTTGGTCTGATGGGAGTCTCCATGGGGTTTGATGTCTCGATGGAAAATGGTGGGACTTGGTGCTCACCAAGCTAAACACTAGACTTGGTTATTGGAAGAACATGTGGCTTAATTTAGTTGGGCAAGCTATGGTGATCAACACATTCCTCATCTATTTGGCTATTTATTTTTTGACATGTTGGACACCAAAGGACAAAGACCTAGTAAAGATGAAACGAATCTATAGAAAATTCATCTATATAGGCATTCCAAATAGAAAAGGAGTGCCAAAAATCAAGTGGAAGGTCTAGTCAAGCCCTAAAGACACAAACCACTTAGGCATAATAGATATTGAATGTATGACCAATAAATTGGTGGCCAAATGAATGGTCAAATCGTGGAGCAATGCCAATGCTCCTTTGGCCAAGTTGATCTTTAGAAACAATAATTCTCTTTTGCTTGTGCCTTCTTGGATGGAAGGGCCTTAATCTACTCACCTTGTTTATCTCTAATTTTTTGGTGACTCCCACAGGGTTGAACTTAATAGATCCTTTTGGAAGATTCAAAACAAAATGAAACTCTATCGCAAGTTTAATGGAGATGACAAATGGGTGGCCGATATTAGACAAAATGATTCTATTTAGTTCCCATCCAGGGAGTCAAGGTTGTTGATTCAAAGAACCACCAAAGAATTGTTGATATATTTTGGTAGTGATGTATGTGAACACACTTAGGCCCCCAAGGCACTTTTTCCCTCTTTAGGAGGTTTTTTCCCTAGCTTGTATATACGGCTGACATGTCACTTATCTTTGTGCATTCACTTGGTAATTCATTTAGTGTTGTGTTGTGCTCTTAGCTTCTTCTTCTTCCTTGTGTTGTTCATGTGCTTTTGTCGACCTCAATCTACAATAATTGGTATAGAGTAGGTCACCACTTCATCTAGGGCATAGTCAACACCCCTTTGGTCACAGTCTCAAAATCGCACGAAAATTGGTGATCATACTTAGAGCTATTGAGAGTTCAAAAAAAAATTGTTGTGCGGCATAAAGATTTTGATATGAGCTCATTTTGGCCTCTAAATGCACTATCATAATGCACATGCAGACAATTTTGTCCTTTTGTACCAAACATATATATAGGTTTTGGTTAGCCAATATAAGCACCTCAGAGTTTGCTATAGGTTTCACAGAGCTTGACAGGGTGGTTCTGTTCAACTTTTTGAGAATACAATCATTTTTCTGCATTAGGTTATTTAATTAGTGGCCATGGCTAAAATCAATGATGTATTCCATATGTTGGTTGTTGAGGACAAGTTGGATGGTACTAATTACCCATTATGGGCATATACCATGGAACATGTATTGGTAGAAAAATGACCATGGACATTGTCCAGGGCGATGAAAAACTTCCTAGTACACGTGCATATACAATTATTGAAGGTGATGCAGATGGCATTGAAGATGATGATCTTCAAATTCCTATTCACACTATGGATCCTACTGCACCTACTATAGAGAAACTTTGTTCAAATAGTAGAGATGCTTAGATACATGCATTGATAGCCTTTTCTATCAAACATGCTGAAGTATTTTGATGAGGATGCACCATGTTGCACTTCTCCTTCTCTAGAGCTCCAGGACAATATCCTTGAGAGTAGAAAACTAAGATCCAAGCACCACACATGGTACTCGGCACAGAGGCTGCAGAATATGAAAAAAACACAGTACATAGGGAGCACAAACACATACTTCTTAGGTGTTACTAATGCGATCAAACTTACAGTTTGTGGCTGACCATGCCACTATATGTTTTATTAAAGAACATATACAAAAGTTTTCAGTGGACATTTTGCCTTTCACATGGATACTAATGGTAACAATTTCCTAGTAATGGCCAATATAGCCAAAGTAATTATGGGAGAAAAATGAAGAATGATAAAGAATACCTGAGTGTAAGTATACAAACTATACCTCCCAACTGATGGGCATGTTACACAATATGCAAATGATTAACCATCAAGTGACAACAATATCAAAAGCTATCCTGTGGTAGAGCTTTAGTCATCTTGAGTATGAACCTTCTCAAGAATAATGTGCTCAATGGCTAAGAAATCTCTAATGAAGTGTGTTAAGATGCGAATCCTTTTGCTCTACAGCTGTGACGTAGCGCGATGCATACTAGCCCTTTGACACACATACAAAGATGCGTATCTTGTTTTCCTCCCAGCCGCTGAGCTTGAGTACTTCTTGATTCTCCCTAGAGATAGTGAGAGAGCTCTCTAAAACTACTACTACTTAGTGTAGTGTTAATACTCTCTCGAATCATAGAGATTGCTCTCTCCCCCTTCTACCAAATGGGCATAACGCCCTTAGTGATGCCATGTGGCATTTATGCCACATCACTCAAGAGTGTGCATCCATAATATGACATCACAACCTCTCGGTTAGGAGTGTGATGGGCTAACCACTTGCCCCAAAAGCCATGGTTGAGGATTACTTCCTAATCCTCTCTCTTAAGGCGTGGTTCAACCATCTCCTACTAGGATTATGTGACATTCCTTCCCCCTTAGATTGAGCATTGTCCTCAATGCTCACTTCTGGACCCTTCTAACTCTTGGACCCACTTTCCATGCATGAGCGCTTCCACCAACCTCAAACTCTAGCACATGGACCAAATTTGGACCTATCCCACCCTCCATGGGTGCCCAAATGCCCATGCACCTTCATCCAAGGCCAGTTTCACACTCACCACAGATAAGCGCTTTTTCCAAGTGCCCACGAATGAGGTGCGAACCTCCGTCTTGCCCAATTTCTCAACTAGGCTCTGATACGAATGTTGGGAATTGAACTCAACCTCCCGGTTAGGAGTGTGATGGGCTAACCACTTGCCCCAAAAGCCATGGTTGAGGATTACTTCCTAATCCTCTCTCTTAAGGCGTGGTTCAACCATCTCCTACTAGGATTATGTGACAAAGTGACACCTCATCTCAACGTGCTTGGTCTTTGCATGATAGACTGGATTCTTAGCCAAAGGAATGGCATTCTGACTATCACTGAGAAAATGAGATACGTGCTGAGGTAGACCCATATCATAAGCAAGATGAGAAAGACACAATGTTTCCTTACATGCCTCACTTGCTGCAACATACTCTGCTTCTATGATGGAAATAACTATACATTCTTGAAGACGAGATCTCCAAGAGATAACACCTCCAGCAAAATGAAAAATGTACCCTGATGTAGACTTATGATTGTCTACACAACCAACATAGTCAAAATGTGTGTAATCAATAATGGATGCTTTCCCTCTACCTAAGCATAGACACTTGCCCTTAGTGCCACTCAGATATCTCAAAATCATCATGAATGCTTCCCAATGTTTCTTGCTAGGATTAGAACTATATCTGCTCACACCTCGCATTGCAAATGCAATGTCTGGTCTCATAGCTACCATAGCATACATGAGGCTACCAACAACAGATTGATGAGGAATTTTGGTCATGAATTCCTTTTCCTCATTTGATTTGGGGCAATAATCCTTGCTCAATTTCACATATGTGGGTAAAAGTGTACTCAATGCTTTTCCACCTTGCATATTGAACCTATGAAGTACTTTGGATATGTACCCACTTCGAGACAAATATATGCATCTTTTACTCCTATCACAAGTAATGCGGATGCCAAGAATATGTTTGGCATCCCCCAAATCCTTCATATCAAATGTTTGACTCAACTTCTTTTTTAGAATAACAAGTCATAAGAGGAATTTCCAACAATCAACATATCATCGACATAAAGTATCAAACATATCAAGCTGCTATTTGAGAATCTCTTTGTGTAGAGACAATGATCCTCATTGCTTTGAGAATAGCCTTGAGACTTCATAAAAGCATCAAACTTTTGGTACCATTGTCTAGGGGACTATTTAAGTCCATATAAGCTCTTCTTGAGCTTACAAACTAGACGTTATTTGCCAAGAACTACATAACCCTCTGGTTGTTCCATATAGATTGCATAGGTAAGATCTCCATTCAAGAAAGCAGTTTTCACTTCCATTTGGACTAGGTCCTCCATTGCAATGAATCCAAGAAACATGTGTAAGGTAGTCATCTTGACCACTGAAGAGAAAATTTCCTTGAAATCAACACCATGTTGTTGCTTAAAACCATTCGCAACAAGTCTTGCTTTATACTTTGGAGAAGCACTATCAGATGTGAATTTCAGCTCATATACCCATTTACATGGTAAAGCTTTCCTGTCCTTTGGCAAAGGTACTAAATCCCAAGTACAATTCTTATGAATAGAATCCAACTCAATCTTCATGGCACACTCCCACTTGACATGATCCATTGTCTGCATAACCTCTTTGTAACAAGAAGGCTCATCAACATCTGTTAGCATAACAAAATCTAAACATGGAACATATCTAAATGGTGGATGTGAGACACATGTAGAGCCTCTCAATGGTTGCTGAACAAGAACATTTGCAGACTGATTTGATCGGACATTCTCTTGAACATCCCTATGTGCAACATGTTTATGCATGCTAACTAGAGGACTAGTATCCTCAAACACCACTCCTGTTACCGTTAGTGTCCATGTGAAAGGCCAAATGGCCACCAGAGACTTCTTTGTATATGTTCTTTAATAAAACATGTAGTGGCCTGGTCAGTCACAGACTATAAGTTCGACCGCATTTGTAAGACCTAAGAAGTCTGTGTTCGTGCTCCCTGTGTACTGCGTTTTCTACGTATTCTACAACCTCTGTGCGGAGTACTGTGTGTGGCGTCAGGAGCTCGGTTTTCTACTCCGAGCATATCGTCGTGGAGCTCTCGAGAAAGAGAGTGCAGTGTGGTGCATCGCCATCGAAATACTTCACTAGTATCAGAGCAGTTGGAGGCAAAAAGCTTTGTTTCATTTTGTGCGAGCAAAGCGAGCCCCCCCCCAGGCGGCGACCAAGGCATAGACCTTGGCATACCTTGTCATCCGAGTCACCGAAGTCACTGTTGGCGCCGTTGGCTGCGCGCGAGGGAGGACCTCAACGATCAAGGAATATAGAGGTTCCCGGTACTTCCCGGGAGGTCACCCATCCCAGTACTGTTCCCCCCAGAGCTCGCTTAACCGTGG
Organism: Ceratopteris richardii; assembly: GCA_020310875.1. NCBI lineage: Eukaryota > Viridiplantae > Streptophyta > Polypodiopsida > Polypodiales > Pteridaceae > Ceratopteris > Ceratopteris richardii. The sequence continues at coordinate 3,706,063 of CM035444.1, read as the reverse complement.
CAATCTCTTGCCACTAAGCTACACTCTTGTGGTGTTTGAAGAAGGGGAAAGACTAAGGTTGACATTACCTTGAACAAGTTTTGGTCCCTCAAAGCTTCATTTTTGCTTTTAAAGCCTATTTCTGAAGCAATTTTGGGGTGCTTTTGGAGCCATTTTGGAGTACTTTCGCACATAGTTCTCTTCACACAGGTCCAAGAACATCAAGAAGAGTGTTCCTTGTACTTGTTAGACAATAAATATCAACCTTTGGGGCTGTATTTTCAGCCACACTCGTAAAACTACAGGTTTCTGGAGGGGTTTTCAGTCTTGGTGGGAGCAGTCGCTGCAAATTTATGCAGGTTTTTAAAGCCTAAAACATCAGAGTGTCTGTATTGACAGACACTTGCAGGTGTTATTGGCTAGTTTTTGGGCTGTGTATTCAGCCTTTCAGTGTCATTTTACTGCATATATTGAGCACATACACACCATGTACGCTTCTGTGGATACCGCTTATGTACGTCCATGTGGGCATTGATATAGCGGTTACGTTCTTTGCATAAAGCCTTTTACGTTTGATAAAGAGGGTCGTGGTGAGGTTTTCTTAACTGGGAGACACCCAGATGTCGGGGTCTCTTCGGTGATGCAGGTGGAAGACTTACCCAGCCTCGCCATAGGAGATGTATGATAGTTGTTCATAGGTGCTCGATAAGCCTAGTTGGCTTCTATTGGGTAACTGATTATATATAGTGGAGTCAGTGATTCACTATGCAGGTAGACATGTCAGTACTTGCAGTTTTATGATACTTTGACATTGGTCATATGCTAATTTTGCAGAGGATACTCTGGCAAAATTTTTCCAGATTTCTGGTTTAGTCAACTATATAGTGGTCGATTTACTCCTTGATACACTTATTTGTTGGTGTTTGGACTCTTCTAGCTCCATTATCATTCTATTCAGTTCTCTACGATCATGGCATCAGAGGTCTCAGGCACATCCGGTGGATCAGGGTCTAGTGCTAGCGTTCCGAGGAGGAGCTATAACTTGCAGGGCAAAGACCATTTTGAGATCCGAAAATTTGATGGCACAAACTTTGCTCTATGGAAGAATCAGATTAAAGATGTGCTGATTCAAAGAAGGCAATGGAAGCCAGTAAATGGGATTTCAAAGAGGCCTGCTGACATGGATGAAGATGATTGGGATGAGTTAGATGAAATGGCCAGGTCTACCATTCGCTTGCACCTAGCAGATAATGTTTACTTTACAGTATTAGACTATGAAAGTGCAGAGGAGCTTTGGAAGAAGTTATGCAATACATATGAAAAAGAGACGGCATCAAATAAAGTATATCTGATGAGAAAATTATACGACCTTCGTATGAAGGACACAGATAGTGTTGCTGCTCATCTAAATGAGTTTGATGCCATATTCTCATAGGATTTTGATTAAAAAGCTTTGTTCCTCTTGTGCGAGTGAATCGAGCACCCGCCCACCCACCCAAGGCTTTCTCCATGGCTTTCTCCAAGGCATAGACGTTGGCATACCTTGTCATCTGAGTCACCAAAGTCACCATTGGCACTGTTGGCTTCGGGCGAGGGAGGATCTCAACAATCAAGGAAGAGGAAGGTTTTTGGTACTTCCCCAGAGGTCACTCCCAGTAATGTTCCCCCCGGAGCTTGCTTAATCATGGAAATCTCTTGCCAGTAAGCTACACTCTTGTGGTTCTTGAAGAAGGGGAAAGACTAAGGTTGACATTATCTTCAACAAGTTTTGGGTCCTCAAAGCTCAATTCTTTGTTTATCAAAGCCTATTTTTGAAGCATTTTTGGGGTGTTTTTTGGAGCCATTTTGGAGTACTTTTATGATAGTTCTCTTCACAGAGGTCCAAGAACATCAAGAAGAGTGTTCTTTGTATTTCTTCAACAATGAATGTTCACCTTTTGGGGCTATGTTTTCAGCCACACTAGTTAATATATAGGTTTCTTGAAAGGTTTTAGCTATGGTGGGAGCAGCCACCACAAGTCTATGCAGGTTTTTGAGCCTAAAGAATAGAATTGATGGACAATTGTAGGTGTTGTTGGTGAGCATTTGAGGAGTGAATTCAGCCTTTCAATGACATTTTATTGCATATATTGAGCACATACACACTATGTACGCTTTTGTGGATACCCCTTATGTACGTCCATGTGGTCATTGATATAGCAGTTACGTTTTTTCATACAACCTTTTATGTTTGATAAAGAGGGTTGTGGTGAGGTTTTCTTAATTGGGGGACACCCAAATGCTGGGGTCTCTTTGGTGATGCAGGGGGAAGACTTACCCAACATAACCATAAGAGATGTATGATAGTTGTTCATAGGTGCTCGATAAGCCTAGTTGGCTTCTTTTGGGCAATTGATTATATGTAGTGGAGTCAGTGATTCACTATGCAAGTGAACATGTCAGTACTTGCAGTTTTATGAGATTTTAACACTGGTCATATGATCATTTTGCATAGGATACTTTGGCAAAGTTTTTCTAGATTTTTGGTTTTGTCAACTATACAGTGGTCGATTTACTCCTTGATACACTTATTAGTGTGAGAACATTTATTCTCACATACTCATTTTGGTTGGTCACTACTGTTCATTAATTCATTTTTCTAGGAAGACTCCTAAATTCTCTCCTTAAATCTGACACTTGGTCATCCTTCTTTGAGCCTTAGTGGGGTTTGGACTCTTATAGCTCCATTATCATTCTCGAGTGTTCTAGTGTTAGTGTTCTAAGGAGGAGCTATAGTTTGCAGGATAAAAACCATTTTGAGATCCGAAAATTTGATGGCACAAACTTTGCTCTATGGAAGAATCGGATTAATTATGTGCTCATTCAAAGGAGGCAATGGAAGCCAATAAATGGAATCTCAAAGGAGCCTGCTGACATGGATGATGATGATTGGGATGGCTTAGATAAAATGGCTAGGTCTACCATTCGATTACACCTGGCAGATAATGTTTACTTTCGAGTATTAGACTATGAAAGCGCAAAGGAGCTTTAGAAGAGGTTATGCAATACATATGAAATAGAGACGACATCAAATAAAGTGTATCTGATGAGAAAATTATATGACCTTCGCATGAAGGACACAGATAGCATTGCTGCTCATCTAAATGATTTTGATGCTATATTCTACCAGTTACAAGCTCAAGAAATGGATATGGATAATGAAATGAAATCACTCTTGTTGTTATGCACTTTGCCATCATCATGGGATACATTTTGCATAGGTATTAGCAATAGCGCACCTAGTGGTAAACTATTCTATGATGACATATGTGGAGCACTCTTGAGTGAGGAGATTCATAGAAAATCTATGGTTGGCACTCAGAGTGGAGATGCATATAATGTTCGTGATTCTTACCAAGGAAAGAATCAGCAACATGAAAAGAGCAAGAACAAAGAAAAGAATGGTCAATGGAATAAGAGTAGAAGTAAATCATTGAAGAGGGATATCGAATGCCATTATTGTCATAAGAAAGGACAGACGAATAAATACTATTTTGCATTAAAGAATGCTAAAGGTAAAGGACAGAATGTCGATGGGCATGTTAAATAGCTACCTGCACCATCTACTTTGACAGTGAAGATTGAAGAAATTAATGCTATTTTTGATAATTCCGATGTGTTGACACTCGATATTATTATGCTAATTGAGGCTATTATGGCTGATTCTCTTTCCCACATGTGGTTGCTAGATTCTGGTGCCTCTTTCCATGTGATATCACATAGATAATGGTTCTCTAATTATGCAACAAAGTCTCTTGGTACCGTGAGACTTGGTGACTCTTACCAGTGTGATGTTGTGGGGATCGGAGATGTGGTTGTGCAGTTCATTGTTGGTTCAAAATTTACTATGCATAATGTATGCCACGTACCTCAGTTGTCATGTAGTTTGATGTCATTTGGTCAACTTGATGACCTTGGTTACAATGTGGCCTTCTATGCTCAATCCTTTTTCATATCAAAGGGCAATATGGTTATTGCAAAAGGAAGCAAAGTTGGCTCACATTATCCTTTATTTGTATCAGAGAAAGAACACTTGTTAGTTGTTACTGAACAGCCCATGGCTTGTATTTGGCATGGCCTTTTGGGCCATATATCACGTAATGGAATGGAAAATCTTTCTCGTTCTGGCTACTTATATGTGTTATCTTTCTCCGATTTTTCATTTTGTGAGCATTTCCAATATGGAAAGCAAACTAGGAATGTGCACAAAATGCACATTGACTCTTCAATTCACCCTCTAGATCTCGTTCATACAGATGTGTGTGGCCTTATGCCCACAAGGTTACTAGGGGGTTCTCTTTATTTTATCACTTTCATAGATGATGTTACTAGAAAATTCTAGGTATATCCTATCAAAGCAAACGATGAGGTATTCCCTACTTTCAAAAAAATGGCTTGCTTCATTTGAGACTGACAAAGGAACTAAGCTTAAGGCTTTACATTCAGATAAGGGGGTGAGTATACCCCACATGAATTCAGGCTTTTTGTCATTCTAGAGGAATTCATAGAGAGTTTACAACTCCTTATACCCCAGTATAGAATGGCATAGCTGAAAGGATGAATAAAACTATTCAGAATAGAGTAGTTTTTATGCTACATCATGGAAACCTTTCACAAGGATTTGGGATTGAAGAACTATTGCTTGTAGTTCACGTGATTAACCTTTCATCTAGTATTTCCAAATGTCTTAAAGTGGCACAAGAGTTATGGACAAGGAAGCCACCATATTATGATCATCTTCCAGTTTTTGGGTGTGAAGCATATGTTCATATACCCAAGAATCTTAGACAAAAGTTGGAGCATAAGTCAAAGAAATGAAATTTTCTTGGATATGGTCGAGAAGGATGATTTGGATATTGCTTATGGGATCCTGAAACACGATCAATAATCAGAAGTAGTGATGTGACTTTCAATGAGTCTAAAATGCATAAATAGTCCATTAAAGAGGTTGAAGTATTTCGATGGCGATGCACCACACTGCACTCTCTTTCTCGAGAGCTCCACGACGATATGCTCGGAGTAGAAAACCGAGCTCCTGACGCCACACACAGTACTGCGCACAGAGGTTGTAGAATACGCAGAAAACGCAGTACACAGGGAGCACGAACACAGACTTCTTAGGTCTTACAAATGCGGTCGAACTTACAGTCTATGACTGACCAGTTCACTATATGTTTTATTAAAGAACATATACAAAGAAGTGTCCGGTGGCCATTTGGCCTTTCACATGGACACTAACGGTAACAATCTCCCACTAAAGGCCAATATGGCTAGAGTAACTATGGGAGAAAAAAGAAAGAATGATAAAGAATACCTGAGTGTAAGTATACAAACTATACCTCCCACCTGATGGGCATGTTACACAGTATACAAGTGACTGCGTAAGATCAAGAATCAAGTAACCCCCATCAAATGACAACAATGTCGAAAGCTATCCTGTGGTAGAGCTTTAGTCAAAGCATCTGCAGCATTATCTCGAGTGTGAACCTTCTCAAGAATAATGCTCTCAGTGGCTAAGCAATCTCTAATGAAGTGATACCTCACCTCAATGTGCTTGGTCTTTGCATGATAGACCGGATTCTTAGCCAAAGCAATGGCACTCTGACTATCACTGAGCAAGTGAGGTACATGCTGAGGCAAACCCATATCACAAGCAAGACGAGAAAGCCACAATGCTTCCTTACATGCCTCACTTGCTGCAACATACTCTGCTTCTGTGGTGGAAACAGCTGTACATTCTTGAAGACGAGATCTCCAAGAGATAGCACCTCCAGCAAAATGAAAAATGTACCCTAATGTAGACTTATGATTGTCTACACAACCAGCATAGTCAGAATCTGTGTAACCAATAATGGATGCTTTCCCTCTACCTAAGCATAGACACTTGTCCTTAGTGCCACTCAGATATCTCAAAATCATTTTGACCGCTTCCCAATGTTTCTTGCCAGGATTAGACATATATCTGCTCACAACTCCCACTGCAAATGCAATGTCTGGTCTCGTAGCTACCATAGCATACATGAGACTACCAACAGCAGACTGATAGGGAATTTTGGTCATGAATTCCTTTTCCTCATCTGATTTGGGGCAGTCATCCTTGCTCAATTTCACATATGTGGGTAAAGGTGTACTCAATGCCTTTCCACCCTGCATATTGAATCGATGAAGTACTTTGGATATGTACTCACTTTGAGACAAGTATATGCATCTTTTACTCCTATCACGAGTGATGCGCATGCCAAGAATATGTTTGGCATCCCCCAAATCCTTCATATCAAATGTCTGACTCAACTTCTTTTTGAGAATTGACAAATCATAAGAGGACTTCCCAGCAATCAACATATCATCGACGTAAAGTATCAAGCATATCAAGCTGCCATCAGAACATCTCTTTGTGTAGAGACAATGATCCTCATTGCTCCGAGAATAGCCTTGGGACTTCATAAAAGCATCAAACTTTTGGTACCATTGTCTAGGAGACTGTTTAAGTCCATACAAGCTCTTCTTGAGCTTACAAACTAGACTTTCCTTGCCAGGAACTACATAACCCTCTGGTTGTTCCATATAGATCTCATCTGTAAGATCTCCATGCAAGAAAGCTGTTTTCACATCCATTTGGACTAGCTCTAAGTCCTCCATTGCAACGAATCCAAGCAACATGCGCAAAGTAGTCATCTTGACCACTGGAGAGAAGATTTCCTCAAAATCAACACCATGTTGTTGCTTAAAACCCTTTGCAACAAGTCGTGCTTTATATTTTGGAGAAGCACTATCTGATGTGAATTTCAGCTTATATACCCATTTACATGGTAAAGCTTTCCTGCCCTTTGGCAAAAGTACTAAGTCCCAAGTACCATTCTTGTGAATAGAATCCAACTCACTCTTCATGGCACGCTCCCACTTGACATGATCCTCTGTCTGCATAGCCTCTTTGTAGCAAGAGGGCTCACCGGCATCTGTTAGCATAACAAAATCTAAACCTGGAACATATCTATCAGGTGGATATGAGACACGTGCAGAACGTCTCAATGGTTGCTGAACAGGAACATGTGCAGACTGATCTGAATGGACATTCTCTTGAACATCCCTATGTGTAGCATTTTTATGCATGCTAACCGGAGGACTAGTATCCTCAAACACCACTCTTCTCACTTCAACCTCCTTAATCGGCTGTTTATGCATCTTAGACTCATTAAAAATGACATCACTACTTCTGATCACTAACCGTGTTTCAGGATCCCATAAGCGATATCCAAATTGTCCTTCTCGACCATATCCAAGAAAAATGCATTTCTTTGACTTATGGTCCAACTTCTGTCTAAGATTCTTGGGTATATGAACATATGCTTCACACCCAAAAACTCGAAGATGATCATAATATGGTGGTTTCCCTGTCCATAACTCTTGTGCCACTTTCAGACCTTTGGCAGTACTAGGTGAAAGGTTAATCACATGAACTGCAGTCAATACTGCTTCTGCCCAAAAACCTTGTGAGAGGTTTGCATGATGCAACATAGAGACTACTCTATCTTGAATAGTTCTATTCATCCTCTCAGCTACACCATTCTGTACTGGGGTATAAGGAGCTGTAAACTCTCTACGAATCCCTCTACACTGACAGAAAAGGCTGAATTCATGTGAGGTATACTCACCCCCATTATCTGAACGTAAAGCCTTAAGCTTAGTTCCTTTTTCAGTCTCAACTGAAGCAAGCCATTTTCTGAAAGTAGGAAATACATCATCCTTCGATTTGATAGGATATACCCAGACTTTTCTAGTAACATCATCTATGAAAGTGACAAAGTAAAGAGAACCACCTAAGGACCTAGTGGGCATAGGACCACACACATCTGTATGAACAAGATCTAAAGGCTGAATTGAAGAGTCAATGTGCGTTTTATGCACATTTCTGGTTTGCTTTCCATATTGACAATGCTCACAAAATGAAAAATCAGAGAAAGATAACACAGGTAAGTAGCCAGAACGAGAAAGATTTTCCATTCCACTACGAGATATATGGCCCAAACGACCATGCCAAATACAAGCCATAGGCTGTTCAGTAACAGCTAACAAGTGTTCTTTCTGTGATACAAATAAAGGGTAAAGTGAGCCAACTTTCCTTCCCTTTGCAATAACCATATTGCCCTTTGATATACGAAAGGACTGAGCATAGAAGACCACCTTGTAACCAAGGTCATCAAGTTGACCAACTGACATCAAACTGCGTGATAACTGAGGTACATGGCGTACATTATGCATAGTAAATTTTGAACCGTCAATGAACTGCACAACCACATCTCCAATCCCCACAACATCACACTGGTAAGAGTCACCAAGTCTCACGGTACCAAGAGACTTTGCTGCATAATTAGAGAACCATTCTCTATGTGGTGTCACATGGAAAGAAGCACCAGAATCTAGCAGCCAGGTGTGGGAAAGAGAATCAGCCATAAGTGCCTCAGATGGCACAGTACTATCAAGTGTCAACACATCAGCATCATCAGAAATAGCATTAATTTCTTCAATCTTCACAGTCGAAGTAGATGGTGCAGGTAACTGTTTAACATGCCCATCAACATTCTGTCCTTTACCTTTAACATTCTTTAATGCATAACAGTCTTTCTTCATGTGTCCTTTCTTATGACAATAATGGCATTCAATATCCCTCTTCCTTGATTTACTTCTGCTCTTATTCTGTTGACCATTCTTTTCCTTGTTCTTGCTCCTGCCACGTTGTTGATTCTTTCCTTGGTAAGAATCACGAACATTATATGCATCTCCACTCTGAGTGCCAACCATAGATTTTCTACGAATCTCCTCACTCAAGAGTGCTCCACATATGTCATCATAGACGAGTTTACCACCTGGTGCACTATTGCTAATAGCTGTGCAAAATGTATCCCATGATGATGGCAGGGTGCATAACAGGAATACTGCTTTCATTTCATTGTCCATATCCATTTTCTGAGCCTGTAACTATTAGTGAAGTATTTCAATGGTGATGCACCACAGTCTAATTCTCCTTCTCTAAAGCTCTAGGACAATATCCTCGGAGTAGAAAAACAAGCTCCAAGCACCGCACAGAGGCTACAGAATACATAGAAAAACACAGTACATAGGGAGCATGAACACAGACTTCTTAGGTGTTACTAATGCGGTCAAACTTACAGTTTGTGGATAACTAGGCCACTATATGTTTTATCAACGAACACATAAAAAAGTTTCTAGTGGCCATTTGGCCATTCACATGGACAATAATGGTAAAACATGCCATTATCCCTCACATTCGCTCTTGCAAGACAACAAAGGATGCTTGGGATGCAACTTTATACCAGGTAAGGAATGAGGCTCATGTTGCTTACGTCCAAAAACAATTGGATAGTGAGCACATGAATGAACGAGATCCCATGGAAATTTTTTTTACAAAGATCAAATATTTGAAGGAGTAGTTGATTTCTACTAATGAAGTCTTGCTAGATAGTTCACTTGTGCACATTGTTCTTAATGATCTTCCAGATTCAAATAAGAGTTTTTCTTCTAACTCTTTGATTGATGATGAAAGGAAATCCAAATGTCTTAACATTTGAGGAGTTAGTTTTTGTTTTGTTGCACGAAGATCATTCTAGGCAAAACAAGTCGATCATGCATGTTGTAGATCAAGCTTTGTTACCTAGTCAAAAGGGCAAAGGAAAATGGAGCTCACCTACTAGTAGGAAAAAATATGTCAATGCTTCACATTCAAAGAAGAAAGACAAAGATGAGAAGAAAACAAAAAAGCAAAAAAATTTTGCAACCATTGTAAAAAAAATGGTCATGTCATCAAAAGTTGTCCAAAATTGGCTGCAAAAGAGGCAAAGAAGAAAGAGGATGGAATGGTTGTTGTAGAGGCCTCTACACCTAAAACAAAGTCTACTAATCTTGTGAAAAATGAAGAATGGGCATTTACTATTATTTGGAGTTATGACCCATCTTCTCATGAGTAGTGTATGTCTGTAGTAGATTTAGATATTTGGTACTTTGATAGTGGGGCAACCAAACATATTACCTCGCAGTGTAGTTTCTTCAATTCAATTGAGTTTGCACCTACACATAATACTGTCACATGCATTAACAACTCCTCTTATCCTATAATGGGAGCTGGTAGGATTTTTTTGACAACCACTGATGGTAGTTCCTTCACATTGTCCCATGCTTTGTATGTTGCAAGGAGTAAGAAAAGTATGTTGTCAGTTATAGCATTAGCCAAGATTGGCTTGGTTGTCAAATTTGTTAATCATAGTTGTATAATTCATGATCGCTCAAACAGAAATGTTGTTATTGATTCTAACATTTTATATTGTGGGCTATAAAAGATCATAGAATATGCAAAATCTTTGAATGATTTAGCATGTGTAGTTCAAGATTCTCAATTTGCTATACCTGTAGAAATCTAAAATATTGTCCTCTATGCCCAAACTTGAGGCACCTTGTGAACATGTCTATGCAGGCTGTGTTTTGGGCAAAATGGAGCATTGTTCCTTTCCTAAAGATGACTTAGTTTGAGCTGCCCATAAATTGCAACTTGTTCATAGTGATGTCTATGGTCCTATGCAAAAACCTTCTTTTGTGAATTGTCTTTGCTTCATGACTTTCATTGATGATTTCTCTAGGCATGCATGGGTATATCCATTAAAAGAAAAGCCCGAAGTGTTCATGTGCTTCAAACAAGTTCTAGTTATGGCTAAAAAATTTATTAGCATGTAAATTGGGCATTCTCCATTCTCATCGAGGGTGGGGGGATAAATGTCTTATGATTTTAATGTGTTTTTGGCTGAACATGTCGTAAAACATTAGTATAGAGTTCCATATACACCTCAAAAGGATGAAGTTATAGAAAAAAAGAGCAGGTCTCTCATGAAGATGGTGAGGTTGTATGATCAAAAGTTAGGCTTTACCACATAACTTCTAGCTTGAGGTCGATATGTGTGCAACATATGTACTTAATAGGTGTCCCACCAAAGCACTACACTCTATCATGATGGAATTTAATCCCTCAGATTTACACATTAGAAGTGAAATGAACCCAATACCTAGGTCTCTTCATACACCTGTTCTACTACCCTATGGAAAAACTCTAATTCACCTACCTTAAATTGATCCGAATCATCTAAACCTTTCAACACACTTATCATAAGCTTTCCACAAGCTATAGAACACCTCAAATGGATCTATTTAGGTCAGTCAACAACTCTATACAAGATAGACTATGTAGAGATGTATGATATGCAAAAATTAGGGTTACAAAGATACACCAATTCCTCTACACATAAAAATGATTTCACAAAGTCCTCTTAGTGAAAGTAGGACACATATATAAGCTACAGAATGCACTTTAAATCTCTTGAATTGGGTATGTGCACAAGGAGTTACAACTATTATAAGCAGATTATGTATATACCTACAAGAGACTAGAGGGGTTGTGGTCTTGATAGCTCCTCCTTGCTCCTCCTTGCTCCTCCTTTGTGCATATAGTGCCCTCCTCTTGATTTTTCCTAGCTTGGATAGCTACATTTCAGCTCCTTGAGCCTTTGATGAATCTCTCCTTGAGCCTCCATTCACTAACCTTGAGACCACCCTAAGTGATCTAAGTTGTGAATTTTGTCTACATTAAGGTCTTTTGACCCCTTTAAGCTTGCATAGTTCACATTTTCAACACTTCCCCTAAAGCTTAAGGTGGTAGTGTTATCAAGCAAGCTCATAGCCTTGAAATCTTTGTTAACTTGGTCACATCCAAGCTTTTGGTGAAGCTATCTGCAACATGGTCCTTTGTACCTACAAAATGAATATTAATGTCCCCACTTGCAATCTTTTCCCTTACATAATGATAATGCACCTCAATGTGCTTGCTCCTTGAAGCATGCCTTCCTTCTTGGGTACTAGTTCCCAAGTGTTTTTCTCCTTAAGAGATTTGAACTCTTCATATATAGCCTTCCTCCACTCTAGTTTGATATTTGCCACCTCATAAGAATCTGGTTCTTGGTTTGCAATGATATTCATTATGTATGCATAGTGCTTTGCCATGAAAGAACCATATGTATACCTTTGTGGCGGGTGCCTTCTTCCTTGTAGACCTTCTCTCTTGACCTTTGGGATATTGCTTCTTGAGTCTATTGAGCTTTGTTGGTGCAGACCAATCACCAATTGAAGTTTTGAGAGACAAAGAATGGAGATAAGATCAATTCTTGGAGCATAGAAGATGGTTACATTCAGAGGTTGAAATAGATGTACACATATGTACATTAGTTCAGATATAGGTCACTTATACTTTTGATAAGTCATAAGCTTGTACATATTTGCCTATAAATACTATGGAAAATGTCGGGGCAAGTATGAGAGAGTATGAGAATAGTGTATTGAGAAGTTGTAAGAGTCATTAAACCTCCTAGAAGTGAGTTGAACTCTCTTTCATCACTCAGTTGTAATTTTCTGAGAAATAGAAGAAAAGTTGCACCCGATGTTTCTGTGTTTTCTCCTCGTGTAGTAGATCTTTTGTGAATTCCTTTTGGAGATGTCTAAGTCCATAGTTAATCAATCTATGGCTAGAGTTTGAGAATCTAATTGGAAGCAGGCTAAGAGAATTGTAAGTAGGAACATTCATATGTAAAGAATGTTCACAGTCTTCTGAAACAGGCGCAGATTTCGAGTTCAGAAAAGTGGATAGTGCTCAGTGCACAGTGTAAAGTTTTACACAAATGATAGCTCAAAATCTAAGTTGAGAGATAAGCTATCTACAGCTAAAAGCATTTGACCAAACGGGTTCGACATTGGGAGAACTATAGCTAAGAAGTTACAGGTGTCAAAGTCGCTACTTCAGAGAAGCAGTTTCACACATAGGTAAAATGTTTGAGTCATTTCTCAAAGTATACTCAATCATTTAAGGAGATTTGAGTTGGAGAAGGTGCGCAACCTTAAGGTGATACATCCTACAAAGTTTTATAAAAAACTTTACACGAATGGTTAGTCAATCAGAGATTAACCTGGAGCAGACTTTTTTGAGAATTTGATTTTTTCAAGAATAGTCAATTTCTTGATAAGTTGGTGATTGTTCTCTAAATTAAGAGGAGTCTAAACTTATTCTTGATATAGAGGTGCTCTAATTTCAAGAATAGGTTGTTCTTTTGGAGATTAACACTCCCCATCAGTGGTATCAGAGCAAGAAGCATCAGAATTAAAGAAAGGAGGATTCCGACTGCTGCAGCTACAAAGAATTTGACATCTGAAGATTCAAAAGGTGAAAGCTTGGAAGAAAAAAGCTTGAGAAGGAGATCATACAACACCTAGGAAGACAAAAGGAGTGTCATTCGAAGTAAAGGTAACTTTATACTTCATAAAGGTTGAAGAATTCAATATACAGGTGAAGGAAGGATGGGAGATTCTCTTCAAATAGAGAAATTGGATAGAGAGAACTACCCTGCATGGTCAATGAGGATGGAAGCTCATCTAATGAGCAAAGATTTAATAGCTTACATTACAGGTGAAGAAGAAAAGCCTCAATTCAGAGATCCTAGTGTTCCAACTAGGGAAGAATTATCAAATTTGAAGAATTGGATGAAAAGAGATGCTCAAGCTAGGAGCATAATCTACATGGCTGTCAATGACTACTTGCTACCTCACATTAGAGGTCTTGAAAGTGCAAGTGATATTTGGAATGCTTTGGTGGAGCATTTCCAAAACACTACAAAGTCAAGGAAGGCATCCTTGTGGGCAGAATTTACCACCTTCAAGAAAAAGGCCTCTCAATCCATTTCAGATTATGTAACAAGGATGAAGGACATTGCAGATGCATTAGGAGCTGTTGATGAAGACATTGAGGAGGATAAATTGGTAAGGCAAATTCTCACAGGACTAAGAGGAGATGAGAAGTGGAAGCCTTTCATTTTGTCTACAGAACTTTCATTAGATCATTTCACTCCTGATTTGAATCAATTATTAGGACATATGCTAACTTTTGAGAATGATATCAAAGGAGATGTTGACAAGAGTGCAGGTCACGCAATGTACTCTAAAGACAAGAAGAAAGCTAACAAAGGAAAGCAACAAGCAAATGAAGAAGAAGGTACAACTAGTCAAGCCAACTTCCTAAGAGGAAGAGGAGGTGGCAAAGGTAGAGGAAGAGGCAAGAGTAACAAAGATGGAGTCAAAGCTTGTTGGATTTGTGGTAAGACAAATCATTTAGCTAATGATTGTTGGCATAATAATCAGAGTAATAGTGGATATAATCAGAATTTTATTTCAAGAGGAAGAGGTGGCAGAAATCCAAGAGGTAATTTCAGAGGTAGAGGTAGTAGGGGTTACTTTGGAAGAAATGCAGGTAGAGGATTCCAAAGTCAACAATATAACAATACCTACTACAATTATGCTTCAGATCAGAAGGAAGATTCAACATTGATAATGAATGCAACTTGTGAAAGGCAGAGTGAAGATCAAAGAGTCTTCTACATTGACTCAGGGTGTAGCAATCACTTGAGTGGTAATATAGCCTTGATGACTGATTTGGAGAATAAGGTATCTAATCATGTTGTTCAAACAGGTGATAATACAAAGCACAATGTGAAGTCAATTGGATCAGTGAAGGCCAAGGATGGTAGCACCTTATTGAGTAAGGTCTTGTATGTTCCTACAATTCCTAAGAATTTGATAAGTGTAGGAAAAATTGTGGAAAAAGGTTATGAAGTGAGGTTCACTAATGAAGGAGTGTTTGTGGAAGAACCTAGCAATAGGTATAAACAAATTGTTTCAGGGAAGAAAGAAAGAAGATTGTTCACATTGAAGATTCAAGGTAATGTTGGTCATGCCTTGTTCACTTATGGAGGACATAAGATCTCTGAGTTAGATCTTTGGCACAAGAGGCTTGGACATTTCAATGAAAGAGGTATCAAAGATATGATTAACAATGGTTCAGTGCTTGGATTGCCTAATGTTGCAGGTCAACATATGACATACAGATGTGAGGCATGTCAATTAGGTAAGGCTCATAAGCAATCTTATTCTAAGCATGGTTTTATGTATTCAGAGAAGCTTGAGTTGGTACACACAGATGTGTGGGGACCATCAAAGGATTTCAGTATCAATGGTTCAAGGTATTATATGTGATTTATGTTGATGATGCTACCAGATGGATCACTATCCATGTGATCAAAGATAAGTCAGAGGTATTCAATACTTTCAAACATTATCATGTGTATGCAGAGAGAATTACAGGTCATAAGTTGAAGAGACTAAGGTTAGATGGAGGGGGAGAGTATTTCTCTAATGAGTTCAGTGATTACTTGTGGAATGCAGGTATAAAGAGGGAAATCACTTGCAGATACTATCCTCAACAAAATGGTGTAGCAGAAAGGAGAAACAGAACTCTTGTTGAGTTTGCAAGGTCCATGTTGAAGGAGAAAAATTGCCCTAATTATTTATGGGCTGAGGTTGTAAACACAGCTACTTATTTGGTCAATAGGTTACCATGTAAAGCCTTGCAGGGTATGACACCATATGAAGCATGGTGGGGTAAGAGACCTACCTTAGATCATTGCAAAGTATTTGGGTGTTTGGCATATGCATATGTGCCATCACAATTAAGACACAAATTGGAACCTAAAGCTGAAAAGTATGTGTTTATTGGTTATGATGATAAGCAGATGGGATATAGGTTGTGGAGTCCATCCACAAAACAATTTCTTGTATCAAAAGATGTTTCATTTGATGAGCAAGGTACTTGGTATGCAGGTACAATTAATATTAATACAGGTGATGAAGAAGTTGTAAACCAAAGGAAAGGTAAATCAAAGATTCAGATATGTGATGAAGAGGAGAATAACGAAGTGCAGGTTGAAGTTGAAGAAATGCCAAGATTTGATCCTGAGTGTGATGAACCAGAAACCTCAAGGAGTGGAGAACTTAGAAGGTCATCAAGACACAAGTGGCAACCTACAAGGTATAGCTATGATACTTCTTTTTTGCTACCAAAGATTATGCTTACATGATAAAAGCAGATGAAGACCCTTCTACATATGAAGAGGCAAAAGGTAAAGAAAATTGGGAGAAAGCTATGCAGGAAGAATATGATGCATTGATGGAAAATCAGACTTGGGAATTGGTTCCTAAACCAAATAGCCAGAATATCATTGGATGTAAGTGGGTCTACAAGACAAAGAGGTTTGCAGATGGAAGTGTGTCTAGGTACAAAGCTAGACTTGTTGTGAAAGGGTTTGCTCAAACATATGGTGTTGACTATGATGAGACCTATAGTCCTGTGGCAAAGATGACAACCATCAGGACACTCATAGCAGTTGCTGCATGTAAAGGTTGGAAATTGAGTCAATTAGATGTGAAGAATGCTTTTTTGAATGGTTACATTTCAGATGATGTTTTCATGGAGCAACCTCAAGGATTCACAGATGGAAGATATCCAGATCATGTGTGTAAGCTCAAGAGAGCTTTATATGGCTTGAAGCAGGCCCCAAGGGCATGGAACTATAGGCTTGTAAAGTTCTTAAAGGAACTTGGATTTCAAGTATCAAAAGCAGATAGTAGCTTGCTTGTTAAGGCAAGTGATGATGGGTTCATTTACATATGTATATATGTTGATGATATAATTCTTACAGGTACAAATGAGAAAGGCATACAAAGCCTAAAGAAGCAAATGGAGAAAGAGTTCAAAATCAGTGACTTGGGAGATTTGTCATACTTCTTGGGCATGGAGATTTCATACACTCAACATGGAGTGTATGTGACTCAAGAAAGGTATTTGAAGAATTTGTTAACCAAGTTTAAGATGAATGATTGCAGAGTAGCACCTACTCCAATGGAGGTGAATCACAAATTGAGCAGATTTGGAGGTGAAGAGTTCAAGGACATGAAACAATATCAGAGTTTGGTTGGTAGTCTTATCTATGCTACATTAACTAGGCCTGATTTATCTTATGCAGTTCGGGTGTTGTCTCAATTCATGCATTGTCCTAGGAAAGAACATTGGATTGCAGGTCAAAGAGTGTTGAGGTACATAAAGGGTACACTCAAAGAGGGTTTGTATTATGGTTTTACATCAGATACAAATATCAAAATATATAGTGATGCAGATTGGGTAGGTAATCCAGATGATAGAAGGTCAACCTATGGGTACATGTGTTATGTGGGGGATAAGTTAATCTCTTGGTGCTCAAAGAAGCAACATACAGTTGCTTTGTCATCTACAGAAGCAGAGTACAAAGGCATGGTTGAAGCTGCAAAGGAAGTAATATGGCTTAAGACTCTCATGAAGAGTTTTGACACTAAATAGAGCATACCTATCATTTATGGAGATAACATGAGTTCATTATATCTAGCTGCTAATCCTGTTTTTCATGCCAGGACCAAACACATTGAGATACAGTATCACTTTCTAAGAGAGAAGGTGATGGATAAAGAGATTGAAGTTGCACATACTTCAACAAAAGATCAGATAGCTGATATGCTTACAAAAAGCTTAGATGGACCAAAGTTACAGAAGTTCAAAGACATGGCAGGCATAAAGAAGATAAGAGAAACATCAATTGATGATTGAGGGGGAGCTGTTGGTGCAGACCAATCACCAATTGAAGTTTTGAGAGACAAAGAATGGAGATAAGATCAATTCTTGGAGCATAGAAGATGGTTACATTCAGAGGTTGAAATAGATGTACACATATGTACATTAGTTCAGATATAGGTCACTTATACTTTTGATAAGTCATAAGCTTGTACATATTTGCCTATAAATACTATGGAAAATGTCGGGGCAAGTATGAGAGAGTATGAGAATAGTGTATTGAGAAGTTGTAAGATTCATTAAACCTCCTAGAAGTGAGTTGAACTCTCTCTCATCACTCAGGTGTAATTTTTTGAGAAATAGAAGAAAAGTTGCGCCCGATGTTTCTGTGTTTTCTCCTCGTGTAGTAGATCTTTTGTGAATTCCTTTTGGAGATGTCTAAGTCCATAGTTAATCAATCTATGGCTAGAGTTTGAGAATCTAATTGTAAGCAGGCTAAGAGAATCGTAAGTAGGAACATTCATATGTAAAGAATGTTCACAGTCTTTTGAAACAGGCGCAGATTTCGAGTTCAGAAAAATGGATAGTGCTCAGTGCACAGTGTAAAGTTTTACACAATGATAGCTCAAAATCTAAGTTGAGAGATAAGCTATCTACAGCTAAAAGCATTTGACCAAACGGGTTCGACATTGGGAGAACTATAGCTAAGAAGTTACAGGTGTCAAAGTCGCTACTTTAGAGAAGCAGTTTCACACATAGGTAAAATGTTTGAGTCATTTCTCAAAGTATACTCAATCATTTAAGGAGATTTGAGTTGGAGAAGGTGCGCAACCTTAAGGTGATACATCCTACAAAGTTTTATAAAAAACTTTACACGAATGGTTAGTCAATCAGAGATTAACCTGCAGCAGACTTTTCTGAGAATTTGATTTTTTCAAGAATAGTCAATTTCTTGATAAGTTGGTGATTGTTCTCTAAGTTAAGAGGAGTCTAAAATTATTCTTGATATAGAGGTGCTCTAATTTCAAGAATAGGTTGTTCTTTTGGAGATTAAGACTCTCCATCAAGCTTTACATTAGGAGTAATGACCTCCTGAAGCCCTTCCTCTTCTCACTCTTGAGCTTCCCTAGTGTCATAGTCTGTCTCTTGTAGCCTTCTATACTTTGAAGTAGGGGGCGATCTTTCATAATCATAAGTGTAAGAGTGATCACATGAGTGTACCTTAGATGTAGAAGTCTCTGGTCCATTGATTGTGATTGACTCTTGAGGTTGAATATGCACATGAAGGTTTGCATACTCCTCTTGATCCTCTTCATCCAACTTTTCCTTGCCTTTTTCTCCATACCATGACCTTGACTCTTCAAACACAACATATCTTGACATATATAGCTTCTTTGAGAGAGGTTTGTAGCACTTGTAGCCTTTTTGTTCATTTGAGTAGCCAATGAACACACATTTCTCACTCTTGGGCTCTAATGTTGTTCTCACTTCACTACGAATATGAACAAAGCATACACACCCAAATACCTTGAGGTTCTCCATGGTTGATTTCTTTCCATAATAGACTTTGTGTGGAGTTAAGTTGTGCAAAACACTTGTTGGAACCCTATTTATCAAGTAAGAAGGTGTATTCAAAGCCTCAACCCAATAAGAGAATGGGAACATACCTTCATTTATGAGACATCTAGCCATCTCACCTAATGCCTATTCTTCCTCTCTACAACACCATTTTGTTGAGGAGTGTACCTGCATATAAAGTGCCTCTTTATGCCATTGTCTTGCAAGTACTTTTTGAATTCCTTTGAGAAATACTCTCCCCCTCCATTCGACCTTAGTGTCTTGATGTGTGCATTAATTCTTTCTCAACAAGGGACCTTAAATTTTGAAAGCATGAAAAACACATTTGATTTTTCCTTGATAACATATGACCATACCTTTCTTGAGTTGTCATCAATGAAAGTGGCAAAGTACATAGCTCCTCCCAATGAGGCCTCTCTACTAGGCCCCCATACATCTAAATGTATAAGCTCCAAGATCTTGGAGGCTCTTTACTCACTCTTTGGAAATGGCTTCCTTGCTTGCTTACCTAGCTGACAAGCATCACACAACTCATGTAGATCTTGGCCTTCAAGATTTGGTAGTCCTTGCACTAAACCTACTCTACACATGCTTTTTAACTTGGTTATATTGATTTGTCCTATCCTCTTGTGCCAAAGATCAATCTATGCAATTCTTTTGTTACCAATCATCACATAACATACCTTGTTGTGTGTACGAGCAACATCTAGTGTGAATAATCTACCTTATTTCCTTCCGTTGGCAATGAGCTTGCCTCCTTGCTTCACCATGTACCCTTTTGCATCAAATATAACTTGCATAGCTCTCTCTACCATCTGTCCTATAGAGATAAGGTTCTTGGAAAAAGATGGAACATGGAGCACATTTTTAAGAGTCTTGACATATTTACCTTCACCTAGTTTCACATCTCTCACATGTGTAATGGGATGCTCAGTGTTACCTCTTGTCTCCACACAACCTTTTGAGCTTGGAACTGGCATATGAACAAAAGATTGCTCGATACATGACATGTGATTAGAGCATCCAGAGTGTACCACTTTGTGTCCTTGGGATCACTAGTGTAGCCATGTCTCATGGCTAGGAGAGTGTCCTCATCATCCTTCGTGGAGTTTTTAGCATAGTTCCGTTGATCCTTCTTCTTCTAGAAATATGATTTTCTTTGCCACATATAAAACAAGTTTTACCTTGATGAGGGTTGTTCTTACCTTTGCCATTCTTGCCCTTCCTTGAAGATGATGCCTTGCTATCACCTTCTGAATCTGAATCTTCTTCCTTGGATTGCTTCCACTTGCTTTTGTGAAGAGAGATGGTGGATGCAATCCAAAGATGAGTAGGTGCCGCTACAACCAGCTTCACACCAGCCAACTGAGACTTCAGAGTTGATTAGTAGACCCTTTGAGCTTCCTAAATCCACCAAAATATCAGCCAAGTACTTTGGAACATGTATCCCAAAAGTTTAAGTCAAGACCGACAAGTTGCGAAATGACTAGCTCCCAAAACTTGCTATTTTTGGACATACACCTGCTGGAAAAAATGAACAGTGCTCTCAACCTGGAAGGAATTAGAAAAATTCCTTTTGGGCATAGCAAATAGACTTAGCAAGCTTCCTATTCCAAGTTAAAACACTTCAAATGATGGACTGAGCACTGAGAACAAGTTTCATCAAGTTCTGGAACATTCCCACAATTCTCGGGGCTCTGCAGAGATAGACCAGTAAGCAGTAAAATGCAGATATCTCCAAAAGTATAAATCCAATGACCTTGAAAATTTATAGGTAGAAACTAGACAGTGAGAGCTATCCAACGCACTTTAAAACACTGAAAAAGGTTCAGTAAAACTCGAGATATGACCTTCTGAAGTTACTGCTCTGAGTGAGTATAGCAGAGAACAAAACAGAGAGGTAGATGATAATAAATGTATAGATTCACATATGATTACAACCACATTGGCAATGAATCTTTGCACAATGGGAGTAGAATGATAGAGCTATGGAGTAAGCTCTTCAATCTCTACAAAATGACATGAAGTGGTCACGTACAAGGCTTGCTAATCGCCTCTTCCTTCTTGCTCCTTTTATAGCTATTCTTGGAGGGAGTTTTGAATTCGAATTCGAATGGCTCCACCTAAAAGTGATCCCCAAAGTTAGGAGAGATTCCCTCAGCTCAAAAATTCGTGATTTTGGTAGTTGGAGCCACGAATTTGCTTTTACATCATGGATGAGGTAAGCCATCCTTTTACTTTTTTCTTTTTCCATTTACAAGAGATAAAATGTACTCTTTTACAAGAGGTGTTCACATGACTACTCATGTGACTTACAAATGAGGATAATATCAAGCATATCAAGCATGTAGGCTTGGGCAAAATGCACCAACAGCTCCCCCTCAAGCCTAACATGCTTGGCCTCCAAATAAGTCTTCAATTGTCCTTGATTTCCTGCAAGCCAATCATCAACTTGAATCTACTTAACTTCGTACCATCAAGAGCTTTCGTCAACATGTCTGCACATTGCATATCTGTAGAGACGTAGGATAGTTGAATATCCTTGCTCAATAGCTTCTCCCTTACATAATGGTAGTGGACTTCAATATGCTTGGTTCTAGCATGGTATACCGGATTAGCTGCTAGATGTAGTGAGCTTGTGTTGTCACCAAAAATGTGAGGTGTTGAAGAATGAAGTCCAAGATCTATGTACAAAGATTTTAACCACATGATTTCTTGAGTTGCATTAGCCAAACCTCTATATTCTGCTTCAGTAGAAGATAATGCCACGGTTGGTTGCTTCTTCGATGACCAAGAAATGATTTTTGAACCTGCAAATGATATATACCCTGATGTGCTTCTTCTATCATCTTTAGATCCGGCCCAATCTGCATCTGAGTAGACCTTTAGCTCAATATCTGAAGTAAATGAATAAAACAAACCTTCATTCATGGTCCCCTTTAGGTACTTGAGGACTCGCTTGGCCGCTTCCATATGTGGTCTTCTCGGCTTATGCATAAACTGACTCAATATGCTAACACTATAGCATATATCCACCCTTGTGAGTGTTGCATAGTTCAAACTTCCAACCAAGCTTTGATAGCTTGTGATGTCTTCAATTGGCTCTCCTTCATAAGCACTAAGCTTATGATTTTGCTCCATAGGTGTACCTGCACACTTTGTATTTTCCATCTTGAACTTGACGAGCATGTCATGGACATACTTCCTTTGTGTGATGTATATACCTGAATCTGTGTAGATCAACTCCAATCCAAGAAAATAAGTGAGTGGTCCGAGGTCACTTATTTTGAACTCCTCCTTCATTTGACTCTTTACCTGTTTGATTCCTTCAAGATCATTGCCTGTGATAATAATATCATCAACATACACACATAAATAGATCACTTCAGATCCATTCCTCTTTATGAACAAAGAGGTATCCGCCTTGCTAGCTTTGAATCCTTGGTCCTGCAAATAAGTAACCAATCTGAAATTCCAAGCTCTTGGAGCTTGCTTCAATCCATACAAAGCTTTCTTTAGTTTGCATACATAGTTAGGATGATGTGCATCCTCATATCCAGGAGGTTGTGCCATATACACTTCCTCAGAAATCCATCCATTCAAGAAAGCATTCTTTACATCAAGTTGATAAAGATTCCAATTTCTAGATGCAGCAAGACTTATGAGAACCCTAATTGTAGGCATTTTTGCAACAGGAGAGAAAGTCTCCTCATAATCAATACCATGGGTTTGAGCAAACCCTTTAGCAACTAACCTTGCTTTGTGTCTATTTATACTTCCATCTGGATTCCTCTTGATTTTGTATATCCATCGAGATCCGATTATCTTCATAGATGGCTTGTTAGGTACAAGCTCCCAAGTGTCATTCTCCTTCAAGGCTTCCATTTCTTCATCCATTGCATCTCTCCAAGCTTTCTTGCTTTGTGCTTCTTCGAATGTGGTAGGTTCTTCATTGGTTGAATCCTTTGCAATGTAGATTGAGTGCTTGGTGACCAAAGAAGTATCATAACCAAACCTCTCTGGTTTCTTCTTCTCCCTCGAAGACCTTCTAAGTGGTTGATGTGAGCTCTCGGGTCCATATGTAGCATCCTGCATCTTTGCTTTACCTTTGTTCTTCCATAGCTTTAGTCTTTCCAAGTCTTCTAGGTCAATCTCCGAATCACTTTCTTCAATCTGCTTTGGCTCCTTTGGTTGAAGTGATGGAAAATCTTCATCCAAGTCATATGGCAGCTTCACTTTCCTGTCATCATCAAACCATGATTTGTTTTCATCAAAAATTACATCTCTACTCACAGAAAATCCTTTATTGGTTGGATTGTACAATCTATATCCTTTTTGGTTTTGATCATAACCAATGAATACACACTTCTCTGCCTTGGGATCCAATTTCCCTCTTACTTGAGAAGGAATGTGAGCATAGGCTAAGCATCCAAAGATTTTACAATGCTCTAGACTAGGTCTTCTTCCATTCCACACTTCATATGGAGTGGTTCCATCTAGTGACTTAGATGGAAGTCTATTTATGAGATATGTGGCTGTCGACACAGCCTCTGCCCATAGGTAGTTCGGCAATCCCTTTTCGTTCAGCATGGACCTTGCAGCTTCGACGATAGCTCTATTCCTCCTCTCTGCTACACCATTGAGTTCAGGTGTATACCTTGTAGTGACTTCCCTTTTAATGCCTCTTTCATGCAAGAAGGCATCAAATTCAGAAGAGAAGTATTCTCCTCCACCATCTGATCTGAGTCTTTTCAAAGTCCTACCTGTTTGATTTTCAACAAGAGCAATATACTTCTTAAAGCAATTAAACACTTCATCCTTGTGCTTCATGAAAAACAGAATGGTCCACCTGCTACAATCATCTATGAAAGACACATAATATCTTGAGCCTGATATAGATGGCTCCTTACTTGGACCCCACACATCCGTGTGCACTAGATCCAAAGGATTTTGATACATATATCCTTTCTTATTGAAAGGTTGTCTATGAGCCTTGCCGAGTTGACAAGCTTCACACTTATAAATCATGTGTTGCCTTGTGATATTAGGCAAACCAAGTACATTTTGGTCCCTGCAAATCTGTTTGAGTGTCCTCTCACCAATGTGAGCAAGCCTTTTGTGCCATATCTCCAACTCTGTTAGAGTTTGAGATCCATAGCTAAACAAAGCTATGTTCTTTGTATCTTCCACTTCAAAAGTGAAAAGCCTTCCTGTCTTTTCTCCTTTGGCAATCCTTCGAAAGCCTTGCCTTGGGTCTTCAACATATGCTCCAAATCGATTGAATCTAACCTGCAATCCTTTTTCAACAATCTGTCCAACACTTATTAAATTTTTGGTAATTGTAGGGACATACAAGACTTTGCTTAAGAGGTTCATATTCCCATCTGATGTCTTCACATTACCTATCTTCTCCACTGAGTGCTTTGTGTCATCTCCTGTCTGCACTTCATGCTTGTTATGAGGATCTTCCAAATCAGAAAGTAAAGCCACATTTCCTGCTACATGGTTCGAGCATCCCGAATCAATGTAAAATATGTGATCATCATCCTTACCCTTCTTCGTTGATAGATTCATAATCAATAATGAATCTTCTTGACTTTGGTCCTCTGCATAGTTATTGTAATCTCTTCTTCCTCTATGGCCACTTTGATAGTTGTTGTTGTTGTTGTAATTGTTGTTGTAGTAGTTGTTGTTGTAGCCTCCATTGTACCTGCCTCTATTTGATCCATAGCCACCTCTATTGAATCCTCTTCCTCTTGAGTTCCTCGGGTTCCTGAAACATTCTTCAGTAGTATGGTTAGATAAGCCACATATGTTGCAAGGTTGAGATGATTGGAATCTCCCCCTGCCTTGCTTTCCACTTCTGCCTCTTCCTCTAGCTCTTCCTCTACCTGCAAAGTTTGCTTGGAAAGAGCTTCCTTCATCTTCATTCTTTCTATTCTTTGACTTGTCCTTGACCTTAGCTTTATCAGAATATAAGGCAGAAGTTTGATTACCTCTTGAGGACTCACCACCTTTGCTAATCTTTGCTTCATGAGTGAAGAGTTGGCCCATGAGTGTGTTGAGGTCGGGTACATGCATATCCATGTATAAATCCATGGCTGTTGTGAATGACTCCCACTTGTCGTCTGCTTTGATTCCATTCATGATTTGTCTTATGATTTGCTCCTCTTCAATTACCTCTCCAATGCTTCCAAGTTGGTTGGAAATCTCCTTCATCTTTGTGACATAATCAGTCACATTTTGCTTCGGGCTTTTCTTCATTGTTGTGAACTCCATCCACAATTGGTTCTTCCTTGCTCGAGTGTTGGAAGAGAAGAAAGAAGCAAGTGCATTCCAGGTTTCTCTTGATGTCTTGCATCCCTTGACATGAGGTAAAAGAAAATCAGAGATTGAGTTTAGAATATAGGACCTTGCAAGTGCATCCTTCGAACACCAATTCGAAAGTCCTTCCACTTCTTCATGTGATGGTTGCCCTTTGTTCCTCATGGTTGGCATTGCTTCATCTCCGGATATGAATCCATATAGATTCCTTCCTTGAAGGTAAGCCTCCATCCTTAGAGACCATGCCGGGTAGTTGTTTCGATCCAATTTGTCAATTGTTGATGGAAATCCATCTCCCATGTTGCTTGACTATGCTCTGATACCACTGTGAAGAGAGATGGTGGATGCAATCCAAAGATGAGTAGGTGCCGCTACAACCAGCTTCACACCAGCCAACTGAGACTTCAGAGTTGATTAGTAGACCCTTTGAGCTTCCTAAATCCACCAAAATATCAGCCAAGTACTTTGGAACATGTATCCCAAAAGTTTAAGTCAAGACCGACAAGTTGCGAAATGACTAGCTCCCAAAACTTGCTATTTTTGGACATACACCTGCTGGAAAAAATGAACAGTGCTCTCAACCTGGAAGGAATTAGAAAAATTCCTTTTGGGCATAGCAAATAGACTTAGCAAGCTTCCTATTCCAAGTTAAAACACTTCAAATGATGGACTGAGCACTGAGAACAAGTTTCATCAAGTTCTGGAACATTCCCACAATTCTCGGGGCTCTGCAGAGATAGACCAGTAAGCAGTAAAATGCAGATATCTCCAAAAGTATAAATCCAATGACCTTGAAAATTTATAGGTAGAAACTAGACAGTGAGAGCTATCCAACGCACTTTAAAACACTGAAAAAGGTTCAGTAAAACTCGAGATATGACCTTCTGAAGTTACTTCTCTGAGTGAGTATAGCAGAGAACAAAACAGAGAGGTAGATGATAATAAATGTATAGATTCACATATGATTACAACCACATTGGCAATGAATCTTTGCACAATGGGAGTAGAATGATAGAGCTATGGAGTAAGCTCTTCAATCTCTACAAAATGACATGAAGTGGTCACGTACAAGGCTTGCTAATCGCCTCTTCCTTCTTGCTCCTTTTATAGCTATTCTTGGAGGGAGTTTTGAATTCGAATTCGAATGGCTCCACCTAAAAGTGATCCCCAAAGTTAGGAGAGATTCCCTCAGCTCAAAAATTCGTGATTTTGGTAGTTGGAGCCACGAATTTGCTTTTACATCATGGATGAGGTAAGCCATCCTTTTACTTTTTTCTTTTTCCATTTACAAGAGATAAAATGTACTCTTTTACAAGAGGTGTTCACATGACTACTCATGTGACTTACAAATGAGGATAATATCAAGCATATCAAGCATGTAGGCTTGGGCAAAATGCACCAACAACTTTTTCCTCCTTTCCCCTTCTTTTCCACTCTTGTCTTTGCCTTTTCTAGCATATAGGACCTATGAGTGACCACCCGTGTTGGATGTGTCTCCTATGGCAACCTCTTCTACCACTAGGTGTGGGATCAACTCAAGAGTTGGTAGAGGATGTCTATACAAGATGGTAATAATGAGGGGTTTCCACTTGTCTTCCCCTCTTAGCCTATTAAGAGTAATCTACAAAAGGTATTCCCTTGTCTACTTTATAGCCAATGGATGCCAATTGCTCCCTCAACTCCTTCACCCTCAAGGTGTAGTCAACAATAGATTGATCACTACCCTTCTTCAAGGAATGGAGTTCATTATGAAGTTGAATCTTTTTGCTTCTTGTGGAAGTGGCATATGTCTTCTCTAAGGCCTCCCAAACATCTCTAGCATGATCAAACTCTGATATATGACCAATCATAGTGTTAGAGATTACCTGTGGTATGTAGAAGATAACTCCCTTATTCCTTTCATTCCAATCCTTCAACATCTTCAATTCTTGATTGGTGATCTTTGGATCTTTGGGATCCAAATTGGGATTATCTTTATCTCCACACACAATAGGCCATAAACCTTTGCTCATGAGGTAGTTCATGACTCTAAACCTCCATGGTTGGTAGTTTTCTTTGTCAATTAACTCCACTTTTTGACCTAGATGTGCCATAATGAATGGGAAATTAGGGTTACACTGAAATGTACCTCTTCGCCTTGATGTCCAAGCTTTTTTCTCCTTCTCTTAGAGTCTTCAAAGGAGTTTTCTTGCTTTGATACCAACTGATGGAATTTGATCCCTCAGATTTGCACACTAGAAGTGCAATGAACCCAATACCTAAGTCCCTTCATAGACCTTTTCTATTATGTTGTGGAAAAAAAATTGATTCACCTACCTTAAATTGATTCCAATCACTTAAGATTTTTGACACACTTAATGTGGTTCATAAGATTTCTAAAAAGCTATAGGACACCTCAAATGGATGTATTTAAGTTAGTCAACAATTCTATACAAGACAGAGTATGAAAAGATGTAGGATATGCAAAAAATAGGGTTACAGAGATACACCAATTTCTCTATAGATAAAATTGATTTCAAGAATCCCTCTTAGAAAAATAAAGATACATATATAAGCTAAAGAATGCACTTTAAATCTCTGGAATTGGGTATGTACACAAGGAGTTACAACTATTATAGGAGATTATGTCTATACCTATAAGAGACTAGAGGGGGTGTGGGATTGATAGCTCCTCCTTTCTCCTCCTCTATGCATATAATGCTCTGCTCTATGTACTTTTAGCTTGGACAATTGCATTTCAGCTCTTTGAGCCTTGGACAACTCTCTCCTTGAGCCTCCTTGAGTATATGTCTCTTGGTCTTCAATGACCTATAAGACTTCCATGCATTTGGTGTCTCTTCACCTCCTTTTATAGCTTTTGGATCCCTCTCTCGACTTTTCCACCACCTTAGGTCTTCCTTGCTTGACCTTGAGACCATCCTAAGTGATCTAAGTCGTGTTTTGTCCACATTAAGGATGTTTGACCCCTTTATCCACCTAAAGCTTGCATAGTTCACATTTTCAACATATCACTCCATATGAGGCTTGGTATGATCGCAAACCATCTGTTGCTCATTGGCATGTCCTTGGTTGTCTGGCATATGCATTAATGTCTTAACAACAACATAGGAAATTGGATGATAAAGCATTGAAATGTATTTTTGTTGGTATGGTTCTGAAAGCAAAGCCTATTGTCTGTATTATCCACAAGTGAAAGGCATTTTGGTTAGTTGTGATGTTGTGTTTGTGGAAGATGCAATTCAATCATTACTTTCATGTACTAAGGAGACATCAATTAGATCCAAAGATGTGTATGCCACTTTAGTTTCCTCTTTATACAGGTGGACAATCAAGAGTGAGTTTGAATGAGGCAATTTCATAGCCTTTATGGGTTCCACATGATGATGAAAATCATTCCATTTCTGATGTAGATTTACATGATGCACTTGTTCATGAGAGGGAGGATATAGAGGAGGATAAGAATATGCTTAAATGGCTAGTTTAGAATTTGTCAGATAGAAAATTAGATGCACCTCTATCATACCATACTCATTTAGGATCTCATAGTGTTTCTTTTACATCAAATTGATATGCAATGGCTGCCTCTAGTCTCTGCGATGAGAATGAGCCTATTTCTTTTGATGACAAAAATAAAAAACTTGGATGGCTTCTATGCAATTAGAATATGATGCTATTATGAAGAATGGTACTTGGTCTTTATGTGATTTTCCTCTATGCAAAATGGCCATCAACACTAAATGTGTATACAAGCGAAAGCATAAATCTAATGGAACAATTGACAAGTATAAGGCTATGCTTGTTGCAAAAGGTTATGCTCAAGAGAGAGGCATTTAATTTGATGAGAACTTTGCACCCACTTGCCGAATGACCACCATTCTTAGCATCTCCGCACTTGCAGCTCATCATGATTGGAATGTACATGAGTTGGATATTAAAAATGTATTTTTGAATGGTGACTTACTTGAAGAAGTGTATGTATTTCAGCCCCCTAGTTTTGTGTAGATTGGGCATGAAAACAAAGTGTGCAGGTTGAGAAAAGAAATTATATGGCTTGAAGTAAGCACCTCGTGCTTGGAATGAAAAGATACATGCCTGATTGCACATGGTTTTGAGAACAATCCAACTGAGAGCACCTTATATGTTAAGCGTGTAGATGATGTACTTTTGATCATTGTTGTGTATGTTGATGATATGTTGCTTGTGGGTCCTAACAAGAAGCATATTGCTGAATTTAATGCTGATTTGCATGCCTCTTTTGAGATGTCATATTTGGGGGATTCACATTGTTATTTGGGCATTTAGTTTATGCAAGTTCATGGGGGAATAGCTTTGTGTCAAACGAAATTCATTATTGTAGTGCCATGAAGATTGCAAACCTATTGTCAATCCTATGGAAATAGGTTTAGGGTTGAGTCTTCATGATGATGGAGATGCATTTGATGTTGTTTTCTATCAAGGGCTGTTGGATGCTTGATTTACTTCTGCATAAATTGACCTAAAATTCAATTTGTTTTCTCTCAGATGAGAAGCTTTATACATTGCCTGTTAGATATACTCAATACTCCACCCTCAAGTGACCAAAAATGATCCATGGTGTTGTAATTTGTAAGGCCCCAATTATGAGGAGAAACCATTGTGAGAGTTTGAACATTTGTGCAATCCTAACTTCCAAGTTAGATGAGGTCTATGTGTGACTGTTGATGGTAATAGATGATATTTGTGAGCCTAGCCATTAGGTTAGGTAGGGCAACAACTTTTGGGCCATCTGGTTGCCATTCAAGGTGAATATAAAGGCCTTATGGCACCATGTGGTTTCCCCATAGAAGCTTAATTGGGGGAGTATAGAGGGGATCTTGACCCTTCTACGAGGTCCAACCCATAGGGTCGAGATGGTAGGACTTTTGGCCCCGAAGATATTTTTGGATTGTATATTTTGCCAACTATTTTGTATCTCCCGACTACATTTGTCTATAGTGAATCCCCTAATAAAAGCTATATAAGGATGACCCATGTTGAGCTTTATATAGCATTGCACACTAGTAAGCCTATCATCCAGAGTCTGTTTAGATCACCATCTAAGCTCCACATTGGAAGCACATGGGTAGAAAACACTATTGTTGTAGGCACATTAATCTTCACAATTTGAGAATTGGAGTTCTCTATCTCTCAGTCTATTTTTATGTTTGTCTTAGTTTCCTCTCAACTCTTTCTACTTGTATATTCCACTGTGCTATTATTTTCTTACATGGTATCAGAGTCAAGGAGGCTCCGAGTGGTGCAGAAGCAAAATTGCACATTTTATAGAGGTTTCAATGACAAAAGAGAGAAGATGTCAAGCATTGCATCATCATCTACAATTGGAAATCAAGATGGTTCGTCAAAAGCAGAAGGTGGAGCACAAGTATGGGCAATAATGATGCTGGTCATCCCAATGTTGTGGATACGACCACCAGCTTTCTGGGAAGGTAAACTTGATGGTACGAAATATACCCTATTAATGTTTAAAATCAATTCTATCCTTGATTCACGTGAGCTTCTAGAGACTATTCTTGAGATTGATCATGAGTCCCAAGAAACACATGATCCAAATAATCCTGGTGAAATGATTCCTCCTAATATTGATCTTCTACTTGGAAATGTAGAAATGCAAATGCACTCTATGTTCTATTCACAAGTACTACTGATAGTGTTCTCACTCTCATTCAACATACTACCAAGGCGTGTGAAGCATGGAACATATTGAGAAATCAATATGAAGCTCCTAAGTAATTTCTCTCTTACATAATGATAGTGTGCTTCAATGTGCTTAGAACTTGCATGATATACACGATTAGACATGAATTAAAAACTTGGAGGATCAACTAGTATTAAGGCTTGCTAATGGGGAGACTATAGAGGTGTTTATTACTCATGTAAAGAATCTACGAGATCAAATGGCGGGAGTAGGTGTACAAAAGTCAAGTGAGGGGGTAGCTCAACGTTTTCTTCCAATCTGTCAACCAAAGTTTGATGGTTTGGTGAATGCTCTTAATACTCATATGAGTCCTCAAGCACTAGCTTTTGAGGAATTGAGTGCCTTACTCATGAAGGAGGGGCTTTGTCTTAAGCAAGGAGTGGTGAAAACAAAGGAGATGCTGCATTCACAACAAATATCGAAGGAGGCAAAAAGACGGAGACAAAAAGAAGAACGACAAAAAGAAGTTCAAGGGATAGTGTTTTCGCTGCAAGAAGAAAGGACACAGAATCCAAGATTGTTACATCAAGAAGGTAGAAGAGAAGAATGGCTCTTCAAAAGGTGGCAAGGGCAAGGAGTTTGCCAACACTATGGAAATAGAGCTTGAGTTATTTATATTGATAGAGGAGGTATGCTCTTGAGCTAAAGATTCAGGAATAGATGACTCATCGGTGTTGGACACTAGTGCCTCTCATCACATGATGAGCAGAAAATAACTTTAGAGTTCCTTAAAGTCTTTAAAGGAATCCATCACAATAAAGATAGGCAACAATGCAAGATGTCTTGCAAAGGGTGAATGTATAATTTCTTTCATTAACTCTAATGGGGATGTCAAAAAGATTTCAAATGTGTTGTATGTTCCACAAATAAAATGAAATATACTTTTTAGTAGTTTCTATAATTGATCAAGGTCATCAAGTATCTTTAAATAAGACATGAGCTAAGATTATGGATAGTAACAATGACCTTGTTGGGACGGACATAAGGAGGGAGAACCTTTATGATTTGTCTACTCTTACAACCACTATAAGTGTCTGCAAAAATGAAGGAACCATGTGAAGCTTGCATGATGGGCAAGCAATGGATGAAGGCATTTCAACAAGAAAGCAAGAACAAAGAAAGCTATCCTCTAGAGTTGGTGCAGGCTAACTTGTGCAAAACAATGCCTACACAGGCCTTCGGTGGATCTTCCTACTTCATGTTACTTGTCGATGACTATAGAAGGAAGATGTGGGTGTACTTCATTCATGATAAGGCTCAAGATTTTGGTAAGTTTAAAGAATGGAAATAGGTTGTTGAAACTGAAACATGGAAGAAGATGAATAAATTCAAGACAGACGACGATGGTAAGTTCACATCAACAGACTTTGACGATTTATGCAAAAAGTAAAGGAATCGAGCATCAACTCATAGAGGCACATAGCGCTCAACAGAACAATGTTGAAGAACATAGAAATCAAATCATCATGGAGATGAAAAGGTGCTTGTTGAAGGGAAGGGCTTGCCTAATCAGTTTTGGGTAGAGGCTATCAACACTCTCACCTACATCTTGAATTGACACTATACCAAGGCACTTGATGGAAAGACTCCACAAGAAGCCTACACTCATAAAAAGCCATCTGTTTCCCATTTCAAAGTATTTGGAAGTGAATATTATGTACATGTTCCACATAGAGAGAGAAACAAGCTTCAACCAAAAAGCATAAAATGTATCTTCTTAGGGTACAATGAAGATAAGAAGGCCTACAAACTTTATGACACAAGAGGAGGAAACACCATCTTTAGATGATGAGTCTGAAAGTCACCAACCTTTCGTCACCCAAGCGGAAAAGCCACATTGGGTGAGGAAGATCTATGATTCTACAAATCCCATCTCACAGTCACTAGAACAGGTTGCAAATAGACCAAGGTGATAAAAAAGAATAGAGGAACATAGATGGGCAAGCACCCATATTATAAACACAACCCCAATGATTGAGCTCATTCAAGAACAAGATAAGGAACAAATCAATGTGAAGGAGCCACTCCACGATCTAAGTTGGAGGGCTATCATGCATACAGAATACAACAAATATCATGAAGAATGGAACTTGGGAGCTAGTGGATCAACCCCCTAACCATAAAGTCATTAGCACCAAGTGGGTATGGATGCCAAAGTACAAGGCTGATGGTAATGTACAAAGGTACAAAACAAGACTTGTTGCACAGGGCTACTCACAAGTTGAAGGCATTGAGTTTTGTGAATCATTTTCCTTGACTCCAAGGATGACTACTAGTCGAGTATTACTAGTTGTGGCTGCACATAAGCGATGGCGATTCTATCACATGGATGCCCAATAAGCGTTTTTAAATGGAGACCTCAATGAGAAGGTATATATGTATCAACAACTAGGGTTTCAGGATCCCCATTCAGAGAGCAAGGTATGTAAGCTGAAGAAGGCATTATATGGGCTGAAACAAGCCCCTAGAGCATGGTACCAACCGATAGATAAGTATTTGTTGGATCTAGGTTTCAAAAGGTGTGCTTCTGATGCAAACTTGTATGTTCTAAGAGAGGAGGGAAGACAATTGTGCTTGTACTCTATGTAGATGACCTTGTGCTTACACGAAATGATGGTGCTCTTCTTCAACAAATGACCGATGCCTTGAGTTGTAAGTGTTACTTTCATCACAGATTAACTCAAAATTGATTGATATGTTCCGACTAAGGGGGTCATAAGACTATGGATTGTAATAGCACAATATGCAAGGGCAAGCTAGTAGCCTCATTGATTTGATCACTTCTGATAAAGATAGCTCAAACTAAAAAGTTCCATTGATATTAGCTCCCATATTCATGTTACGTGTGTGTGTGTACACATGCATGTGTGTGTGTGTACATACAATATGTGCAACTTTAGTAGGCTAAGTTTCTCGAAGATCCTTGCCAAAAAGAGGCGGATTGAAAACCTAAGTGGTAGGTGCTAGGTTAAAGGCTCATATGCCTTTTTTGTTCAAAGGAAAAGCACCTTCTGGCCTTCCCAGAAATATTGAATGGCATAATGGCTTCAGCCTTATGAACTTTGCACAATGGATTTTCATAAAGGTCCAAAGGAAACAACAACTATCTTACAGCCATTTCCTTTACTATCAAGAAAGCAATGATGTCCTTTTTGTTGTTCAATACTATATTTTCCATATTTTGTAGCACAAGAAATAGAACAATGTGAATCGAGCACCCTCAGGATAACCTTCCACACGTTCTTGCTGTTTGGACATGAGGGTTTCCTTTTGTTGATGCATATTTTATACCATGAGTGAGTTTCGGATACCTTATAGCGTTAGTCTAAACACTCATATTTAAAGATCTGCACAAGAAGGGCTGCTTTCTCCTCTCTATTATCAGGGAGCCAAAAGCTTTGGAATTTTAGGGCCCAAAGAGAAAACAACAAGTACCTTAGAAGCACTTTGTTCACTCCCAAGAAAGCAGCGATGTCCTTTTTGTTGAGACAACCATGCAGCCCTTACAAGGAAACTTATCTTTGGGGCGCATCTCCAACCAGGGACCCAATGATCTTGAGCTGGAGGTCTCAAGCAGACTCTGTAGATGATGAAGATAGACGGAATCAAATCGACAAGGTGCAAGAAATATACTCTACGCCTTTTCTTGTAGAAAGCTTGACTCTCGACTTCATGGAAGAATGTGTTGGAATAAAGTCTCGCAGACGTTTTCAGTTGGAAAAGCTACAAAGCAAAACAGAGGAGCTGACCAAAACCACAAGATTTCATGGAACCGAGGGCTACTCAGAGAAGAGGTGATGGCTTTCAGGGGAGCATGCCTTATAACTTCCTTTGACTCTGTGTATTGTCTTTTGCTTTCTCACTTACACATCTGATCTCCATGAACATGTCTCCTCTAAAATCGACAAAGAACTCTGCATATCTCAAGTTCAGATCCTTTTCTATTCAACCACAACCATAGATTCAAACGAAACTATCTATCATAACCCTAAAGCTGAATGCCCCTACACAACCAAAACATATGGAAAAGATACCATATAATAAAGCAACATCAGTACTTGCGACCAATGTTTCGCTCTTTTGCTGGTATCAAGAACTTTTTTCTCCCAACAAACACCGCCTTAAATAAAAAGAAAAAAAGAAAATAAAAATTGGGTCCTTTATAAAACCCT
Source organism: Ceratopteris richardii (assembly GCA_020310875.1). Lineage (NCBI taxonomy): Eukaryota > Viridiplantae > Streptophyta > Polypodiopsida > Polypodiales > Pteridaceae > Ceratopteris > Ceratopteris richardii. The sequence continues at coordinate 3,670,701 of CM035444.1, read as the reverse complement.
AATGGCTGAGCTCATTCAAGAACAAGCTAAGGAACAAACCAATGCGGAAGCGGCACTCCATGATCTGAATTGGAGTGTTGCCATGCATACAGAATGCAACGATATCATGAAGAATGGAACTTGGGAGCTAGTGGATTGACCCCCTAAGCATAAAGTCATTGGCAGCAAGTGGGTATTGGAGCTAAAGTACAAGGATGATGGTACTCTAGAAAGGTACAAAGCAAGACTTGTTGCACAAGGCTCCTCACAAGTTGAAGGCACTGCCTTTTGTGAATCATTGCCGTGACTCCAAGGATGACTACTATCTGAGTATTACTAGTTGTGGTTGCACATAGGTGATGGCCAATCTATCACATGCATGTCGAATCAATGTTTTTGAATGGATACCTTAAGGAGAATGTATATATGTCTTAGCAACTAGGGTTTCAGGCTCCCCATTCAGAGAACAAGGTATGTAAGCTGAAGAAGGCATTATATGAGCTGAAACAAGCCCCTAGAGCATGGTACTAGTAGATAGATAAGTATCTCTTGGAACTAATTTTCAAAAGGTGTGCTTTTGATGCTAACTTTTATGTTCTAAAGAGAGGAGGGAAGGCAATTGTGCTTGTATTCTATGTAGATGACCTTGTGATTACTGGACATCATGATGCTCTTCTTCAACAAACGAAAGATGCCTTGAGTTGTAGGTCTTACTTTCATTACATATTAAGTAGTTGATCTGTTCCGACTAAGGGGGTCATAAGACTATGGATTGTAATAGCATAGTATGCAAGGCAAGCTAATAGCCTCATTGATTTGGTCATTTCTGATAAAAATAGGTCAAACCAAAAAGTTCCATCGATATTAGCTCCCATATTCATGTTACGTGTGTCTCTGTGTGTGTACATACAATATGTGCAACTTTAGCAGGCTAAGTTTCTCGACGATCCTTGCCAAAAAAAGGTGGATTGAAAGTGGTAGCTGCTAGGTTGAAGGCTCATACGCCTTTTTTGTTCAAAGGAAAAGCACTTTCTGGCCTTCCCATAAATATTGAATGACATAATGGCTTCACCCTTATGAACTTTGCACAATGGATTTCCATAAAGGTCGAGAGAAAACAACAACTATCTTAGAGCCACTTTCTTCACTATCAAGAAAGCAATGATGTCCTTTTTGTTGTTCAATATTATATTTTCCATAATTTGTAGCACAAGAAACAGAACAAAATGTGAATCGAGCACCCTCAGGATAACCTTCCACACCTTCTCGCTATTTGGACATGAGAATTCTTTTTTTGTTGATGCATATTTTATACCATGAGTGAGTTTCACATACCTTATGAGCGTTAGTCTAAACACTCATATTTAAAGATCTGCACAAGAAGGATTGATTTCTCCTCTCTATTAACAGGGTGCCAAAAGCTTTGGAATTTTAGCGCCCAAAGAGAAAGCAACAAGGACCTTAGAAGCACTTTCTTGACTGCCAAAAAAGCAGTGATGCCCTTTTTGTTGAGACAAGCTTGCAGCCTTACAAGGCAACTTATCTTTGGGGAGCATCTCCAACCGGGGACCCAATGATCTTGGGGTGGAGGTCTCAAGCAGACTCTGTAGATGATGAAGATAGATGGAATCAAATCGACATGGTTGCTAAGCGTGCTTGGAAGTTCTGATTCTCTTTTCCTGATGTGGAAAGCTACGGTTTGAGTTGTTTGATGATGGCTTCAAGAAACCCTGGAAAGATTCTTGGTACTCTTCTTCTAGATGATCATCTTCAAATTTCGCTCTTCTTGTACCATCACAACTTCCTCCGCCTGTTATTGTTCTTGGGCTTGCATTGGAATGTCTTGGGAACTCCTTGCTTCCATATTAAGTTTTTTTTCTTTCTTAAAGGAAGTTTAACATGAATAGCCTACTCTCCGAGACTTTATTTAATAGAAAGAACAATTGTACAAGTGAACGGACCTAGTACCCATGGGACCCCCCTAATCCCACAAAGCAAGAAGTTTGATAACCCTTTTGTCCCCCTGATGTGGAGTCCACTTGGTATGTGGGGCCCACTTTCTTTGAACGTTGTTGTCCTCAAGAAAAAAACACTCTATGATGTCTAAAAAGCGGGGGCTTCTTAGAATTGAAAATTATTTTGCCTAAAATGAAAATAGATTTTTCGATGGACCATCGTGATTCATTCCTTGGTTTTAAATATTCTATCATTAGATATCTTGTTACTTGTTACTTGATATAATTTTACTTCTTGTTGACTTTTTTATGTTGAATGTAGATGTTGAGACACATGTCAATCCACTTATGCTATTAGACAATTGCACTAATGTATTTTGTAATACATATGCATATGTGCATGGTATGATTGTTTGGTCTGGCATGACACATATATAAGTATCCTTACACCATCATGGTGCACTTAATGCATAAAAATAAAATAAGTGGTGTAAATGGTTCATGGTATGTGCATGTGCACCCATCCCCTCTGAAGCGCTTGTTCCCTCACCCAAGTAATAAAACATCAAGTTAGAGTTCGAGATAAGTCTTGTTTGCCTCCCTCTCGGTAAAAGCCCGGGACCCGACGGACTCACTAATGAGTTTTTTAAATCATTCAAGCTGGTGCTTGCCACCCCTCTTCGGATGGTTTGGCAAGAAGCGCTAAAATTTGGTGCTCTCCCCTCCTGTATAAATAATGGAATTATCAAGCTGATTCACAAGAAGGGGGAAAAAAACAGAATCGAGAACTGGCGGCCAATTACGATGCTCCAAACAGGATACAAGATCATCGCCAAAGTCATTGCCAACAGACTTGCGTGCCACCTGAGATCTTGACTTAGTGAGGACCAAAAAGGTTTCATCCAAGGCAGGTCCATCCTGGAAACCATTATGGATATTTGGGAAGGTATTCAATTTGCAAATGAGTCTAATCAAGACGTGGTCTTCCTCAAGATCGACTTTGACAAAGCCTACGATAGGCTAGAATGGGACTACATTCTGCAGTCGCTCCAAGACCTCGGATGTAGTCAGAAATTCACCAAGATGATCGCGACCCTTCTCGGCAATGCAACGACCCAAATTAACGTTAACGGCAAACTTTCGAAGGCGATCCATCTTAAAAGATCTATTAGACAAGGATGCCCTCTTGCCCCCCTTCTCTTTGCCATCGCCACTGAAGGGCTGAGCAGACTTGTGGCTCATCACGTGGAGGCTGGCAATATCAAAGGCCTCCAGCTACCTCACGACCACAGTCAAATCATCATGAGACTTTTTGCCGACGATATGAATGCGTTCGTTCACAATGATAATACCAGCCTGGAGACTTTCTGGAGGTGTCTCGATACCTTTTGTGAGGCCTCTGGATCCAAAATCAACCACAATAAGACCGCCTTTAGGGCCATTGTGGGACATCAACCTGGCCTTCTCATTGATCATGGCTGTCAAATCATTCCACAGGGTCAAATCTTTCGGCTGCTCGGAATCCCCTTGGGGTTTGGCGTCTCTATGGAGCAGCGATGGAACTGGGTGCTGGCCAAACTTGAAAACAAGCTCAATTACTGGAGAGGCATGCAAATCAATCTCGCTGGACGGGCGATGGTTATCAACACGTTCCTCCTCTCGTCTACCATCTATTTCCTTTCTTGCTGGAGACCGAATGAGCAAGGCCTATCCAAACTGAATAGCATCTGCAGAAACTTTCTTTGGACGGGTGATCATAACAGAAGGGGGGTGCCTAAAATCAAATGGGCCATCTGCACCAGCCCTAGAGATAGCGGGGGGCTTGGCATCCTGGACATTGGGTGCATGGCTAACAAACTGGCAGCCAAATGGATGATTAAAGCTTGGTGCAATAGGGAGGCCTCGTGGGCCAAGCTGATCTTCAGAAACAAAAATGAGTTGGCCCTCACGGGATCTCCGAACTGGAAGAACCTTGACATCATGACCCTGCTATTCTCCCCGATACCTGTCTTCCCGAAAGGCTCCAATCTCGTATGCTCTCTTTGGAAGGGCTGGAATAAAGTCAAAAGCTTCACAAGAATTAGTGAGGACTGGAAGTGGGCGGCCGGAATCAGACAAAACGACTCTATCTGGTTTCCGATTCATGGCATCCGGAATGTGGAGCCGTGGAACATTCAAAATGCCAAGAAGTTATGAACAAAGGATTCAAAAAATGGAAACACCTCTGGAAACATGACACCAACAGTTGGATCAACTACGAGGATATCGACCCTCGCATAAACATCTCCTACGAAGAATGGAACACCTTGCAAAGCAGATGCCTCGCTTGGGATCGTCACAAAACTCGCCTTCTCATGGGACATGACGCCCCGAACGCGCGTGGTCTCAAATGGCACAATGGAAACAGCCTACTCAAAATCCCGAACATCAATGAAACGACTGACCTCCAGATCAACCTCAACAAGAAGTGGTGCCTGTCTTGGACGCGGCTTCGGTGGGACATGAAATTCATGGGTATCTGGCACCCACTTATAGAGACTAAGAAGTCGGTCCTCCTATGGCAAATTCTTCATCGTGGAATTTGGACTAACCATAAGGCAAGCAAAATTTGTGGGATCCCTCCGTGGTGCAAACGCTGCCACCGCGCTATCGAAGATGTCCCACACATCTTCCTTACTTGCCCCAACTCCTACAGAATCTGGCAGATGGTTGGACTGAAAATCAGAGTTCAGAAACAGCTTAGTTGGAAACAAATCCTTTTGGGTGAAGCGATTGGGTGCTCTGCGGCTCTCTGGAACGCAATCAGAGGGGAAGTCCTGTGGAAAATTTGGCGGGAGCGGTGTGCTCTCAACTTCGGCGACTCCCCCAGGGAGTGGTCGATTGAAAAATCTCTATTCCTCCTTGGCAAAAGGATTGTCAACAGTAAGAAATCCCCCCCCTTCAGGCACCATCAAGTCCTCCTTTTGATCAACAACAAGATCAAACCCAAGTGGGTCCCGCATGAGGGCGACGAGAGGGTGATCAACCTTCTTTGTAATGCAACCTAGGCATCAACCAAGCTTCCCCTGCTTTGTGGGATTTGGGGGGTCCCGTGGGCACTAGTCCCCTTCTATTGTACCTTTATTTCTTAATTTAATTCAAGTCCGGGAGAGTAGGCTATTGCCGAACTTCCTTTATATTAAAAAAAAAAGTCTTGTTTGCCTCTATCTCAGAATGCAAACAATTTGTTACAACAATTCATGGGAGAAAAAATAATTTAAATTAGAATTTGATGATTTTCCTACTAGTAATTTACAAATTTAAATGCTTCCGTGCCTTATTTAGAAGTGTCCACATGCCAAAAGATTTTCGACAAAGCCACATCTCCATAGCTGTCAAAACATGGTAGTTGAACATTACTGCCTTGTACAAAAGCACAATTTCCTCCATTTCTAGTGAGATTTAGATAATTGGAAAGGTTGCAAGAGTATTTTTCTAAGAAGCTAAAAATATTCATAAAATCCACCACTTGAAGTATTTTGATGGTGATACACTTGAAGCATTTGAGAGAAGAGTAGAGATCATCTTAATGAATTTTTGGCCAAAGCCCATGTCTTTCAACAATTAGAGAATGAAGTCCCACTCGACTATGTCATACGATTTGTTAATGTCAATCTTAAGGTTGCATTGATTCCTTTGCAAAAACCAGACCTTCCCAAACCTCAATGATAGCCTCGAGGATGGACCTCCCCTTAATGAACACTTTTTGATCCTCACTGATCCAGCCTCAAAGGTCACAAGGAATATGGTTCACAGTCACCTTTGCCATGATCTTGTAACTAGTTTGTAACATTGTGATTGGCCACCAATTTTCAATTCTATTTTTGCTTTCTTTTTTGTGAATGAGCTTGACGATGCCTTCATTGAGGGAGTTGGAAAGCATGCCAGAATAAATAGCCTCTTGCCACACCAAACATAAAGGAGTTGCCACCGCATGCTTGGAGGTCCTGAAGAACTCATTGGTAAGGCCATCCAACCCCGGGCTCTTTCCATTAGGAAGGGAATCAATTACCTCTAGAATCTCAACATCTGAGATGGAAGCTTTGTAAAGAGATTTCAGGTTTTCTGGGATTTTTTTGGTTCTAATGTGTGGGATGGTGGCCAGCAATTGCATCTATGAGGAGAAAGAAGTGTGGAAACCCCCACGAGCTAGGTAAAGTGGTTGACAATCAGTGTACTATTTTCTTCATCCGATTCACATTCAACCCCATTAGCATCCATCATGAACATAATTGCTTCCTTGGATTACTTCTTCTCGAGAAGGTTGCACATCTCTTTAGTAGGCTTGTCCACCCTAATAGCCCACCAATTTTTAAGGTATATTTGTAGGTTCTTTCTTTGAGTTTTTTCTTCGTATCTCATCATGCTTTTGATTTTTGAGAGTCATGTCTGGTATTGCGAGTGGACTTTGTTAATTTCTACCTCTAAATGCCAAAGCCTCTCATAAAGATTTTCACTTCTAGCATGTAAATGTTCCTTTTGATAGGTCATAGGCTCATCACTATCAAACTCTTCTTCTATCTCTGTGCCCATAGTTGATCAGCGTTTTAGGACACCATTGTCCATCTCCAATATAACCTCTATAATAGGGGAATTTTCATCTTTTAACACTTATAAAATTTCTCTATCGGATTCGTTCCCACACTATTTTTTCTCTTGCTTGACTAATCTAGCAAGATGTTTCTCTTGGATCCTAGTGGAGGAGGATCTTAGAGTTGACTTGAGGATGGTTTGTGCTAGTTCAATCATTCCTCTACATAGGCTTAAGTACTACATCACTAGATGAGGCCTAGGGGATACACTTTACGATGTTGTTCTATTGTAGGTGTAGAGTCAATCCTTTCCTTTTAGGCTCTAAGGAGAGTTTCTAATTGTGGTGGTTCTGCATCAATCAATATTGAATAACCTTTGGTTTCTTCTAAGCCACCTCTCTAGGGGTATGAATTGATCTTGCTACCTCATTTTCCTTTTATCATTCATAAATTTTTACACTACCAACATGAATGACATATAATCACTACAAACATCAATGGCACCAAACCTCTTCGCGCTTTAACATGATAACATTCCAAAGAATACCATGGAATTGCGATAAAAACAGTTTGAGTACAACGTAGTTTTCATTTACTAAACCTGATTTCATATACAAGACTAAACCTGATTTCATATACAAGACGTTCATTTTTTTTAATATAAAGGAAGTTCGGCATTAGCCTACTCTCACGGACTTGAATTAAATAAAGAAAGAAAAGTACAAGAGAAGGGGACTTGTGGAAGCAACTTAAATGTTTTTTTTTTAGAAAAAATCAAACTTCACAAAAGGAAGAATAGTACAAGAGAGTTAGAGACAAGAGATTATGTGAGGATCCTGTGGAAGCAACTTAAATGTCTCCAGCTTGCTCTATGAAGACTATGTGGTGTTTAAAAGGTGGATAATTTTTTTTTTTTGTAGTTGTGAATTCTTTTCCTACACAAACAAGAGATTTCTCAATCATGCACTCTTTACGAGATTTCCCTACACAAACAAGAGATTTCTCAATCATGCACTCTTTACGAGTCTTATCGAAATTGATCGTACATCTCTCCTTTCTATAGAACTTCAATCCTAAGGACATTCTATATATATATATATATATATATATATATATATATATATATATATATATATATGTGTGTGTGTGTGTGTGTTTGTAGAGAGAGAGGGAGAGAAGGGCGTGCTACCTACATCGATGTAGATTTACGAACTAATTGGGATTATTCATATACACAAATCTTGTCAAGTTTGTTCATTACATGAGTATGAACATGCATAGTACTTCAAACTTGCACATATAATTTTTTAAATGTTGCATTAAAATATTTTTTGTGTGGTATTACATGAGAAACCTAACAAGATATACAATATTTTTTGTGTGGTATCACACGAGAAACCTAACAAGATATACAATATTTTAGGATATATATATATATATATATATATATATATATATATATATATATATATATATATATATATATATATATATATATATATATATATATATATAGAGAGAGAGAGAGAGAGAGAGATGTGTGTGCACACGCGCGTGTGTTCATTTATTTGTTTGTTTATCTATAGATACATGCGTACAGGTCATTATTGGGTATAACGCTTTACATTGGTATAAGTTGTGGACTGAATGGACGATATATTATTTTTGAAGATGATAGAAGTACTATTTAATTACTAAATGTAGCTCATTTCTATTTTACGCAAATTTCTCTCCTATGGATAAAAATCAAGCTATTGGCCATCTAGACCTTCAACATATTGACTATAATACCACATACTAATCTCACATAAGGAGGGAAATATCTAGTTGTATGTTCATATAGCCATAGTATCTATGGTATACTTATTTTAGTATATTTATTTATTGTGGGAGAATAGTGGTGGAAGCGTTCTTTGTAAGGAACTCCTCAAGTATATGAAGGGGTCACATATGGTGAGGAGTATGGCTCTATTTGTCCAATTCTTCCTTCTTGCTTGTAGGTCTTTCTTCTTAAGGAGTGTGCAAATTTCTCTTATTGGTTTGTTCACTCAAACCTTTAAATTAGATCTAGAAATCCTTGCTTTGATTTTCCTCTTTGTATCTTAGCATGTTTTGCATTTTATAGAGGTCAGACTAGAGGTGGGAATGGCCTTTGTTGGCTTCAATCTCGAGACATTAGATCCTCTATTAAAGAAACTCCCTTCTAGCATGATGAATGTTTTGGAATTCCTTCTAAATCTTGAACAAAATATTTTGTGTCTTCTTGAATGCAACCATCCACACTTGGTTGGAGAAAAGTGTGTGCTAAAGGCTTGCCCTACTCCATGGAGGTGTTCTCCAGGAAAACCGAGGGGAGGGAGAAGGTCTTAGTATTGGTGTGTGACCAATGATCTTTCCTATGTAGAGTTGTCCACTTGAAGGTAAGAATCATAGGATAATGATCCAAAAAAACAAGGTGCACATACTGAGTGAGCTATGGAGGGCCCAAATTATCTATGATATTTTGTGTCACATAGCTTCTATCTAGTCTAACTTTCCTCAAATCTATGATATTCTCAAAGTGTAACCAAGAGAAGCCAAATCTATCTTTGGCTTCTAGCAAATCATGGTGGAGCTTCACCCTGGTCCCAAATGTTCTTTTGAAGGCCATCCATAATGTTCCTTTTTTTTCCCATCTATCGGACTAAGCTTCCACCATATTAAAGTCGTGACACACATAACATCTAACGATAGAGAGTCCAACCATTGCCAAGTAACTCATCTATCCGTGTCAGGATTGGGTGCATATAGAGAAACAATGGTGGATTGCACAGGGACTTTAAAGGAGACTGCAATCCACTGATGGTTTTGGTTCGCAAGGGTCTCCACAAGGCAAAGCAATCAACCTCATTTGACACCCAAAGTCAAGCCATCACACCCCTGAGAGTGTGAGGTGGCAGACCACACATGAGATAAAGAAATTCTATTGGATCTCCTTAAAAGGTCTTCACTATCCATTTTGGTCTCTTGAAGATAGATGAAGTCTAGGTTGATGCATAGTAGCTCTTGAGGGGTCAGAAATCTTGGGACCTTGAAATAAATGAATATCATTTCTGATGGCAATGATCTTTGCAAGATGAGAATCTTATTCTTGTTTTGTCTCTTTTCCTTGAAGTAGAAGGATCCTGGCATAAAATCCAAACCTTTAAGGGCTCTTCAAAGGGATATCTATAACAATTTTTCCTTTTTGAGATGCCTTGATAAAAACAAATGTGGATCCCTATCAAGAATCATGGACCCAATGATCAAACTTCCGCTATCAAGGTTATCTTCTTTTTTCATGGAGACTTCATCCTCTTTACTTGTGGTGTACCCTTTTAGATTTTCTTCCTTGTTAGTGGAATACTCATTCGGTGATTTCTCATCATTGAAACTCAAACATTTGTTCACCCACCCTGGATACTCCAAGTGATTGATCTCCTTTTCCAAGTTACAAAAAATATTTGTATCTGAGCCCAATGGAGAGAAACTCATCTCAATACCAGACTTCCTCTCCTTCTACATCTCAATTTTGTGAACCCTTCAAGGTTAAGTTTAGTGAATTTTGTTTTTAGGACTTTCTCTAAATCTACTAGAAGATCTTCAGACTCTGGCACACATGGTCCACTTCTTTGGGCCATCATATTTTCTCTGTTAACCTGCACATTTTCGTTCTCTTTCTTCTTCCTAAAGGATTTCTACCTCAAAAGGGAATTTTTAATCTTGTTGCCCTACATGCCATACAAGCATTTGGCAAGTTTTTAGCGAACACCTCCTACTCTAGGGGTTCTATTTCACTAGTATCTTGATTCCGATTTAGGATGGAAGATCCTTGTTTAGGCCCCCTTTGACACAAATCCATGGGTGTCACCTCATGTTGAACGAGTGTGTCACACCTCCATAGATGAATCCCTTGATGTCTTTCTTGGAGGCTATAGACTCACCAATAAAGGAAGTAGGGAAGTTTAAGGAGTTTCACCATAGCACATAGACTTTGACTTATTTCACATGGAATCTAGGAACCACTTGAAAAGACACAAAGTTGTGCACTAAATTTTCCAAGATCCAACTCACAAAGTTTGGAAGGCCATTTTTCAAAAATTAATAGAACATGGTTCTCTAGTAGAAGCTCGCACTCGCTAACAACAAGACCATGAGGAAAATAATCTTTTCTAAACCATCTAATAAGGGATTCCAAACGAGGCTTAGGAACAAACATTTGTTCGACAAACCTCCGTCATTTCATCTTCTTTCACAAAATGTCCCTCCCTAGAAGGGTGACAACTCGGGGCTTAACCCGAAAGATCTGTGGGGACAAACGAGAGGCTTTAACTTCTAAGGTATGACTCTCATTAAAATTCTATGGGATTTGGGGGTCCCGTGGGCACTAGTCTCCTTCACTTGTACTTTTTTTTTCATTAATACAAGTCCAGGAGAGTAGGCTAAGGACGAACTTCCTTTATTTAAAAAAAAAAACGCCCATTTTGTTTTTCAAATGGTTTTTTAGCTTTAACCGAAAGCCATTAAGAGTCCGAGTGTGGGTATATTTTCTCGACTTATCGATGGACTATTACCCATGTGTGGAATCCCTCGGTTCCCTTATGGGAAAGTTTTAGGTCGAAAATCGAAGGGGGGAGGAGGATCAACCCAAAATGGGATTAACAAAGTTTTAACCCATTGGATGAAGTTATCTTACAGAACGACACCGACAATATGGAAGTGGAAAAAGAAAATAGTTAATGGTTCTAAGCTTCAAGGAAATCTTAGGATGATATCTAGTAATTATGCTTGGTTTCACACTGATCATGAGTATGCTGAAGGAGGTGTAAAAATGGATATTATTTCAAACTTAACGCATCTCATTGATGATTCCCATCCATGGGTTTTTGTTAAGCTTAAAGACCCTTTTAATGTTACTATAGTTAGTGTCTACGTCTCTAAATGTAGCAACATAAGATCTACATGTTGGAACGAGCTTGTTGAACTTGATGAGCCCTTGCTTGTTGTGGGAGATTTTAATATGGTGACTAGAGTTGAGGATAGATCTGTCCTAAGTGGGAAGACTGTTAGAGGGTAGGAAAGTACTCTTGGAACTCTCTTACCATGAATAAAATCCTGACTACCATATCCCCTTTGACGGGGTTCACTTGGAAAAGAAGACAAGTAGGGGAAGCTTTTCATGCGATTAGAATTGACAGATGCTAATTTGACACTTGTAGTCTGGAAAATCTTTGTCAAGAAGTTGAGTGTAAACTTGTCAGATCCTTCCATAGAAATCTGAAATGGTTTCCTCTCTACCCAAACTTAAGGGAGCTGGTAAACATGTCTATGAAGGCTATATTTTGGGCAAAATGCAGCATTCCTCATTCCCAAAAGATGGTTCAATTTTAGCTACTAAAAAATTGCAGCTTATTCACAATGATGTCTGCGGTCCTATGCAAACACCCTCTTTTGGAAACTTTCTTTATTTTGTGAATTTCATTGATGATTTTTCCAGGCATGCATGGGTATATCCATTGAAAGCAAAGTCCAAAGCATTTATGTGCTTCAAATAGTTTCTGGTTTTGGCTGAAAATATGTTAGGATGAAAAATGTGTACCCTCTGTTCTAATCAAGGGGGAAATATATGTCTTTTGATTTTAATGCATTTCTGGCTGAACATGGGGCAAAATGTTAGTGTACATTGCCATAAACACCTCAATAGAATGGAGTTGCTAAATGGAAGAACATGTCACTCATGGGGAGATGACAAGGTGTATGGTCAAGAGTTAGGCTTCACCACATAGTTTATGGCTTGAAGTTGTTATGTGTGCAACATATATACTTAATAGGTGTCCCACTAAAGCATTGCAGTCTATCACTCCATATGAGGCTTGGCATTGTCGCAAGCCATCTATTGCTCACCTATGTGTTTTTGGTTGTTTCACATATGCATTAGTGCTTGAAGAACAATACAGGAAATTGCATGATAAGGTAGTGAAATCTATTTTTGTTGGGTACAATTCTGAAAGCAAAGGCCATCCTCTATATCATCCATAGATCAAACGCACTCTGGTTAGCCATGATGTTGCTTTTGTGGAAGATGCTATTCAACCATTACTTTCATGTACTAAGGAGACATCTGTTAGCTCCAAAGATATGTATGATACTTTGTTACTTCTTGTTACAGGTGGACAGTTTAGTGTTGGTATGAATGGGGCAATTTCTTGGCCTTTACAGGTTTCATGTGATGATGCAGATCATTTCATTTCTCATGTATATTTACATGATGCACTTGTTGATGAGAGAGTTGATATTGAGAATGCAAAAACTATGCCCAAGTGGCTGGTGTAGACTTTGTGAGATAGCAAAATAGATGCACCTCTATCATATCGTACTCATTTAGCTCTTAGAGTGATTCTTTTGCATCAGATTGCTATGGTATGACTGCCTCTAGTCTCTATGATGAGAATGAGCCTTTTTTCATTTGATGAAGCACAAAATTCTTAAAATTGGATGGCTGCTATGAAATCAAAATATGATGCTATTATGAAAATGGGTACCTGGTCTTTATGTGACTTACCTCCTAGCAAGAAGGCCATTGGCACTAAGTGGGTATACAAGCTGAAGCATAAGCCTGATGGAACAATTGACAAGTGTAAAGCTAGGCCTGTTGAAAAGGTTTGTGCTTAGGAAAGAGGCATTGATTTTGATGAGACATTTGATCCTGCATGCCAAATGACTATTGTTCATAACATCTATGCACTTGTAGATCATCATGGTTGGAATGTACATCAATTGGACAAATTGCATTTTGAATGGTGACTTGCATGAAGATGTGTATGTTTTTTAGCTCCATGGCTTTGTGTAAAAAGGGCATGAAAACAAAGAGTGCAGGTTGAAGAAGGAATTACATGGTTTAAAGCAAGCATCACGTGCTTGGTATGAAAAGATACATGCCTATCTGATTGCACATGGTTTTGAAAATAGTCCAACTAAAATCACCTCACATGTTAAGCATGCAAATGATGTGCTTCTGTTCATTGTTGTCTATGTTGATGACATGCTACTCACTGGTCCTCATGAGAAGCATATTGTTGATTTTAAGGCTGATTTTCATGCCTCATTTGAAATGTTAGATTTGGGGCACTTGCATCATTATTTGGACATTTGGTCTATGCAAGTTGATGGCAGAGTAGCTTTGTGTCAAACAAAATATATTGACACATTATTGCAGTGTTTTGGCCTTGAAGATTGCAAACCTATTGCCACTCCTATGGAGACAGGTTTATGATTGAGTCTTCATGATGTTGGAGATGCATTTGATGATGTTGTCTATCAGTAGGCTATTGGATGCTTGATTTACTTATGCATTATTCGGGCAGATATTCTGTTCGTTGTCTCACAAATGAGTAGGCTTATGCATTGCCCAGGTGTCAAGCATTGGCAGACAATTAAGTGCATCTTTTGCTACTTGAGTGGTACCCATCTACTTGGATTGTTTTATCCCAAGGGGAATCACTACCACCACATTTACATGCTTTTTTTGACTTGATTGGCCTAATTGCTATGACACTCGTGTGTCCACTAGTCGCTTTTGCTTCATGCTTGGTAGATCAGGTATATCTTGGTTGAGCAAGAAGCAACCTATTGTTGCCACTTCTAATTGTGAGGCTAAGTATAGGACAACTTTCACAACAATTGTTGAGTGTGTGGCTCAGACGCATTATGGATGATTTGGGTGTTGATCAGTCTTCTATCACCACCATCTTCACTGACAATTAGAGTGCATTGGTAGTTGCGAGGTGCACTATCATTATGTGATTGGGAGGTTCTCTCCTGGAGAGATCAGTTTGGCATATGTGCCCACAAAGGAGAACATTGTAGACCTTTTCACAAAGGCTCTACCACTACAACATATAAGGGGCATTCTTGCTCAGTATGATCACCGGTACTATATCGTCAGTATGAAGAATGATATATGCATCGATATAAGTGTCGGTATAAGCACCCGTATTTGCCTGGAAGTACCGGTGCTCATATCGGCGCTTATATCGACAACAAAATCTGCAATTTGTTTTTGGGAAACATATGTTGTCTCTTGCTGTAGCAACGTTGATGATTCTAAGTGTAGCTCTACCCATCCATGGGTTTTTGTTAAGCTTAAAGGCCCTTTTAATGTTACTATAGTTAGTATCTACGTCTCTAATTGTAGCAACATAAGATCCACATGTTGGAACAAGCTTGTTGAACTTGATGGGCCCTTGCTTGTTGTGGGAGATTTTAATATGGTGACTAGAGTCTAGGATAGATCTATCCTAAGAGGGAAGGCTGTTAGAGGGTAGGAAAGTACTGCTGGAATTCTCTTACCATGAATAAAAGCCTGACTAACATATCCCCTTTGACGGGGTTCACTTGGAAAAGAAGACAAATAGGGGAAGCTTTTCATGCGATTAGAATTGACAGATGCTAGTTTGACACTTGTAGTCTTGAAAATCTTTGTCAAGAAGTTGAGTGTAAACTTGTCAGATCCTTCCAATTATCTAATCACAAACCTTTGAAAATCTCCCTCAAGAAAGTATCCCCTTCCTACAAAGCCGGCTAGCCCCACCTTGATGCCTCCTTGCTTAAGTTGCCAATTTTCATTGATCGGGTGAAGCTCATCATCCTTAGCTCTTTTAGTTGCTTCCCCTCACGTTAAATTGATTGGGAGAAAGCGATTAGGAAAATACAATCCCTTTTTTTGGATATATTTAGGTAGTGATTTGTGTGAACACATTAGGATTGCCAGGGAACTTTTTTTTCTCTTTAGGAGGGTTTTTTATCCCCGCTTTTATATACACCTATAACCCTAACAAGTCACTTAGCTTTGTACATTCTAGTGGTAATACATTCAGTATCGTGTGTTGTGCTCCAAGCTTCTTCTTTTTCTTCCTTGTGCTATTCGCATGCTTTTGCAATCCTCAAACTCCAACAATTGGTATCAAAGCAGATGCCACTTCATCTAGGACGTCATCGACACCCCTCCGGTCATATTCTCAAAATTGCATGAAAATTGGTGAGCATACTCAGGGTGATTAGGAGATCAAAACATCTTTGTTTTGTGGTGTTGAAATCTTGATGTTAGCTCATTTTGGTCTCCAAATGCACTACCATAGTGCTTGTGCAAGAAATTTTGTCTTTTTGTGCCAAAGATATATATAGGTTTCGGTTTGCCAATATAAGCATCTCGAAGTGTGCTACAAGTTTAGCAGAACTCGACATGGTAGTTTTGTTCAACTTTTTGAGATACAACCATTTTTCTACATCAGGGTATTTTAGTCAATTGCCATGGCTGAAAGGAGTGATGTATTTTATATGTTGGCTATTGAGGATAAGTTGGACGATACCAATTACCCATTATGGGCTTATATGATGCGTCCTGTATTGGTTGCAAGAGGACTATGGAATATTGTGCAAGGTGATGAAAAACATCCTATTACACCTACAAACACAACTATTGAAGGTGATGCGGACAACATTGAAGACAACAATATTCGTCATGTTCCTTTTCGTGTTACGGTTCTTGATACACCTACTACAAAGAAAATTTGTTGGGATGGCATAGATGCTCAGGCACATGCATTGATAACCTTGTCTATCAAACAACCATTATTCCTCACATTCGCTCTTGCAAAAGAGCTTAGGATGCTTGGGATACACTTAGCACTTTATACCAGGCAAGGAATGAGGCTCGTGTTGCTTACCTATGAAAAGAGTTGGAGAGTGAGCACATGAATGAGGGAGATTCCATGGACAATTTTTTGACAAAGATCAAAGATTTGAAGGAACAATTGATTTTTGTCAATGAAGTCTTGCCTGACAGTTCACTTGTGCAGACTGTTTTGAATGGTCTTCCCAATTCATATCAGAGTTTTGCTTCTACTTTCGTTTGATGATGAAAGGCTATCCAAATGCCTTAACATTTGAGGAGTTAGTCTCTGTTTTATTGCAAGAAGATAAGTCTAGGTAGAACAAGTCCATTATGCATGTTGCTGATCAAGCTTTCATTGCTAGTCAGAAAGGCAAAGGTAAATGGAGTTCTTCTACTAGTAAGCAAAAAATTGCTAATTTTGCATAATCAAAGAAGCATGATACAGATGAGAAGAAAACAAAAAAGCAGAAATTGTTTTGCAAATACTATAAAGGAAATGATCATGTCAAAAAGAGTTGGTCAAAATTGTCTTTTAAAGAGGCAAGGAAGAAAGAGGCTGGAATGGTTGTTGTAGAGGCCACTACACTCAAAATAGAGTCTGCTAATATTGTGCAGAATGAAAAATGGGCATTTACCATTGTTTGCAGTTATGACCCATCTTCTTATGAACAATGTATGTCTGGAGTAGACTCAGCTGTTTGGTACTTTGACAGTGGGGCAACCAAACATATTACACAGTTTCTTCACTTCACTCGAGCCTGCACCTATAGGGAATACTGCCACATGTGCCAACAACTCCTCTTATTATGATATGGGAGTTGGAAAGATTATTTTGACTACTAACAATGGTAGTTCTTTTAAATTTTTAGATGCTTTATTTGTGCCAGGGATCGAGAAGGATCTATTATCGGTTTCAACTTTAAGCCCCCTTGCCCCCCTCTTCTTTGCCATATCAAGTGATGCCCTTGGTTGACTCATTAAAGATATTATTGAGTAGGAAAAAATCAAAGGGATTAACATTCCTGAAGCCCCTACCCCCTTAGTCTTCAGATGTTCATTGATGATATCAACATGTGGACCAATGCTGATGGTGATTATGTAGTTGCCTCTCTTGATTGTCTTAAAATTTTTTACCTTGCCAATGGTTCCAATATTAATCACAAAAAAAACTTCCTTTTAAGGCTTCTAAAATTCCCATTCCCCAATGTATGTCTGATATTGGCTATGAAAACCTTAAGGAAGGTATGATCTTTAGGGTCCTAGATATTCCTATGGGCTTTGATGTTACTCTGGACCAGAGATGGGAGTGGATGCTTAACAAGTTCAGGATTAAATATTTTAGATATTGTCTATTCAAAACTCCCTAAGCCACATAATATTTGACCTAAATCACTATATCTTGTCTTGTCTTGTCTAGTTCCTCTTGTTGAAGAGCCAATCAAAAGCACATCAAACAAATCAAATCCTTAGCTAGTAACTTCCTATGGTGGAAACCCTAACTTCAAAAGCAAAACCTTAAAGTTGCTTAGGACACTTCATTTTTCCCTAAACATGAAGCGGGGCTTGATCTCATCTTTTCTTTGAAAATGGGCTACCAACGTGTTTGCTAAATGTTCATGTTTTTCTCCTGATATCCATAGATCCTAGACCAATCACTCTCTATGGGACAAAAGTGGCCTTTCCCCTACTTCTGATTTCACTAACAACATGTTTTTTCTTCTGGAGAACTCCTTGTGGTTTGATTGGTTTTCTAATCTACATAATATGAGAGATTCACTCTCCATTTATCATTAACAGCTAGTGTGAAGCAGGAATTAGCTACACCACTTCATCTCTTATGAATATCCACCATCTCCTCCAACATTGGTATCAGAGCAAGCATAATCAGGATGGGAGATGGATTTCCATCCTTCATTGACAAATTGGACAGGAACAACTACTCAGCATGGTCACTAAGGATGCAAGCATACCTTCAAGGAGAATTCTATTTGGATACATCTCAGGATATGAAGAGATGTCAATCTTTAGAAGCAAGCATCGACCACCAAAGGAAGAGCAAGACAAGTTGACCACATGGTGTGCAAAAGGATGCTCTTGCCAGGTCTTACTTACTAAACTCAATCTCTGATTTCTTGTTACCACATGTTAGAAATTGCAAGACCTCCCAAGAGACTTGGGAAGTGTTTTCATGATATTTCTCCTCAAACATGAGTTAGGAAGAATCAGTTGTGGATGGAGTTCACAACCCTAAAAAAACAACTAAAGCAAGGAGTGGCTGATTATGTAACCAAAATGAAAGATGTGGCTGACCAACTTGCAAGCATTGGAGAGGAGATGGAAGAAGAACACATTGTGAGGTAGATCATTAATGGAATCAAGGTTGATGACAAGTGGGAGTCCTTCACCATAGAAAATACCTAATCTCAACACCCTGATTGAGAGACTCTTCACCCACGAGAAAAAGCTCAATAGAAATGGTGACAACTCAAGAGGTAACCAATCTTCTGCCCTTGATACATATAAGAATAAAGATAAGGATAAAGGTAAAAGCAAGAAAAGTGAAGAAGAGGCTAGTACCTCTCAAGCTAATTATGCAAGAAGAGGAAGAGGTGCTAGAGGAAGGGGCAGAGGAGGAAAGCAAGGCAGGGGGAGACCCTACAACACTCACCATGCAACATTTGTGGTCTCAACAAACACACTACAGAATAATGCTACAAAAATACAAGGAACCAAAGGGGAAGAGGCTTCCATAGAGGAAGCTATGGACAATTTAGAGGCAGGTACAAGAATGTTGGAGGTAACTACAACCATAACTACAATCAAGGCTATAACAACAACAATTATCAAGGAGGCTTCAGAGGAAGAAGGGACTACAACAAACATCCAAGCAAGGTAGAGATAATGAGCATCTTTTCTACATTGATTCAGGTTGTTCGAATCATGTGGCTGGAAATGTGGCTCTACTATCTGATCTTGAAGAACCCAAAGGAAAGCATGAAGTACAAATAGGTGATGATACTAACATTAAGTTAGCAAATTGGAAATGTGAAAACATTTGATGGTGGTATGAACCTTTTGAGCAAAGTTTTGTATGTGCCTATTATAACCAAAAACCTAATTAGTGTTGGGTAGATAGTTGAGAAAGGATTACAGGTCAGATTCACTAAGCATGGAGCATATGTGGAAGACCCCCAACAAGGCTTTAGAAGAATTGCCAAAGGTGATAAGTCACATAGATTATTTACATTTGAAATTGAAGACACAAGGAACAAAGCACTATTTAGTTATAGAGATCAAACTTTATCTGAGTTGGAAATATGGCACAAATGGCTAGGGCACATAGGAGAAATAACCTTGAAGAAAATTTGTAGGGATCAAAGTTGATGGAGAGTGTTAATCTCCAAAAGAACAAGTTATCCTTGACTTTAGATCACCTCTATATCAAGAACAACTTCAGACTCCACTTAATTTTAAAGAACAATCAGCAACTTATCAAGAAATTGATTAACTGTAGAAAAATCAATTCTCAGAAAAGTCTGCTGCAAATTAATCACTGATTGACTAATCATTTGTATAAAGTTTTTTATAAAACTTTGTAGAATGTGTCGCCTTGAGGTTGCGCACCTTCTCCAAGTTAAATCTCTTCAAATGATTGAGTATACTGTGAGAAATGACTGAAATACTTTACCTATGTCTGAAACCGCTTCTCTACAATGGCGACTTTGACTCCTATAACTTCTAAGCTATGGTTCTCCCAAACTATAGCCCGTTTAGGCAAATGCTTTTAGCCATAGATGGCTTACCTCTCAACTTAAATTTTGAGTCCTCATTTGTGTAAAACTTTACACTGTGCACTGAGCACTGTCCATTTCTTTGAACACGAAATCTGCTCCTGTTTTAGAAGACACTCAGAGCTTTTCACATACAAATGTTCCTATTCAAAATTCTCTCAACCTGTTTGCAATTAGACTCTCAAACTTTAGCCATAGATTGATTAACTATGGACTTAGATATGTACAAAAGGATTTCTCATAAAATTAAGCACAGAAGGAGAGTAGGAAGAAAAATCGACGTGCAAATTTCTGCAACATTTTCCTTCTCATAACTTCTCATACATCTGATTGATGATACATACAATGTTCATCTTCTATCCACCTATTGTCTTCTCTATCTCATCTATATCTCTCTCTCTTTCTACTAGTACGTATCTATAGATATATATACGAGTCTAACTCGTCATCCTTTCAAATACATTGAACTATTTACAAGAATAATATACAAAAGAAAAGTTTCTGACTCTATTCTCTTCCTTTGAAATCAATCTTCAACATTCCACATATCTTTCCACTTCTGGACTTCATGTAATCACTTATTGATGATTACTCTGCTCCAACAGCTCCCCCTCAATCATCAATTGTGATTATCTGCATCTTCTTTATTCCTACCATATCTTTAAACCTCTGCAACTTAGGTCCATCCAAACTTTTTGTCATCATATCTGCAAGTTGATCTTTTGTAGGAGTATGCATTACTTCAATTTCTTTATCAATGACCTTCTCTCTCAAAAAATGATACTGAATTTCAATATGTTTAGTTCTAGCATGAAACACAGGATTTGTTGCCAAATATAAGGAACTCATATTGTCTCCACAAATGATAGGAGTACTTTGAATCACATCAAAACTCTTCATAAGTGTCTTTAGCCAAATTACTTCCTTTGCAGCTTCCACCATGCCTTTGTATTCTGCTTCTGTAGATGATAAAGCAACTATATTTGCTTCTTAGAACACCATGATATTAGTTTGTCTCCCACATAGCACAAATATCCATGTGTTGATCTTCTATCATCCATATTACCTGCCCAATCTGCATCACTATATATTTTGACTCTTGTATATGAGGTAAACCCATAGTACAAACCTTCTTTGAGTGTACCCTTGATGTACCTAAGCACTCTTTGTCCTGCAATCCAATGTTCCTTTCTAGGACAATGCATGAATTGAGATAGAACTCCAACTGCATATGACAAATCTGGTCTTGTTAATGTAGCATAAATTAGGCTACCCACCAAACTCTGATAAAGCTTCATATCTCTGAATTCTTCTCCTCCATATTTAGTCAATCTATGATTAACTTCCATTGGAGTTGGTGCTATCCTGAAATCTTCCATTTTAAACTTGGTTAGCAAATTTTTAAGATACCTTTCTTGGGTTACATATACTCCATGTTGAGTATATGAAACCTCCATTCCCAAGAAGAATGACAAATTTCCCAAGTCACTGATTTTGAACTCTTTCTCCATCTGCTTCTTAATCATTTGTATACCTTTATCATCTGTTCCTGTAAGTATTATGTCATCAACATAAATACAAACATAAATGAATCCATCTTCACTTGCTTTGACTAGCAAGCTACTATCTGCCTTTGATGCTTGAAATCCAAGATCCTTTAGAACTATACAAGCCTATAATTCCATGCTCTTGGGGCCTGCTTCAAACCATATAAAGCTCTCTTGAGCTTACACACATAATTTGAATACACTTGATCTTTGAACCCTTCTGGTTGCTCCATGTAAACTTCATCTGAAATGTAACCGTTCAAAAAAGCATTTTTAACATCTAATTGAGATAATTTCCAACCTTTGCAAGCAGCAATTGCTATAAGTGTTCTGATAGTTGTCATTTTTGCCAAAGGACTATAAGTCTCATCATATTCCACTCCATATGTCTGTGCATATCCCTTCACAACAAGTCTGGCTTTGTACCTAGACACACTTCCATCTGCAAACCTTTGTTGTTTTATAAACCCACTTACATCCAATGATTTTCTGGCTATTAGGTATAGGAACCAAATCCCATGTATGGTTTTCCATCAATGCATCATACTCCTCTTGCATAGCTTCTTCCCAATTCTTCTTTCCTTTGGCTTCATCATATGTAGATGGATCTTCATCTGCTTTTATCATGTAAGCATAATCCTTAGTAGTCAAGAATGAACTTCTTGAGGTTTCAGGTTCATCACACTCTGGATCAAACCTTGGCACTTCTTCACCTTCAACCTGTATTTCATTTTTCTCTTCTTCATCAAATATCTGAACCTTTGGTTTGCCTTTCTTCTGATTCATAATTTCTTCAACTTCTGCATACACATTAGATGTACCTATATACCAAGTACTTTGCTCATCAAATGTAACATCCTTGGACACAAGGAATTGTTTTGTGGATGGACTCCACAACCTATAACCCATCTGCTTGTCATCATAACCAATGAACACATACTTCTCTGCTTTAGGCTCCAACTTATGCCTCAATTGAGATGGAACATATGCATATGCCAAGCATCCAAATATTTTACAATGATCCAAGGTAGGTCTCTTACCCCACCAAGCTTCATATGGTGTCATACCCTGCAAAGCTTTACAAGGCAATCTATTAACCAAATATGTGGCTGTGTTTACAGCCTCAGCCCACAAATAATTTGGACAATTCTTCTCTTTCATCATGGATCTTGCAAATTCAACAAGTGTCCTATTTCTTCTTTCTGCTACCCCATTTTGTTGAGGAGAGTACCTGCAAGTAACTTCTCTCTTTATACCTGCATTCCATAAGTAATCACTGAACTCATTTGAGAAATACTCTCCCCCTCCATCTGACCTTAGTCTCTTCAACTTATGGCCTGTAATTCTTTCTGCATATGCATGATAGTGTTTAAATGTATTAAACACTTCTGACTTATCTTTAATCACATAACTTGTGATCCATCTGGTAGCATCATCAACATATATGACATAATATCTTGAACCATTTATACTAAAGTCCTTTGAAGGACCCCACACATCTGTATGTACCAATTCAAGTCTTTCTGAATACATAAAACCATGCTTATTGTATGATTGTTTATGAGCCTTACCTAACTGACATGCTTCACATCTGTATGTCATATGTTGACCTGCAATGTTAGGCAATCCAAGTACTGAACCTTTGTTTATCATTTCTTTGATACCTTTCTCATTAAAATGTCCAAGTCTTTTGTGCCAAAGATCCAATTCAGATACCTTCTGCTCTCCATATGTAAACATAGCATGTCCAATATTCCCTTGTACCTTTAATGTGAAGAGTCTTCCTTCCTTTTTCCCTGTAACAATCTGTTTATACCCTTGATTAGGGTCTTCAACATAAACTCCATCATTAGTAAACCTTACCTCATATCCTTTCTCCACAATTTGACCTACACTGATCAAATTCTTTGAAATTGTAGGAACATAAAGAACCTTGCTCAAAAGAGATCTCCCATCTTTGGCTTTGACTGAACCAATTGACTTTACCTTATGCTTTGTATTATCACCTGTTTGAACTGTATGATTTATTGCATTATGATCTAGATCAGTCATCAAAGCAATGTTTCCACTCAGATGATTGCTACAACCTGAATCAATATAAAATACTCTCATATCTTCATGTGAGGCTTCACATGTTGCATTCATAATAAGAGTCAAATCTTCTTTCTGATCTGATGCATAATTTTAGTAGGTGTTATTATAGGATTGATTTTGGAAGCTTCTTCCTCCACCTCTTCCAAAGGAATTCCTACCACCTCTACCTCTGAAGTTTCCTCTCTGAAATCTACCACCTCTTGCTCTTTGATTAAAATTCTGATTAAAATTACCATTGCTTTGATTATTATGCCAACAATCATGAGATAGATGATTAGTCTTACCACATATCCAACAAGCTCTGACATTATCTTTGTTATTTCTGCCTCTTCCTCTACTTCTACCATTTCCTCTTCCTCTTAGGAAATTTGCTTGGCTTGAAGTACCTTCTTCTTCACCTGATTGTTGCTTTCCTTTGTTAGCTTTCTTCTTGTCTTTAGAGTACATTGCATGACCTGCACATTTGTCAACATCTCCTTTGATATCATTCTCAAAAGTTAGCATATGTCCTAACAAATTGATTCAAATCAGGAGTGAAATGGTCTAATGAAAGTTCTGTAGACAAAATAAAAGGCTTCCACTTCTCATCTCCTCTTAGCCCTGTGAGAATTTGTCTTCTTCAATATCCTCATCCACTGCACCTAAAGAATCTACAATGTCCTTAATCTTTGTCACATAATCAGATATTGATTGTGAAGCCTTCTTCTTGAAAGTAGTAAACTCTGCCCATAATGAAGCCTTCCTTGATTTAGTTGTGTTCTAAAAATGCTCTTCCAAAGCACTCCAAATATCACTTGCACTTTCAAGACCTCTAATGTGAGGTAGCAAGTAGTCATTGACTGCCATATAGATAATGCTCCTAGCTTGAGCATCTTTCTTCATCCAATTCTTCAAATCTGACAATTCCTCCCTAGTAGGAACACAAGGATCTCTGAATTGAGGCTTTTCTTCTTCTCCTGTAATGTAAGCTATCAAGTCTTTGCTCATAAGATGAGCTTCCATCCTCATTGACCATGCAGGATAGTTCTCTCTATCCAATTTCTCAATTTGGAGACTATCTCCCATCCTTTCTTCACCTGTACTATCAAATCTTTAATCCTTATGAGAAATAAATGTACCTTGGCTTCGAATATTACTCCTTCTGATCCTTTTGACAACTTCAATGTGTCTTTCTTCAAGCTTTCTTCACACTTTATCCTTTTGATCCTTCGAGATGTAAAGGTTGTATGTCTGCAGCAGTCGGAGTCTCCCTTTCCTCAATTTTGATACAACCTGCTCTCATACCACTGATGGAGAATGTTAATCTCCAAAAGAACAAGTTATCCTTGACTTTAGATCACCTCTATATCAAGAACAACTTCAGACTCCACTTAATTTTAAAGAACAATCACCAACTTATCAAGAAATTGATTAACTGTAGAAAAATCAATTCCCAGAAAAGTCTGCTGCAGATTAATCACTGATTGACTCATTTGTATAAAGTTTTTTATAAAACTTTGTAGAATGTGTCGCCTTGAGGTTGCGCACCTTCTCCAAGTTAAATCTCTTCAAATGATTGAGTATACTGTGAGAAATGACTGAAATACTTTACCTATGTCTGAAACCGCTTCTCTGCAATGGCGACTTTGACACCTGTAACTTCTAAGCTATGGTTCTCCCAAACTATAGCCCGTTTAGTCAAATGCTTTTAGCCATAGATGGCTTACCTCTCAACTTAAATTTTGAGTCTTCATTTGTGTAAAACGTTACACTGTGCACTGAGCACTGTCCATTTCTTTGAACACAAAATCTGTGCCTGTTTTAGAAGACACTCAGAGCTTTTCACATACAAATGTTCCTATTCAAAATTCTCTCAGCCTGTTTGCAATTAGACTCTCAAACTTTAGTCATAGATTGATTAACTATGGACTTAGATATGTACAAAAGGATTTCTCATAAAATTAAGCACAGAAGGAGAGTAGGAAGAAAAATCGACGTGCAAATTTCTGCAACATTTTCCTTCTCATAACTTCTCATACATCTGATTGATGATACATACAATGTTCATCTTCTATCCACCTATTGTCTTCTCTATCTCATCTATATCTCTCTCTCTTTCTACTAGTACGTATCTATAGATATATATACGAGTCTAACTCGTCATCCTTTCAAATACATTGAACTATTTACAAGAATAATATACAAAAGAAAAGTTTCTGACTCTATTCTCTTCCTTTGAAATCAATCTTCAACATTCCACATATCTTTCCACTTCTGGACTTCATGTAATCACTTATTGATGATTGCTGTGCTCCAACAAAAGTGTGCTTAGCATTCCCAATGTGATGAAGTAGCACATGGTATACAAATTTGGAGCATGCCAATTTGGCAAATCCCATAGGTGTAAGTATAAGAAACTTGTGCGGAAACATGGATGGAGAAGCAAGGTATAACTTCAAGATCTACAACATGTGATCATCTTCGCGGTTTCGCTCTCTATGTGCGAACACATCTCTAAATGAGATTCATGAATGACTTGGATACCATTGTGAGAAGAGAGCACATGCAGGTATGTACATGAATGAATTAAGCAGAAGTTTCAAATATTGCACATAAGTTGAAACTAGGTCCTATTTGTATTGGATCAACAATTGCGCTTGAGGTAGAAGACATATAGATCTTACAAATGAATATAATGTCATGTGATTTGTACTGCAAACATGTTCAGTATGTTATATTCCTCGGGAGATGAAACTCCATGTGACCATGTTGATATCATGAACTTCAAGTTAAAATGTTATCTTGTAAGAAACATGGACTTGGCATTCAATGTGCAACTTGCACACATTATAATAATCAGATGTTTGAGAAACCAAGCCACTATATGCAACTTGCATATAATAGATCTTCGGTGTAGGCCATCTTCTTCAATGTGTATCACCATAGCATTGCTCTGAAGTAAGATCTTCTGCATACGTGGATCATCAGAAATGTTCCGCCCAGCTTCAAAGTCATCTTGTCATCATAATTAGACATGCTGCTGTATATGATTGCATAAGTGCAATCTAGCTCAAGTTAACTTTGACCTGTGATTCAACATAAGACCTGAAGAGTACCGATATGAACTTCACAAAGATATGATCCTGTAAACAATATATAGCATCAACCAAAGCATCGTTCATGTTTGATTATTGTGTATGCTTTTGCATTGCCATATGTGGGAATAGACAAGATTGTGAAGAGATGGATAGGTATGTGCTTGAAGATGAAGAGGTGTTGCAAAATCCTTGATCTACACCAGCCAAATGAACTCCAAGAGTATATGGTGGGCCGTTTTAGCTTGCCAATGGATGTATTAGACACCCTATGTAGCTTGGAAGATCACTCTCAAAAAGATAGATCAAAACAGATAAGTTGGAGTTAGCTCAGAGGTGAAGAACTTGCTATTTTGGTTCATACACATGTCCAGTGTTTTGTATAATTCTCTAAGCACAGCAGCAATTAGCTTAATTCCTCTTGGGTAATCTAGTTAACTTAAAGAGCTAACTTTCAAGAGTAATCTCATAAAAAATAATGAACCACACACTAAGAATGATGTTTAGCAAGTGATGACATCATCTCGATTTTCACGAGCTGCTACAGTTTGAGACTAGTGAGCAGAAAAATAAACATAACTCAAGATTTAGGAATCCAATGATTATGAAAATCTGTATGCTTATACTAGATAGTATGAGAATCCAGCAAACTTTAAATCATTGAATTTGGGTAAGTACACATTGAGAAACAGCTCTGACAAGATGAGTAAAAAAGTCGGATACCTGGCAGAGAAGTGAAAATCCACAGACAGTGTTGACTTCAATTGAACATAACTGAAGATTGCAATACCCAAATGAAATGAAAATTTGTGAGCATATATTAGACTTATAGAGCTAACTTTATCAAGTTAAATCACTGAAAATGATGCACCAAGCTCAGAGAAACCATCTCTGCAATCTGACTGAGAAAACTGAGAGATATGGCAATAAGTAGTACACTTCACAAGAACATGGAAATATGAACTCAAATGATCATGAAAATGAAAGTATATTGCTTGTAGAATACAATGAACTTACTGATACATATGTGTGCCTTAGAATCGCACCTTGATATGGAATAAAGCTCAGCTCTTGGAGGTCTTCACATAGGTCTCTCTAATCACGACTAAAACTGCCATCTATTTATAGTTGAGTTTGGGAGGCTAGCTTCCGTCAATCACTCTCCAATCAATCAGTGATTGATTTGATTCTCTATCTACCACAACTCATGAATTCGTGGCTCCTCTTTCCCTTTTTGATCAAGTGGACTCAACCACTTAAGATTCTTTCACTTTTACATTAAGTAAACTCTTCATAAGTTACAAGAGGTAGTTCACAAGTGAACTTTACATTGTCTTCATTTTAAGGCTTCTTCTATGACTTTGTGGGACTCAAGCCAATACTTAGGCTTGTCATAGACTTGCTCCAATAGCTCCCCCTCAAGCCAAGTATGCTTGAGGTCTTCAATCTTCCAAGATTACCTGCAAACCTATCATAGCCTTGAATTTGCAAAGCTTTGTACCATCCAATGCTTTGGTTAGAATATCCACACATTGTTGATGAGTGGACACATATGATATTTGAATCTCTTTGCTTACAACCTTCTCTCTTACATAATGATAGTGAACTTCAATATGTTTAGTCCTTGCATGAAAAATAGGATTAGCAACCAAATGAATAGAACTCATATTGTCACCATAAATAGTTGGAGTTCCAAACTCCAATCCAAGAACTTTGAATAATTTTATCATCCACATAGCTTCTTGAGTAGCTATGGAAAGACCTCTATATTCAGCTTCAGTAGAAGAGAGAGCAACTGTGGGTTGCTTCTTGGATGAACATGAAATAAGCTTTGAACCTGCAAAGGTAAGATAACCTGAAGTGCTCCTTCTATCTTCCTTGGAGCCAGCCCAATTTGCATCAGAAAATAGCTTCAAACCTAAATCAGATACATAAGGATAATATAGTCCTTCATTTATGGTTCCTTTGAGATACTTAAGAATCCTTTTGGCATCATCCATATGTGGTTTCCTTGGTGTGTGCATAAATTGACTTAGCACACTCACACTGTAACATATATCTACTCTTGTCAATGTGGCATAGTTGAGACTACCCACTAGACTTTGATATGATGTGATGTCCTCTATGAGTTCACCTTCATGTGAGCTCAATTTGTGATTGACCTCCATTGGAGTACCTCCAATCTTACAATCTTGCATCTTGAATTTTGCCAACATGTCCTTAATGTACTTTCTTTGAGTGAGAAACAAACCATGATCTTTGTAGACAACTTCCAAACCTAGGAAGTAGGTAAGTGAACCCAAATCACTTATCTTGAACTCTTCTCTCATTTGATCTTTGATCTTCTTCATACCATCTGCATCATTTCCTGTCAATATAATATCATCTACATATACACATAAGTAGATGACCTCAGAGTTACTCTTTTTGATAAAGGGTGAAGGATCTGCCTTGCTTGGTTGAGAGCCTTTGTCCTGCAAGAATGAAACAAGTCTGAAATTCCAAGCTCTTGGGGCTTGTTTGAGACCATACAATGCTTTGTTAAGTTTACACACATAATCGTGATAAACTTGATTCTCAAAACCAGGTGGTTGTGGCATATATACCTCTTCTGTTATCCAACCATTGAAGAATGCATTCTTTACATCTAGTTGAAGTATCTTCCAATTCTTGGAAGAGGCAATACTAAGCAAAACCCTAATGGTAGGCATCTTTGCGATAGGAGAGAAGGTCTCCTCATAATCAATTCCCTGAGTTTGTGCAAAGCCTTTTGCTACAAGCCTTGCCTTATACCTGTTAATGGAACCATTAGAATTCTTCTTGAGTTTATAGACCCACCTTGAGACTATTACCTTCATGGATGAAGTCTTGGGCACCAAATCCCAAGTGTTTTTTTCTTCAAGTGCTTCAATCTCTTCCTTCATTGCATGCTTCCATTCTGTTTTTGCTTTGGCCTCTTCAAATGATGATGGCTCTTCTTGGTTTCTATCCTGTGATGTGTAGATAGAATGTTTAGTTACTAATGAGATGTCAAACCCATACCTTTCTGGTTTTTTCTTTTCCCTCATAGATCTTCTTAGGCCATGATGTGATGATTCAGCCTCATGTCCAAGTTCCTACAATTTTGCTTTACCTTTAGATTTCCATGCTTTACCTTTAGATTTCCATGCTTTTACCATTTTGCTCAGGAGTCTACCTTGTAGTTACCTCTCTTTTGATTCCTCTTTCTTGAAGAAAAGAATCAAACTCATGGGAGAAGTATTCTCCCCCTCCATCTGACCTTAGCCTTTTTAGTGATTTACCTGTTTGATTCTCCACAAGAGCCAAATATCTTTTGAAACATGAAAAAACTTCATCTTTGTGTTTCATAAAGAATAGGATAGTCCATCTGCTACAATCATCAATAAAGGAAACATAATACCTTGATCTAGATATTGAAGCTTCCTTGCTAGGTCCCCATACATCTGTATGAACCAACTCCAAGAGATATCCATGCATATAGCTTTTCTTCATGAATGGTAACCTGTGAGACTTTCCAAATTGATATGCACTACACTTATAAATCATATGTTGTTTTGACAAATTAGGGAGTCCAAGTACACTTTGGTCCCTGCAAATTTGCTTTAATGACCTTTCACCAATATGTGCTAACCTTTTGTGCCATACTTCCAATTCTGTGAGTGTCTGACTACCATAATTAAAGAGAGCAATGTTTCTAGTGTCTTGTAATTCAAATGTGAACAATCTACTTGTCATTTCACCTTTTGCAATTCTTTTGAATCCTTGACTTGGATCTTCAACAAATGCTCCTATTTTTGTAAACTTGACTTGCAAACCTTTCTCTAGTATCTGCCTAACACTTATCAAATTCTTTGTAATGGTAGGGACATAGAGTACCTTACTGAGTAGGTTGATGTTTCCATCAGGTGCTTTGGCATTGCCTATTTTCTCCACAAGATGTCTTGTATCATCTCCTGTTTGTACCTCATGCTTATTCCTTGGATCTTCTAAATCTGATAGGAATGCCACATTTCCTGCCACATGATTTGAACAACATGAATCTATGTAGAAAACATGCTCATCAGATTTACCTTGTGGCATAGCCATGTTCATGATCAATAATGAATCCTCTTTGTTTGAGTCTTCTATGTAGTTATTGAAGTCTCTCCTTCCTTTGTAGCCTCCTTGATAGTTTGAATGATTGTAGTTGTTGTAGTTGCCATGATAATTGTTGAACCTTCCTCTTGAGTAGCCATAACTTCCTCTATTGTATCCTCTGCCTCTTTGATTCGTGGAATTCCTAAATGAATTTTCAGTTGTATGATTAGTTAATCCACAAATAGAACATGAGTTGGAGTCTTGGGATCCCCCCCTGCCTTGTCTACCTCCTCTTCCTCTACCTCTGCCATGTCTTCCTCTACCTGCATAGTTAGCTTGATATGTACCTGCTTCATCATCCACTTTCTTTGCCTTTCCTTTGTTATCTTTGGACTTGCTTTTATCAGTGTATAAAGCTAAAGATTGATTACCTTTAGAGATTTCTCCATTTTTGATAAGCTTTGACTCTTGAGTAAGTAGTTGTCCAATGAGTGTATTGAAATTAGGTACATGCATGTCCATGTACAAATCCATAGCTGTGGTGAATGCTTCCCACTTGTCATCTGCCTTCAAGCCATTGATGACCTGCCTTACAATTTGTTCTTCATCTATTACCTCTCCAATGCTTCCCAACTGATCTGCTATGTCCTTGAGCTTTGTGACAAAATCAGTCACATTTTTTTTGGGAGCCTTCTTGAGAGTTGTGAAATCCAGCCATAGTTGATGCTTCCTAGCTTTGGTACTTGAAGAGAAGAAGGCTTCAAGTGCATCCCACACTTCCTGAGATGTCTTACAACTTCTAATGTGAGGCAACAAGAAATCTGAGATAGAGTTGAGGAGATAAGACCTTGCAAGTGCATCCTTGGAGCACCATGTGCTCAACCTTTCTTGCTCTTCTTGTGTTGGTTGACTTTTGTTCCTGAAACTTGGCATAACTTCATCTCCAGCCACATAACCATATAAACTTCTACCTTGGAGATAAGCTTCCATTCTTAATGACCAAGCTGAGTATTTACCTTTGTCCAATTTGTCAATTGATGAAGGAAATCCATCTGCCATGTTGTCCAACCTTGCTCTGATACCACTGTGAAGAGATGGATAGGTATGTGCTTGAAGATGAAAAGGTTTTGCAAAATCCTTGATCTACACCAGCCAAATGAACTCTAGGAGTATATGGTGGGGCCTTTTAGCTTGCCAATCGATGTATTAGACACCCTATGTACCTTGGAAGATCACTCTCAAAAAGATAGATCAAAACAGATAAGTTGGAGTTAGCTCAGAGGTGAAGAACTTGCTATTTTGGTTCATACACCTGTCCAGTGTTTTGCATAATTCTTTGAGCACAACAGCAATTAGCTTAATTCCTCTTTGGTAAGTCTAGTTAACTTAAAGAGCTAACTTTCAAGAGTAATCTCATAAAGAATAATGAACCACACATTGAGAATGATGTTTAGCAAGTGCTGACATCATCCCGATTTTCACGGGCTGCTACAGTTTGAGACCAGTGAGTAGAAAAATAAACATTACTCAAGATTTAGGAATCGAATGATTATGAAAATTTGTATGCTTATACTTGACAGTATGAGAATCCAATAAACTTTAAATCATTGAATTTGGGTAAGTACACACTGAGAAACAACTCTGACAAGATGAGTAAAAAAGTCGGGTACCTGACAGAGAAGTGAAAATGCACAGACAATGTTGACTTCAACTGAACATAACTAAAGATCACAATACCCAAATGAAATGAAAATTCGTGAGCATATACTAGACTTATAGAGCTAACTCTACCAAGTTAAATCACTGAAAAGGATGCACCAAGCTCAGAGAAACCATCTCTGCAATCTAACTGAGAAAACTGAGAGATATGGGAGTGAGTAGTACACTTCACAAGAACATGGAAATATGAACTCAAATGATCATGAAAATGAAAGTATATTGCTTGTACAATATAGTGGACTTACTGATACATATGTGTGCCTTGGAATCACACCTTGTGTATGGCATAAAGCTCAGCTCTTGGAGGTCTTCACATAGGTCTCTCTAACCACGACTAAAACTGCCATCTATTTATAGTTGAGTTTGGGAGACTAACTTCCCTCAATCACTCTCCAATCAATCAGTGATTGAATTTGATTCTCTATCTACTACAAATCACGAATTCGTGGCTCCTGTTTCCCTTTTTGATCAAGTGGACTCAAGCACGTAAGATTCTTTCACCTTTACATTAAGTAAACTCTTCATAAGTTACAAGAGGTAGTTCACAAGTGAACTTTACATTGTCTTCATTTTAAGGGTTCTTCTATGAATTTGTGGGACTCAAGCCAATACTTAGGCTTTTCATAGACTTGCTCCAACAAAGATGTTTATAGCTTCTGCAATATATGCAGTGACAAGAAATGTTCGATGGTGGTACTTGACATAGACATAAAACTAAATGAGCTTTATGTTCAGCTACACCAATATATGATTATTACTAAATGATGACTGTAGTGAGAACTATCCAATCAAAGTAACCTGCAAGATTTGCATGGATCATATTTCTCATATGAGTATATAGCGTAGGTGCAATACAACGGAATACTTGTACAGACATAAGATCATGGCACGATATATTAATGCTCAATGCATCTAGTGAATTTGCGTATACATAATGATCTCGTAATGCTGCAAATCATGTACAGATAGAAAGCACTAAAGCGTCCGAATGCTGAACTCAAGAGTAGACAATCATATACACTTGTGAAGATCACTTGATCAAGTATGCATGCACACTTTCCATGAGATAGGATGAGTAGCAGTATTCACTGATCTAAAGAAACATAAGAGCAACATCATGCTAATGCATAGCCAGAGATGAGAGAAGAACAACAGGAGGTCGACATAGACATATGCGCAGTAAGTAACTAAAGTCGCCTCAGATTTTTCTCATAAGTATGGGGTTTATATACATGTGATTGAGCAACGGAAGATTTTCCACGCTCATACTTTCTTTCTAAAGAAAGTAAAAGCCTAATCTGCTCGATTCAAGGAGAGAGAGCGCCCAAACGGCTGATTTCCTTGATTCAAGGAAATATCATACAAGTTGCCCTTTATCTTAGGAAATTTATTTCGTAGATTTTTTTCTATTTTTCTCTTACAAATCACGAGTCATATATTACTTGAAAGGAAGAGGTTTTAAGGGTAGTGTCATATGGAGAATATGTGGCTATTTTCCTATGAACCAAAAACATATTATGCAAGATGAATTTGAGGATTGCCATTTGTTCCAACAATAGGAAACCATTCAACATGAAAGGATACATCCACGAGGACTATTTGGAGCTTGTACACACTGATGTGTGGGGTCCTAGCAAAGATTCATCCATCTCAGGTTCAAGGTACTATGTTTCATTTATTGATGATTACAATAGGTGGACAATTCTCCATTTCATGAAGCATAAGGATGATGTATTTACATGTTTCAAAAAGTATTTGGCACTAGTTGAAAACCAAACAGGAAGGAGTTTGAAAAGGATCAGGTTTGATGGAGGTGGTGAGTACTTTTCACAAGAGTTTGATCTATTTCTACAGGACAGAGGCATAAAGAGGGAAGTAACAACCAGTTATACTCCTGAATTGAATGGAGTGGCAGAGAGAAGAAACAAGTTAATTGTTGAAGCTGCTACTTCTATGTTAAGTGAGAAAAAAATTACCTAATTATTTATGGGTAGAGGCTATCTCTAGAGCCACCTACTTGGTCAATAGGCTTCTATCCAAATCATTGGATGTTATGACACCATATGAAGCATGGAATGGCAGTAGATCCTCATTGGATCATTGCAAAATATTTGGGTGCATTGCCTATGCACACATCCCATCACAAATCAGAGGGAAGCTTGACCCTAAGGTTGAGAAATGTATATTTATTGGGTATGATCAGAATCAAAAGAGGTATAGACTGTACAATCCCACTAACAAGGCATTCATAGTTAGTAGGGATGTAGTATTTGATGAGAATAATTCATGGTTTGAAGAGGATTGCAAGAAAGTCAAGTTACCATAAGATTTGGAAAATGATTTTCCAACCTCACTCAAGAAGATCAACACTTATCAGAAGACATCAACTCAGAGGATGAAGACCAGATTGATCTCAAAGCTTGGAAGTCAAGAGGCAAGTCCAAACTCAAGCAATTTGAAGATCTACCCGAGTCTTCCAATCAAGCATTAAGTAGATCACAAAGAGAAAGTAAGAAGCCCATAAGGTATGGATATGATACATCTTTAGTCACAAAACACTTTGTGTACATCACTAAAGAATCTATGGCAAAAGAGCCTTCTTCATTTGAAGAGGCTAGGAAGAAGAAAGAATGGAGAGAAGCCATGAAGGAAGAGGTGGAAGCATTGCAAGAAAATCACACTTGGGCTCTTATTCCCAAGTGGCCAGATATGAAGGTAATTGGTTCAAGGTGGATATACAAAATAAAAAAGAACTCTAATGGTTCTATAAACAAGTACAAGGCAAGGTTAGTGGCAAAAGGATTTGGCCAAACACATGGAATAGACTATGAAGAAACATTATCATCTGTGGAAAAGATGCCAACAATCAGGGTATTGGTAAGTCTTGCTGCTTCTAAAAACTGGAATCCATATCAGTTAGATGTCAAGAATGCATTCTTAAATGGATGGATATATGTCTATGTAGATGACATCGTGCTCCTTGGCTTAGAGCTTGTGTATACAGATTCATATATATTCATCACACAAAGGTATATTTACTTGTGTGCATATGTAGATGACATCATTATTATAAGGAATGATTTTGATGGTATCAAGCAGGTGAAGGCCCAACTAATGAAGGAATTCAAAATCAGTGATCTAGATTTAATAACCTACTTCATTGGCTTAGAGCTTGTGTATACAGATTCACGTATATTAATCACACAAAGGAAGTACATACATAATATGTTGGTAAAATTTAAAATGGAGAACACTAAAGTTGTAGGTATCCCTATGGAGCTCAACCATAAGCTAAGTTCACATGAAGGTGAACTACTTGATGATGTTACAAGTTATCAACAACTTGTGGGTAGTCTTAATTATGCTACTTTAACAAGGGTAGACATTGCCTATGTAGTAAGTACATTGAGTCACTTTATGCATGCACCAAGGAAGCCTCATATGGAAGCTGCAAAGAGGGAGCTTAAGTACTTAAAGGGTACAATGAGGGGTTGTTTTATCCCTTCACTTGTGACATAGATATAAAAATGTATTTTGTTGCAGATTGGGTTGGCTCCAAGGATGATAGGAGGAGTACTTTAGGGTACCTATCTTTTGCAGGTTCAAAGCTCATATCTTGGTCATCACCAACTACGGCCTTATCTTCCATAGAAGCAGAATATAGAGGTTTGGTAAATGCAACTCAGGAAGCTATGTGGCTTAAGCAATTATATGCAGATTTGGAAGTACATTCCTACACTCCAATTATCTTTGGAGATAACACTATTTCACTTCATTTAGCTACTAATCATGTATACCATGCAAGGACCAAGCACATTGAAGTGCACTATCATTATGTAAGGGAGAAATTGCTTAGCAAGCATATCCAACTATCCTATGTATCAACTCAATTACAATGTGCAGATATACTCACCAAGGCATTGGATGGAACAAAGATGAAGGTTCAAATTGATGATTGGTTTGTAGGAAATTATGGAGCAATGAAAAGCAAGCATGTTAGGCTTGAGGGGGAGTTGTTGGTGCAATTAAGCCCAAGCCTACATACTTGATCATATCATTTATGCTTGACTTATTAGCATAACCCTTGGAAGGCTTCATATGTTCAACCTCTAGTAAATTCACTTCACATTTGCTTTTATAAAAGTGGAATATACCCATGAGGAGTTAGGAAGCACAAAATTCATGTATCATTTGGTAGTTGAACCAAGAGAGAATCTATCCTATATGTCAACATTCACCTTTTAGGTGTAAGTTTGACTTTGAATTCAAATCTTGGCTCCAAGGATGACTTTATAAAGAGGATTTGAAAGGCCCACGTGTATCTCGAGATTCAGAGATCATTTTCATGTACTCTCATTGAGAAGAGGAGCTCATATCCTAGCTCACTCACTTATCATTCATTGAGAAATGGTTGATTGCCAATGACTTTGTATTTGTACGTGTTTCAATACATATATGATCATTACATTCTCATGTCAGTTCTCTGTCATAAATCCATTAGAAGAGTGATCTTGTCAGAGCTTGTTCTCACTGTATAGTTAATCGTTTCCCATGATTTAAATCATGATAGATTCATCAAAGTGTATATTTTAATCCTACAAAGTTTCATTAGTAATGCTTCTCGCAATCATCAGATATTAATCCATCTTTGCTCACTGGTCTGTTGACTATCAAGGCCCGTAAATGTCGGGATGCTTGGTTGATTTGCTAAACACATTTCTCTGCATGTGAAATCACTCATGATTGGTAGCTTGTTAAGCTAATAAAGTTCCCCAAAAGGAATTTAGTCAATTGGTACTGTGCTTAGAGAATGGTTCAAAACACTGAACATGTGTGTGAGCTAAAATAGCAAGTTTTGGACCTTGGATCATTTTCTACCTATCTGTTTTGATCCTATCATTAGTGGATCATCTTCCAAACTACATATATGATTTTTTGTGTCCATTGACAAGCTAAAGAGGCCTATTTCACTCTACATTCATCATTAATAGCTTGTGTGAAGCAACAATTACCTACACCACTTAATCTCTTGTGACTATCCACCATCTCCTCCAACACCTCCCTAGTCTCGTTATATAGGATCAACATCCCTAGTTGACCCCTCGATGCTATACAAAGATATTCTATCATCAAGACACTATTCTTGTCCCCAATGGAATATATACATCTTGATGGATTCAGGGAAGTTGTCTTCTTTCTTTTTCCAAGTTTTTTATGGACACTATTAACTTGATTTATTTGAACATCAAAGGTCTTGCATACCTTATTAGAGGTAAAGTTGTGGCTAAGTGGTTGAGAGACCTCTCTCTTCTTCCTAACATCATCTACCTTCAAGAAATCAAGGTAAGTGGCTTTAAACTTCATTCTAATCATAAGGTGCTATCTTCTGGATATACTTGGTACTTTACTAAGCACATTGAAGGTAGAGGGGGAGCTTCTATTGGTATCTTATCCAGTATTGATCATCTTATGGAAAATATCAGATATAGTCCTTCAAACCAATGGGTGGCTATTGATTGTAAAAGTCTTTTGAATTATACCTTTGTTTTCTTGTATGCTTCTAACAACCCTTAAGACACATCTTAGTGTTAGAATGAGTTGAGGGAGCTGTCTACTTACCTTTTATTGTGGGAGTGTATAACATGATTACTGACCCTAAAGATAGGACTTGTAATAAAGATAACATCATCCAAGGAAGAGAAGGAAATAGCTAGCATCAAGTGATGAATAACAAAGACCTTATTGACCTTTCTACTAGCTCTAGTGACATTTGGAACAATAGAAACCCTTCCATCTACCATTCTACAAGACTAGAAAGAGTGCATATGAGTTCCAATAGGTATCTAGAAATTTGGAAGTCTAAGTGTGACACTAATCACACTCTCCTCATCTCTGACTACTCCCCCTTGATCATAAAGTTTTTTAGAAATTTCCTTGAGTATTTAGCTAGATGGACCCACCTTGACTCCTCTTTCCTCAACATTCCTTGTGTCATAGAAAAGATCGAAGATACTTTTAGAGAACATTTCAAGTGTCACTCCTCCCCTATACTTGCTTTCGAGAGATCTATTAAAGATATCCAAATCCTCTTAAATCATTATAAACTCTTAGCTAAGCATATTAGATTCAAGAGAAGGATGATGATAATTCAAGAGATGGAAGAGATGACGGGTGATAACCCCAATGATACTACTCTGTGTTAGAGGTTCCTTGATCTCTAGGAAAGATTGAAGTTGGAAGATTATCTTTTGGCTTGTGAAGCTCTTGCTTCCTCAAGAGAATTCCGGGTTGGGAACGTTGATAAACCTAATAATATCATGTCTGATCTTATGAAGAAAAGGGCTAAGGACTTTATTTGTATGATTAAAAAGAGTTCAGGTGTTCATGCTATTGATATCAAAGAGAATTTAGAAAAGGTGGTATGCTTGTTTACCACTATTTTCTCAATGCCTCCCAAGTGGGGGGAGGACTTCCAAAGGGCTAGAGCTATCATTGCCCTTAAAAGGAAAAAAATGGTTCATACTAGCCTTGTGCCCATACTAGGTTTGCCCCTCTATGTAGGTGAGGTTAAAGAAACCATTAGTAAATTGAAAACCTATAAATCCCCTTGTCTTGATGGTATTTTGAATAATTTCTTTATGGTTCTTAAGGATTTTTTGACTCCCATAATTCTCTCGATTTTGTAGGAAGTTGTGAGGAAAGGTACCCTTTCTATCTTGATCAAAATTAGAGTGATAAAGCTAGTTCACAAAAAAGGAACCAAGGATTACCTAAATAATTGGAGACCTATTACTTGTTTGACTTCTCTCTATAAAATTTTATCTTCCTATTTGGCTAGGAGACTTAGTCCTCTCATGGATCAGTTTATCCTTCCTGACAAAAAAGTATTTATCAAAGGAAGGTTCATCTGTGATGCCATTATCTCTATATGGGAAGGTCCTGAGTATGTTAAAGAAGAAACATTTGATTATTATTTCTTCAAGGTTGACTTTGATAAGGTCTATGATAGGATGGATTGGGATTTCATCTTGTAGTCTCTTCATGGTAGTGGATTGGGTAGTAAGTTTATCCAATTTGTTAGTGTGCTCTTTGCCAATGACTCTTCTAAAGTCACTATGAATGGCCAGCTTTCTAGCCCTTTTAGACTTCACATGTATATTAGGCAAGGATGTCCTTTAGCCTCCCTCTTCTTTGCCATTGCTAGTGATGCCTTAGGATGGTTAGTTAAAGACTACATTATCAAGGAACCATTAAAGTTATTTACATTCCTAATGTCTCCTCTTCTCTTTGTTTGCAAATGTTTGATGATGATACCAATATGATAACTAGGTCTGAAGACAGATTTGTTGAGGACTTCCTTCATTGCTTAAATCATTTCTATATTGGTATTGGTTCTATTGTTAACCATAAGAAGATCTCCTTCAATTCTACCAACAACATGATTCCTAACTATATTAACAACATTTGTTTTGAGCTTATTAGATATGGAGAGGTGTTCAGGCTTCTTGGTATCCCTATGGGTTTCAACATCTCTTCTTATCAAAGATGGGACACGGTTATTAGTAAACTCAAAATCAAAGTCTTCAAGTGCATTTCCATGCAGCATAGTTTTCCTCATAGAGTCTTTGTATTGAACCACTATATTCTCCCCTATCTCACCTACTTCTTGTCTTGTTGGATGCCTACTAAAAAGCACCTCAATCACATCACTGCTCTTGCTAGACATTTTTTGTGGGATGGATTTAATGATAACTTGTTGTAGAAGGAGAGAAGAGGGTGGGCTTGGTATCGGTTGCCCCTCTAAGATGCTTGTTGTTATGTTTGCGAAGTGGATTCTTAGAGCTACTTGTTCTTAGGATTTTTAGGCTTGTTTGATTAAAAGGAATTGTGATCATTCTCATCTTAAGAATTACAAATCTTGGAAGAATAATAGAATATGGAATATTATAATGTCTTCTAACTCTTTTGTGTCTTCAAGTAGTAAACGTATTTCCAACATGTGGTTCACAATTTTACAAGGGTCTGAATGCAAAAAAAAAAAGATTTGCTATGAACCCAACGTTGCATCAAGAAGGGTATTGAGTGATAGGCATATTCTAGAATGCCATTAAGAGAATAACATTTTTAGATAACGATTTGGTAAAAGTGTTACTCATCGCAAGTATAACATCAAGGTTTCTCATAGGGGAGAGGAAAATTATCTTATTGGGAACTCAATTTTGATAAATGACCTAAAAGTGGTAGATCAAGGGCCGTAAAACAAGTCAATCTGATTATGAAAGTTTTAGCACCACATTTTAATGGTATTTGCAACAAGTCGTGCTTTATACTTTGGAGAAGCACTATCTGATGTGAATTTCAGCTTATATACCCATTTACATGGTAAATCTTTCATGCCTTTTGGCAAAGGTACTAAATCCCAAGTACCATTCTTGTGAATAGAATCCAACTCACTCTTCATGGCACACTCCCACTTGACATGATCCTCTGTTTGCATAGCCTCTTTGTAGCAAGAAGGCTCACCGGCATCTGTTAACATAACAAAATCTAAACTTGGAATATATCTATCAGGTGGATGTGAGACACATACAAAAAGTCTCAATGGTTGCTGAACAGGAATATGTGCAGATTGATCTGAATGGACATTCTCTTGAACATCCCTATGTGCAGCATTTTTATGCATGCTAACTGGAGGACTTGTATCCTTAAACACCACTCTTCTCACTTCAACCTCCTTCATGGGCTGTTTATGCATCTTAGAATCATTGAAAATGACATCACTACTTCTCATCACTGACTGTGTTTCAGGATCCCACAAGCGATATCCAAATTTTCCTTCTCAACCATATCCAAGAAAAATGCATTTCTTTGACTTATGATCCAACTTTTGTTTAAGATTCTTTGGTATATGAACATATGCTTCACACCCAAAAACTCAAAGATGATCATGATATGGTGGCTTTCCTATCCATAACTCTTGTGCCACTTTCAAACCTTTGCCAATACTAGGTGAAAGGTTAATCAAATGAACTGCAGTCAATCCTACTTCTTCCCAAAAACCTTGTGAGAGGTTTGCATGATGCAACATAGAGACTAATCTATCTTGAATAGTTCTATTCATCCTCTCAGCTACACCATTCTGTACTGGGGTATAAGGAGCTGTAAAATCTCTATGAATCCCTCTAGACTGACAAAAAAGGCTGAATTCATGTAGGTATACTCACCCTCGTTATCTGAACGTAAAGCCTTAAGCTTGGTTCCTTCTTCAATCTCAAATGAAGCAAGCCATTTTTTGAAAGTAGGGAATACCTCATTCTTTGATTTGATAGGATATACCCAAACGTTTCTAGTAGCATCATCTATGAAAGTGACAAAGTAAAGAGAAACACCTGAGGACCTAGTCGGCATAGGAACACACACATCTATATGAATGAGATCTAAAGGCTGAATTGAAGAGTCAATGTGCATTCTATGCACATTTCTACTTTGCTTTCCATATTGGCAATGCTAACAAAATGAAAAATAAGAGAAAGATAACATAGGTAAGTAGCTAGAACGAGAAAGATTTTCCATTCCACTACGAGATATATGGCCCAAACGACCATGCCAAATACAAGCCATAGGCTCTTCAGTAACAGCTAACAAGTGTTCTTTCTGTGATAAAAATAAAGGATTAAGTGAGCCAACTTTTCTTTCTTTTGCAATAACCATATTGATGTTTGATAAGCGAAAGGACTGAGCATAGAAGACCACCTTGTAACCAAGGTCATCAAGCTGACCAACTGACATCAAACTACGTGATAATTGAGGTACATGGCATACATTATGCATACTAAATTTCGAACCATCAATGAATTGCACAAGCACATCTCCAATCCCCACAACATCACACCAGTAAGAATCACCAAGTCTCACGGTACCAAAAGGCTTTGCTGCATAATTAGAGAACTATGTGGTATCACATGGAAAGAAGCACCAAAATCTACCAGCCAGGTGTGGGAAAGAGAATCAGCCATAAGAGCCTCAATTGGCACAATACTATCAAGTGTCAACACATCAGCATCATTAGAAATAGCATTAATTTCTTCAATCTTCACAATTGAAGTAGATGGTGCAGGTAACTCTTTAACATGCTCATCAACATTCTGTCCTTTACCTTTAGCATTCTTTAATGCATAACAGTCTTTCTTCATGTGTCCTTTCTTATGACAATATGGCATTCGATATCCCTCTTCCTTGATTTACTTCTACTCTTATTTTGTTGACCATTCTTTTCCTTGATCTTGCTCGTGCCACATTGTTGATGCTTTCCTTGGTAAGAATCACAAACATTATATGCATCTCCACTCTGAGTGCCAACCATAGATTTTCTATGAATCTCCTCACTCAAGAGTGCTCCACATATGTCATCATAGATGAGTTTACCACCAGGTGCACTTTTGCTAATAGTTGTGCAAAATGTATCCCATGATGAAGGCCAGGTGCAGAACAACAATACTGTTTTGATTCCATATCCATTTTCTGAGCCTGTAACTGAGAGAATATAGCATCAAACTCATTTATAAGGAGTTAGTCTATGTTTTGTTGCAAGAAGATCATTCCAAGCAAAACAAGTCCATTATGCATTTATCCTCTTTGGAATGAGTCAAAGGCTATTAGATACTTAAAAACTTCCTCTAAGTGATATCGTTAAGGTTAAATCTTAGCCTTATTGGAATAATTCCAAGACTAAATGATACTTATCATTATAATTGCACTAAGAAATAATTATTTTTTAATGCTTTCTTTTATTTTTATTTTCTTTATTTAATGGCTAGAGTTCGAGTTGACTTATTCCTTTTGATGAGCAAATAATAATTTTAACGTGTATGAGTATCTTATACGTTCATGATGCATTTGTGGATGACAAGAGAAATCACTAGTGAATTGTGCATATGCACGTGCACATGTACACACACATGTATGTCCCCTCTCTTAAAAACCCAAAAATTTAATAAAATCCCACTCTAAAGGAGAAATTGT
Source organism: Ceratopteris richardii (assembly GCA_020310875.1). Taxonomy (NCBI): domain Eukaryota; kingdom Viridiplantae; phylum Streptophyta; class Polypodiopsida; order Polypodiales; family Pteridaceae; genus Ceratopteris; species Ceratopteris richardii. The sequence goes on along the minus strand of CM035444.1, from coordinate 3,627,160 downwards.
TCAGTTTTAGGTTTGCAAAAGCACACGAGGAACACATGGAAGGAGAAGAAGAAGGTTGGAGCACAACAAAACACTGAATGAAATACCAAGCGAATAATGCAAAGATAAGTGACCCGTTAGAGTCATAGGGGTATATAAAATTTGGGGTAAAAGACCTCATAAAGAGGGAAAAAGTGCCCCAACAATCCTAAGTGTGTTCACACAGATCAGTATCCAAATATATAAAAAAATCCCCTCTCAGCAAGGTCACATCAAAATCAATGCCTATGTTTTTTTAGCATAGTCTATTGCAACAAGCCTAGCTTTATACATATCAACTGTCCCATCAGGTTTACACTTCAGCTTGCATACCATTTAGTGTTGATGCCCTTTTTTTGTGGAGACAAATCACATAAAGAATAAGTACCATTCTTCATAATAGCATCATATTTTGATTGCATAGCCATCCAATTTTCTAAATTTTGTGGTTCACCAAACGAAATAGGCTCATTCTCATCATACAGACTAGAGGTATCCATTGCAAAACAATGTAATGCAAAAGAAGCACTATGAGGTCATGAATAAGTATGATAAGATAGAGGTGCTTCTAATTTTCTATCTCGCAAAGTCTCCACCAACCATTTGGGCATAGTTTTTGGCTCCTCTATATCAAGCCACTCATCAATAAGTGCATCATGTGAATCTGCATAACAAATGGAATGATTAGCATCATCATGTGGAACCTATAAAGGCTGAGAAATTGCCTCATTTGGACCAGCACTTGATTGTCCACCTGTAAAAAGAGGTAGCAAAGTGCCATACACATCTTTGGAGCTAAGTGATGTCTCCTTAGCACATGAAGGTAATGGCTGAATTTCATCTTCCACAAAAACAACATCACAACTAACCAAAATGCATTTAGCTTGTGGATGATAGATATGATAGCCTTTTCTTTAGAACTCTACCCAACAAAAATACATCTCACTAATTTATCATCCAATTTTCTATGTTTTTGTTCAAGGAGTAATGCATATGCCAGACATTTCAAAGACACATAGATGAGAAACAGATGGCTTGAGACCATGCCAAGCATCATTTGGAGTGATAGATTGCAGTGCTGTGGTGGGCCACCTATTAAGTACAAAGGTTGCACACATAACAGCCTCAAGCTAGAAGCTATGTGGTAAAACTTGACTTTTGACCATACACCTCGCCATCTCCATGAGAGACCTCTTCTTTCTTTCTACAAATCCATTTTTCTGAGGTGTATAGAGTATTGTACACACTACAAAATATCGAGAGAATACTGACGGTTAGCATACCGACGGTCAGCTATTGGCGTCGGTACGACCCTGGGATGATTTGGGAAAGTCGCTTAGCCTCGAAAAGACTGTGTCGATATACACGTCGGTAATTTACCGGAATTGCCGATGCTTATACCGGCGGTGTCTTTTTAACCGGGCCTGAAACCAGAATTCATCATTCTGAGAGTTTTGAATCTACATCTTCTACTGTCGAGTTTGCACATGCGAACAGTAGATCTCTGTTTGTCACTCTTTCTCTCTCTCTCTCTCTATCTCTCTCGCCATCCCTCTCTCTCACTCACTCTCTCTATCTCTCTCCCTCCCTCTCTCTTTCTCTAAGCAGACCTCTATCTTTATAGATCTGAAGTTTTGGTAAGTAGATCGCACATATTGTAGCACTCTTTTTTCTTTCTTTATGTTTTTACTTTTCTAATATGTTCTCTGTTTAGTTTTGCAAGAGATTTTGAGATCAAATCTTTGGAAATTCGACGAAGGAGAACTTCAAGTGGATTTTGACGACCTTGATTTAAACAATTCTCTCTCTGTCTCTCCCCCTCTCCCTCCCTCTCTCTCTAAGCACACCTCTATTTTTATAGATGTAAAGTTTTGGTAAGTAGATCGAACATATTGTAGCACTCTTTTTTCTTTCTTTATGTTTTTGCTTTTCTAATATCTTCTCTTTTTAGTTTTGCAAGAGATTTTTGGGATCAAATCTTTGGAAATTCGACGAAGAAGTACTTCAAGTGGATTTTGACAATCTTGATTCAAACAATTACATCGATGTAAGTGATTGTTTTGTTTTCGATTGACATAGAGAGAGAGAGAGAGAGAGAGAGAGAGAGAGAGAGAGAGAGAGAGAGACAGAGAGATACATATACATACACACTTACATATGTATAAACACACACATACATATGCATACACACATGCATATGAATACAAACATGCATATGCATACACATACACATGCATATGCATACACACATGCATATGCATACACATACACACATACATAATGCATACACATACACACATGCATATGCATACACATACACATGCATATGCATACACATACACACATACACAATGCATACAGATACACACATGCATATGCATACACATACACATGCATACGCATACACACATGCATACGCATACACACATGCATATGCATACACATACACACATACACAATGCATACACATACACACATGCATATGCATACACATACACATGCATATGCATACACATACACACATACACAATGCATACACATACACACATGCATATGCATACACATACATATGAATATGCATACACATACATATGCATATGCATACACACATGCATATGCATACAAACATGCATATGAATATACACATGCATATGCATACACATACACATGCATATGCATACACATACACACATACACAATGCATGCACATACACAAATGCATATGCATACACATACACACATATGCATATGCATACACATACACACATGCATATGCATACACACATATACATGCATATGCATACACAAATGCATATGCATACACACATGCATACACACATGCATACACACATGCATACACACATACAATGCATACATGAATGCATATGCATACAAGCATGCACAATGCATGTATACAAGCATGCATATGCATACATAAATGCATATACATACATGAATGCATATGCATACAAGCATGCATATGCATACATACATGCATATGCATACAAGAATGCATATGTATACAAGCATGCATATGTATACAAGCCTGCATATGCATACAAGCATGCATATGCATACAAGCATGCATATGCATACACATACATGCATATGCATACATGCATGCATATGTATAGAAGCATGCATATGCATACAAGCATGCATATGCATACACATACATGCATATGCATACATGAATGCATATGCATACATGAATGCATATGCATACATGAATGCATATGTATACAAGCATGCACAATGCATGTATACGAGCATGCATATGCATTTGCATACATGAATGCATATGTATACAAGCATGCACAATGCATGTATACAAGCATGGATATGCATACATGAATGCATATGCATACAAGCATGCATATGCATACAAGCATGCATATGCATACATGAATGCATAAGCATACAAGCATGCATATGCATACGAGCATGCATATCCATACAAGCATGCATATGCATACACATACATGCATATGCATACATACATGCATATGTATACAAGCATGCATATGCATTCACATACATGCATATGCATACATGCATGCATATGTATACAAGCATGCATATGCATACAAGCATGCATATGCATACACATACATGCGTATGCATACATGAATGCATATGTATACAAGCATGCACAATGCATGTATACAAGCATGCATATGAATATGCATACATGCACATGCATATGCATATGCATATGCATACATGAAGATGCATATGCATACATGCATATGCATACATGAATGCATATGTATACAAGCATGCACAATGCATGTATACAAGCATGCATATGCATACATGCATACATATGCATACAAGCATGCATATGCATATATGAATGCATATGTATACAAGCATGCATATGCATACACATACATGCATATGCATACATAAATGCATATGTATACAAGCATGCATATGCATACACATACATGCATATGCATACACATACACATACATGAATATGCATACACATACATGCATATGCATACATGCATGCATATGCATACATGCATGCATATGCATACATGCATGCATATGCATACATGCATGCATATGCATACATGCATGCATATGCATACATGCATGCATATGCATACATGCATGCATATGCATACAAGCATGCATATGCATACATGCATGCATATGCATACATGCATGCATATGCATACAAGCATGCATATGCATACAAGCATGCATATGCATACAAGCATGCATATGCATACCCATACATGCATATGCATACATACATGCATATGCATATATGAATGCATATGTATACAAGCATGCACAATGCATGTATACAAGCATGCACAATACATGTATACAAGCATGCATATGCATACAAGCATGCATATGTATACAAGTATGCATATGCATACATGAATGCATATGCATACATGAATGCATATGCATACATGAATGCATATGTATACAAGCATGCATATGTATACAATCATGCATATGCATACATACATGCATATGCATACAAACATGCATATGCATACAAACATGCATATGCATACAAACATGCATATGCATACAAACATGCATATGCATACAAACATGCATATGCATACAAACATGCATATGCATACAAACATGCATATGCATACAAACATGCATATGCATACAAACATGCATATGCATACAAGAATGCATATGCATACAAGCATGCATATGCATACAAGCATGCATATGCATACAAGCATGGATCATATGAGATCTTCACATTGAATCAGATGGGAACTCCACGTACACCTTGGGGAGCACATGATCATGACGACTCCAAGATATATCATGTTCGTAATGGAGCTCAAGTCATGGATGCAGCCGGAAAGTCAATGCATCAGTGCATTTGACAACTTTGCTCCATAGAATTCGGTCATTTAGTAATGTTAAAATGGAGCAAACAGGATCGGGACTCTAAAAATCATATCACACAATCCATATATGAAGAGTACCGGCTAGCACTTGGGAATCCCATTGTGAGTTTAGAATGGATTCAACATACGGCACGTGAGGTGATGTCTCATCGATAGTCGGAAGCTCGCGATGCTTTTAGAGCAAGCTTACCGAAGCTTGTATGGCTAGATGTCAAAGAATGGGAATCGATTCAGGATGAGCAGTAACATACTCCTGATCGATATCGTCAACAGAGAGATGCGGCGGCCACACGTTTAGATACGGTTGGAACATCGCATTTAGGTAGCGGCGGATACGATAGTATGCACTAGCAATTTGTAAGTATCATGTTAATTATTGATTTTTTTTGTGTTAAGCACATCATGTATGTTCATCTAACATTTTGCATATTTATTATAGGAGTTGGCAGTGGTTCGTCCTCTAATTGGAAACGAAGAATCATATGGATATCGTCATGGATTGACTGCATTGTTACAAGACATAGAGGGACGCAGTGCAATCGTCTTATGGGAGAATATTCTATGACTAGGTAAAGTTATATCTTGGTTTCGTATTTTTAGTTGTTGTTTATAAATGTCATGTCAATTTGTCTTATTTTATACATATGTTTTGTTGCATGATTGTAGGTGTAAATATTTTGATCAATGCCACAATTTTGTATTACACTCATATGTGGCAATGATGTAACATAATTTTGTATTCGATTCCTATATGGAAGTGTTTTGTCACATTGCCACAATTTTGTATTACACTCCTATGTAGCAATGATGTACCATAATTTTGTATTCGATTCTTATATGGAAGTGCTTTGTCACATTTTGTATTCGATTCCTATATAGAAGTGCTTTGCCACACTTTTGTACATTTTTCATTTATGGAATATACAACTTTCTGTACATGATTCATTGTTCATTTTTGCTCATATAAGATTATGTTTTGGTTGCCATTAGAGTACATAACACATGTACTCAGTTGGGCAGAGTGTATTGTCTTTTGCTAAACAACATCATGCTGTAGCAAAAGACAACACACTCTGCCCAAAAAAATTTGTGCAGATACGGTCGTCGGTATAGACATCGGTATGCCCAGTATGGACGACGTATGGGCACCAGTACGCCCAGTATGGGTGCCAATATGGGCGTTGGTAATACCGGTGCACATACGGATGCTTATATTGGCGCATATACCGATGCTTATACCGACGGCCATACTGGCGTTATGTTTTCGACGCGTATACCGACTCTAACATTGACGTCACGAACAAATTACGCCCGTTAATTTTCCTCAGTAGCAGCCTCGGTATACCCTCGATATGTTGTAGTGACACTGATGTATTTGTCCCACACTTGACTAGAAATGCATTAAAGTCAGAGGACATGTATCCCCCACCTCGATCAAAATGGAGGGTGCCCAATCTACATGCTAATAGATTTTCACGTATAAGTAGAAATTGGAAGCACATAAAAGTTTGAACTTTTCTTTCAATGGATACACGCATGCATGCCTGGAAAAATCATCAATAGAAGCCACAAAATAAAGGTAGTTCCCAAGAGAAGGTATCTACATAGGACCACAAACACCACTATGAAGAAGCCACAACTTATGAGTAGCTTTACCTGAACCATCTATAGGGAAGGAAGAACTCTTTATTTTTCCCAAAATGAAGCGAACATGTTTACAAGGTGCCTCAAGTTTGGCCAGAGGTGATACCATATCATATTTCTATAGGCATAGTGAACTCACATAATTTAGATGACCAAAGTGTGCATGCCAAAGCCTTGCATCTGAGATAGCTTGAGAATCGTGAACTTCACATGCTGAATCATTCATAAATTCTACATTGTCTATGAGCTTATAAAAGCCACAAAAAAAATGCCAAAATCAATAATAAGATCATCATTTGAGAGATCATGATTTGTACATCTGTCAACAACAAATTCGACAATCAAACCGATCTTGGCGAATGCTAAAGCTGACAACAAGGTTTTATTGATCCCTCACACAAACAAAGCATCTGACAATGTGAATGAAGTACCACCAATAGTAGTCACAATAATATTACTAACTTCCATTACATGATAAGAGGATTTGTTAGCACATATGATAGTATTCCTTGTAGGTGAGGGCTCTGAAGAAACTACATTGCGAGGCAATATGTTTGGTTGCCCCACTATCAAAGTAGCAAACATCTGAGTCTATTACAGATGTTTTGTCTTCTAAAGATGGAAAAAGTGCCACCTAATGGTCTTAAGTGTGCTCACACACATCACTAGCAAAGTATATCAACAGAGATCAGCATGCATTCAAAATTTATTGGCAATGATTAATTGAAAATTATGTTCACAAGAGCCATTTTGGAGGGTTCTTTTAACGAAAACAAGAGCCATTTTGAAAATTATGTTCACAAGAGCCATTTTAACGAAAGCAAGCTCTAGAGAGCACATTTAATAAAAAAACAATAAGTTTGGAAATCATATGATTCCTTAAAAACATGAAGAAGATGACATCATGCATGTTTTGGACGTTTCTCTAATATGCTCTTTTCTTTGGAAATTTAGGATGCTCTTTCAATGCATGAAACAAAGCATATATGTGGAAATGGGATTTCTGTAAGCATGAGATTCGTATGTAGTAAGTGAGTATTCATTATTTTATGATCATATTTTTCATGCTAGAAATCAAGTAAAAAAAGTAACGTATTCTTCTTATACTTGTCTGCATTGAGGCTTTATAAAGATAAGTTGCAAAAAGGATGCCTCTCCCCCTTCCATTTCTTACAAGAAAAGAAAGAATCTCTCAAAGATTCAATCACTATCTAGTTACTCTCTAAGTAAGCTCCACTGAAATATGTACTTCTCGAAGTCGGAGAGCGAACAAAACATTAAGATAAGTGAGCATAGAAGAGGTGCATATGGGTTGTGGCTATGGAGTAGCTCCTTCAGCTATTATGAGCACGTGGGTATCCACCATTTGAATAGGGGCCTCTCTATGTATAAATGTGATTATGTGTATGGACTTTTGGCAAGCCCTCATACTCGAGTTGGAGAGATTCAAAAACTTGATGCCTCCAATGAGGAATGCACAGAGAGAGAGAGAGAGAGAGTGAGGATGGAGAAATGCCCTTGTAGTGCCATGGTTGATGGCATATATCCCAAGTGCACCTATAGACCTTTCTATTTATAATGAGTTCAAAGGAGAGCTTTGGGCACGACCAAGTTGTCTCCTCTACTCATGCACGTTTGTTCTTGTGGGGCACTTGCATGCAACTTTTTCTTCGACTGAAGAAAAGGAAGGCATCATGCAGCTTAGAATGGTTGTAAGATCGCAGCATGCGTATGTGATTGACCTCCGTTGAGGATATCTTGCATGCATCATAAGCATACGTTCCTTTGGGCAAGAATGGTTTGATGAGAGGGACATGAAAAACATAAATAACAGACGAAGAAGAAATCTATGGAAAAAATGACGAGAAATTTCCCGCGAAAAATCTCAACACTAAGGTGGTGACTCTCAAAAGTCTTCCTACAAGCTCTAACTTGGATCTGATACCAATGTTACGAATCTAGTCTCCATGCCAGAGAGAATGAAATGTGTCCCCATTCAAGGATCTTTTGGGGATTGAACCCAAGACCTCATCCTTACCATTTTTGAGATTTCATCACTAGGCTAAGTTCTTCATTTGTCCAATACTCCACTGTCATCACTAACTTAGGACCGAGATAAAATCCGAGCATTTTGTAATTGTCACCCCTCTCAACATGTGTGTTTTTACTAACATTTTTGTGTGGGTTGATTGGTAGATAGCTTAAGTGGTGCTCTTCACCTTGACAAGTTGATGTGCTCGAATCAACTCTCCAACACGTAACGCAACGCTCACAATCCTTGAGAATTTACCTTCTCATTTCATTTTATTTGATATATTTGTACAATTACACGATCTGTTTATTCACAATCTGTGAATTAAAAGGTTTCTTGTGAATTTTGAATATGATGCACACTTTTTATTTTAGGGTTCGTTATTGGAATTTTAAGGTATAATGTTTTTTTAATTGTTTTGAAAGTTTATGTTTGATCATTCAATTATACTATAAATCCTATCCCTATAAGGACCTTTTCAATGATTTACATGGAGATTTTATTCATTTGGTATACATTGATTTTTCAATAGTAATATGAGAATAATTGTACTTCATATGCATAATGCATTATATACTATTATGTTACTTATTTATTTCTCTATTGAACATTTACAAGTTTGTGTAGATTACAAGATTGTGTAGATCACAAGTTTGTCGTTCACTTATTTGTAGCTACCTTTAAAACTTCATATACCGTTTGAATTATACATTTTTAACCATTCGGGAATCTCGCATTACTTGAAATGATCCTTTTTTCCTCTCTTACCAACTAATGTATTGTTGGTATATTTGATGACATACAAAGCATTGATGTCAATGAAGGAAATACAAAATTAGGTTTCGTTACATACATACACGCTTACGCTTTGTGATAAACACAGATACATACAAATATACATCACAAATGCATACATACATACATACTTAGGTTTTTGATATCTTTGGACACACTTCATCATAAACCCCTAAGCTAGTTCATAGCAATCCTACACAGACACACATACAAACGTACATACATACATACACACACATACATAACTACATACACACATACATACATACATACACACATACATATATATTTATTTATTTGACCTCTATGGATATAATTTGTGGCACAACTTCTTAAGCACACCTTCCACTAGTTTGATTTCTCTATTGAACCTTTACAAGTTTGTGTAGATTACAAGATTGTGTAGATTACAAGTTTGTCGTTCACTTATTTGTAGCTACATTTAAAACTTCATATACCGTTTGAATTATACATTTTTAACCATTCGGGGATCTCCCACTACTTGAAATGATTCTTTTTTTCCTCCCTTACCAACTAATAACACTGAGTCACAACAAAGGAGAACAAAGACATGTTCTCTATTCCTTTTTACCTAAAGACCATCATATCAAGCAATAAAGTAGGCATTTTACAATATCTAGAAAGCATCACTTGTTCTTGCTTGTAAATATTGACTAGAAGCTTGATCCCATATCCCAAGTAGTCAAGATAGATATGTTAAAATACTTGGTGCCATGAAAACTAGTTGTTCAGCAAGATCAAGCATCCCACATCATGATCTTTGACAAGAGATTAGAGTTGAGGGTACAAGTAAGAGTTCGGGAAGCTCCTTCATTACATCTATAACCTCAACAAGCACAGATTATAGCTGATTAAAAGCTACTTGAAAATCAGAGTACATGTGTTGCAAAAATCAGAACATTTTAACAAGGCAATTAAGATCATCCCCTTTGTATAGTTAAGATCGTCATTGAATGCTGGGCCATACTCACAGAATATGAAATAAATTTCACAAAAGCATTCCCAAGAGAAGATTATAATCAACAAAATTATACTAAGAAACATTCACACATTCATCAGAGAAATGCTAAAGATAAGTCAAGCTTAACACAAAGTGGAAGCAGAACTCGGCATTATATTTCTGTTAAAATGATGTTTTACATTTCATGTGTTTTACAAGAGTAATATGAATCTACAATAGAAGCTGATCATAGCTTTCCTCAGGCTCAAGCATAATGGGATCCTCTGGAACATTAGAACACATCTTGTGCCTCTCTTGCTCCAAGATTGGCTCTTCAAGGTCAGCCATGTCCCTCGGTTCATCTGCAAGTGGGGGAACAGGCTCCCTTGAAGCCAATTGGAATCTCTCCGTGTCTGCAATGTGCTTCCTTCCAACCTCTTGGTCTTCATCTGGGCATTCATTCAGCCCATTGATTCTCATTCTAATGAAGCTCACTTGAGCTTCATCCTTCTCCACAGATATGCAGTGCCTGAACATCTTTAAGGAGCAAGCCAGAGTCATTCCTGAAACAACAGAAAACCACTTAGAGGCCAATCAACATTATGACTAATGAAAATTGTTAAAATTGAAATTACTTGTGCCCAAAAAAAGGTCTAGGACCCAATCATCATCATTGGAGAATAGTTGAAGCAATCTCATTATGAGCTTTTGTGGTTTTTGATAGGGGTTAACCAATGTCCTGTCCCCAGCTACATGACGAAGTTTCTTGGTAACGGCTAGGAACATGAGCACATTTGAGATCCCATTCTCATTGCAATGCTCCCTGACTCTCCTTTTGCTTACTTCATCATAATAGCCAACTGTAATGCATTAAGTGGAGCTCACAAACCTATGCAAAGGAGTGTGATTGACGTTTGTCTTCACCTTGCCAACAAGAACTATAAGTGACAGAGAGCATCATTAAAGCCATGGAGATAGAAAGAAGATTACTTACCACATGAGGCGCTCCATAGCATGACATCTTGCCTTCAGAGCAGTTGAAACAGAGAAAGACTGGCCTCTGCTATGGAAAATTACTATCCTCCAAAGAGGAGACATAGTCAACTCTGCAAAATCAGTGACCATCTTCCGAATCTGAGGGTGTTTGAAGGGTTCATCGTCATTAACTGATCCCAACATCCTAAATCCATAGGGTACGTCTGCTATGAGAAGGGAGAAATGCTTTCTAGGCACAACAGAACAAGTGTTATTTACATTACTACAGAATACATTGTAATATACAGGCCTAAGGGGGTCTAGGGGATTGGAGAAACATTTCAGATCAGGTTCATCATCAAAATCAATCTCCTTGGCTTTTAGTCTGGTTTTCTCATGCCTTGCTCTTTGAATGTGAGCCAGGAATGCAGGGAGGCAATCATCTACTAGCTCTACAGACTTACTTTTCTTTGGTTTCTGCAGAATAAAGTGGAAAGACAATTAAATGAGCTCTTCAATACATCAAACGAAACATAAGGAATCGATGCATGGCATCGATTTCGTGTGTGGGTCGATGCCAAGCATCGACTTTCTACTGAAAGTCGATGCGTGCTATCGACTTTGGGACATAAGTTGATGCCTGACATCAACTTATGCCACGAGGTCGATGCCACGCATCGACTTATGCCCCCAAGTCGATGCCAGGCATCGACTTCTGCCACGAGGTCGATGCCAGGCATCAACTTTTGGCACCAGGTCGATGCCAGGCATCGACTTTTGGCACCAGGTCGATGCCAGGCATCGACTTTTGGCACCAGGTCGATGCCAGGCATCGACATCTAGCAGTAAGTCGATGCCAGGCATCGAGTTCCTACTAAAAGCCTGGCATCGAATTGGTTAGGTGAGTCAAGACATCTAGTCTAATAGCAAACCAGGCATGCTCTCTGAAAGAGAACCTACCCAATCACGAAACAGGATAAAATATTCTGATAAAGCTTTGTAGGATGATGTGGTTGGATAGTCTGCTTGGACCTCAGTCCAAGAAAAGTAACCCAGCCTCTTCATCATCACCTCCTGAATCTTCATGTAAACTTTATGACTACAGTCACAGAAATGAAAAAGAGACTAGGTTAGACCAGAAACATGGGAGGAGGGAAAAAGTATGTGAGAATAACATACATACTTATTGAGCTGAGTCACCATCTCCTCCAGGCTTAACTCCTTGGAGATTACCCTTGACAAAGTTGATATAATCAATGTATCATCCTTGATTCCTTGAAGGTCCCTCCATGGTGTCAGCTTCATGTTCTCAGGAGCCTCTTCAATTGAGAGGTCAACTTTCCTTCCCTTTCCCTTCAGATCAACCTGTGGGTCTGGCCTCGACTTCCGTTGCTTCTGGCCCTTGACCTCCTTGTTCTGCCACATTGTGAAAATTTTATCCTGCAGATCCCAGATCTCACCACTTCTGAATGCCAGTTGAAACCATGGATCATATTTTCTCAAAGCATCAGACTTTCTATTCTCATCCAGTGCAATTCCAACCTCAATAAGGCATTGCTTTCGTAGATTGGGATGTATTCTTCCAGCTTCCTTCACGAGACAATCTTCATATTGACGCTTGGCTTCCTCAGTTGTAAGACCAACATATATCTTGCACTCTGCATACCTAAAGAAGAATGTGGTGGGGTGCTCCTTCACTAGCTGTCTGCGGGCCTCTGTAGAGTGTGAACCACCAATCACATAATATGTATAATCCTCAAACAGACCCTCATTGAACTCCTCCATAGAGCTGCACTCATTTGGATCCACCATGACAAGGAAAGGCACAACAGTAGCATGAGGATTTATTTTCATTTTCTTCTTAAGATTCTGCACATGCAAATTGTGTGGCTCCCTGATCTCAAGGGGCCTCCTCCCTGTGACTGGATCGATTGGTGGCCTATGGATGATATTGATTGGCAGGTGGAACAACTGCCCCTTCTTCACAACTTTTCTTCTAGCTATGTCCTCCCTCATCTTGTTCTGCTCAGTACCAAGAACACCCGAGGCAAGCTCTCCACCAGGTGCAACTATTATATCCTCAGAGCTAGAGCTTGAGTCAGAAGACTCCTCATCAGCAATTCTCTTCTTTTTCTTCAAGAACTTTTTCTGCACAGACTGCTTACCCCTTGCCTTTACAGGGGTTGTCATCTTCTATTGTGTTGACATGATGTTGCCCTAGATCCATGGCATCAAGTCCTTGATAAGATTCACTGAGTCCCTGCATATCTCTGCAAGCCTCTCTAGAACACAGCACTCTGGGCACAAGAAATCCATCTTGCATATAACATTTCTTAAACCTTTCGATGTCTCTACCAGGACAAGCAGGTTGTCAGAATCCTCATCTTCATAATCCAGTTTGAACACAAGGCCATACTGAAAACCCTGTGTTGTCGTGATCTTTCCTCTCCCATACGCCCCTGCGAACACAAGTAGGACTGCATTCTTTTCTTCCACATACTGAAGGCACCACTCCAGGTTTGTCATGTCCCGGAGTGGACGATCTGTCCTTAAGACCTCTACGTCCCTCGACCTTTCCTTCCTAAGTGCATCATCCTCAGGAATTTTGATGCTACTCTGTCCACCAAAGGACATTCCAACCGGATTGCTGGCCTTCTTAGAGGATAAGGATGCAATGTTTTTCTTTGGTTTTTCTTGGTGACCAATGCCTCTGTCACGTTGCTGATCCACAGAGCTCATTGTCACTTTCAGCTTCTTGAAGGGCCTCTCACTTTTGGACTCAACATCCCTGAAAGGGCTTGTAAATATGAGCTCATACGTTAATGTGTTTTTCAAGGGTCCAAGTCGATGCCAGGCATCGACTTTTAGGTGCAATTTGATGCCAGACATCGACTTTGTGTGCAAGTCGATGCCAGGCATTGACTTCAGGGTGCAAGTGGATGCCAGGCATCGACTTGAGGGTGCAAGTCGATGCCAGGCATCGACTTGAGGGTGTAAGTCGATGCCTGGCATCGACTTGCACCCTAAAGTCGATGCCAGGCATCGACTTGCACACAAAGTCGATGCCTGGCATCGACTTGCACCTAAAAGTCGATGCCTAGCATCGACTTTCCACCCTAAAGTCGTGCCATGCATCGACTTGAGGCTGCAATTCGATGCCAGGCATCGAATTTAAGTGAAAGTCGATGCCTGGCATCGACTTGAGGGTGCAAGTCGATGCGAGGCATCGAATTTAAGTGAAAGTCGATGCTAGGCATCGACTTTTAGGTGCAAGTCGATGCCAGGCATCGACTTGGACCCCAAAGTCAATGCGCGGCATCGACTTGCACCTAAAAGTTGATGCCTGGCATCGACTTGCACCTAAAAGTCGATGCCTGGCATCGACTTACACCATTAAGTCAATGCCTGGCATCGAGTTGTACCCTCATTGGACCTATATTTTATGAGCTAAGAAAAATGAAAACCTAGAAAGCATACTATTTACTCAAACATACAAAAGGAATCTTTTTTTGTGGTATGATTTTGTCTACCTCTTGGTACTCTTGCCAACATTCTTCTTCTCCATGAGAGTTGCCTTGCTGGTTTGCTGAGCTCTGTGCTCCATGGCTATCTGTGCTCTATTGCTCTCTCTTGCTCGTGGATTTTGAAAATGAGAATGATCTACTACTCTGAACCAGAGACTAACTGGATCTAACTGAATGAATCCGGTTGCTAACTATATCTGTCAACTTATCTAACCAGGAAATACCACTCACATAAATAGGTTGTTTCACCTCGACTTTAGTGAAATATTTATAGAACCTTGCAACTATTTATATACAATTGCATGTAATTTACACTTCAATGGCAAGAGTATTGTATGTACATGAGGAAGTCTAATCTCATGTATAAATTGTTTCTTAGAATCTCTTGCTTGGGAAAAAATCAAGTCTAAGTTGTGTTGAATATGGGAGATTAATGACATCTTTAGAGTGTTATCCTTCTCACTTCAGTTCATATTCACATTTATCTTGTAACACATTGTTGAAAAGAAAAATCAATGTATGAATAAACGTTCAACAAAGAACTTTGGGGTCCAAATGTCTTGAACAACAAAATAGGTTGGTAATTTCAACAAAATAGGTTGGTAATTTCAAACTTCACTCATTGTCTTTGCAGAAAAGAGAAAATTAAATGAAGTTATTCATAGCATACAACGTTCAAGAAAATCGTAGATTCAAAATTCATTTGAAAATCTTTTGTAACAAGCAGTTTGCCACGGATAGCTTTTACACATAATTCTTACATATACTTTTCCGTGTACCTCTTTTACACATAATTCTTTCTGAATATACTTTCATATACCTCTTTGAGATCTAGCCAAGACCACAATAAAACCTAATCCTTGAAATCTTAACCAAAGGTAAAAATTTCTTCTTGTAAAGTCTTCAATGGCACTACTCCAAACAATTTTAATATCTAATCTAGTTGGAACTCAACTTGGATATATTTTGATTCACTCATAATGCTAAGATTCAATGACTCAAATCTAGTTAGAAATCAACTATGTATCTCATCTTTCAAAAGTGAATCAAATATTTGGTTCCCTTATTAGTGTATATCTGAGTAATTAAGTACTTTAATTTTAGGCTTTAATGTAATTTGATGTTTAATGCAATTTAATGAACTTTTGATTTCATATCTACTTGATGTGACATTTGATGTGAAATCTTCACTTGATCTCGGATTTCTACTTATTTAAAAAGGTCATTCATCTTCAGTCTTCTTTGAACTGAGTGAAGATGAGCTCAATCTTTTCACTGGATGCTTGGGCATCAGCTTCCTCTGCTCATATTGATACAGTTTCGGATTCATTGTTCTCAGTTGACCCTTTCCACATAAGTGATGATCCCTATGGTTTAGAATGTGCTGATGATTCTATGTTTTCTGTTGAGTCATTTAAGTTATCCAATTCACAGTGCAATGCTGCTCAACCAAATGCACCTCTTGATCTCCCATCTGATCCAACCATTGATCTCCCTTCTCACTCAAGTGCATGTGGAGCAACAGAAAAGCAAAGCAAGCTCAATCTACGTTTTAAAAGAAGGCCTCGTGAAGTAAGTCAAAAAAGATTTAAATTTCTTACTTCAGATAGACAGATTGCATTGGATATTGTGAAGCATTGTTGTGGTTTGAAATGTTTGTATAATTTAGGAATGAAGAAACTAAAGCACCTAAGAGAGAAATTCCTCCATTTAGATAGTGAAAGGCAGGATATATACCTTGTTTCTCACATGCAAATGATTGAGGATAACATGTTAGTAACACGTGTTGCTTTTGAATATTTCTTTAGTCAAGGGATGCGATGTTGTAGGGCTGCATTTAAAATTGCTATGGGTGTGGGAAATTTTAGAATACATAGGGTTCAACAGGGGCTTATGAATGGGGATCTCATTTTGGATACGTTCCATGTTGGGACCAAAGGATCTGTTGGACGTCATGCAATGAATTGGATGATGAACTATTTTAGCTTGCATTGTGAGGTTATGCCTACAACTGGAAGGTTGCACTTGTCAGATAACTTTACTCGTTGAGAGGTATTTCAAATATATAGAGAAGACATGGAAAATAGAAATGAGAAGTATGTGTTGTATCGTCACTTTACTCGATTATGGAAGGAAGAGTTTAACAATGTGTCTATTCCTCATAAAGTTAGAATGGGTGAATGTTCAGTTTGCGCCACTTTGAAAAACATGGCAAAGGGGGCTACAACACCATAGGAAAAGGATAATTTTAAAAACCTTCTTAACAACCATCGTGAGAGTCAAGCTTTAGAGAGAAAGAAAGCAATTCATCATCGAAGTAAAGCACTCAAAAATCTAGAGTGTTATATGTGTTTGTTGATCGATGGTATGGATAAAAAAAAACTTGTTTGCCACATTTTTATCGCATCCCTAAGGACATTGGAGATGAAGTCCTTGTGCAAATGCATTTGGTTGGTGCTTTGGTATACAATGGAACTGTAATGTCCAAGGTTTTCTTCACATATCCGAATGTGCATAATGATCCAAACCTTACAGTTACTATCATTCATCGTGTTTTGCAATCATGGAAGGGTCTTTTGCCACCAACTCTATATTTGCAACTTGATAATACTGCAAGAGAGAATAAAAATTCTACAGCCTTTGGATATTTAAGCATGCTTGTTGAAAAACAGGTATTTCAGAAGGTTAAGGTAAATTTCCTTCTAGTTGGCCACACTCATGATCACATTGATCAAGTGTTCAGTACTTTCTCTAAGAAGTTGGCACGTAACAATGCTTTTACTCTTCCGATTTTATCTGAGCTAATTTCAGAAGCATATACTCCAAAACCAGAAGTTCAACACCTCACACAGATTTATAACTTTAAGCACTTTTGCTCAATGGGCCTTGATAACAGTGCTAAGGTTTTGGCTCCATTGCACAATATTAGTTTCAACCATGTATTCTTGATGAGGAGGGTTGATGAAATAACCCTTTTATTTGCAAAGCAGTATTCATCTTCTCCTGGGTGGGAGCCTAAAGAGGGATGCAGATTCTTATTGCAGGTGCCTAATTTGTCTACAGTGTATGGTGCAGAACAGTCACCATATGAAGATAAAAACAATACAGAAAGATGTGGAAATGTGGTTGATCAAAGTAAAAGCTGGATGCATGCACTCATTGAAAAGAAGAGACATATTGAGCGTGCAAAAAAATATGCTGGAGATCAAGATGTATCTTGGTGGGAGGACTTTTTCAATCATCAAGAAGAGATTACACAGTATACAATTGCAGGTCATTGGCCAGTTGATGTTCCATTCACATGGGATTTTTGTACACAAAGATCCATGAATGTGGCCCAAGCATGTAATGCAAATGCACTTCAAAGTTTTATACATCCACCAGAAAGAAATATTTATGTAGGCCCAAGGATGACAAAATAGGCAGAAGCAAGATGGCAAGGAAATTTAATAGAGATAAATGTTGGAACACTTATTGGAGTACTTGCTGATGGTGATGAGGCTACCAGACCATTTTGGATTGCAAAGGTTTTAGAGATAACTAAAGATATTGATCAAAGAAGAATAGAGGCTTTGATGGTGCATTGGTATTACACTAAAAGTAGTAATGCATTCACATAAATATAACTTAGAAATGGTGTGTGATACTAAACGAACAGGTTCAAAAAAGAAAAAGAATATTCGAAGCACATCCACTCTTAAAATGGATGATGTAGATATTCTTGTTTATGATTTTTCCTTGACAAAAATAGGTCACTTGAGGAAAGCAACCATCAATATGATAAAACAAAAGCTTCCAGATGTATGTGGTACAGGAAATCATAGGCAAACAAGAAGATTTGTGCATGATCCTGCAGAATTTGGTATGTACGTGGATGAAGATAGAGCTCTTGTGGATATAGAAGAAGAAGAAGAGAGCTCTCAACAGTATGAGACTGAGTCAAGTGCATCAGATGATGAGGGTGTAGACATAGATCGACATAGTTGTGAGTTGCATTGAAACTCTCTAACATTTTTAGTGCTTATGTAAATGCCTCGAAGTAGTTTGGTTAATGAAACCATGTTTTGTAGCAATTTTGAATAACAATCAGATATCCACCCATTGAAAATATGTCTAAAATGTTATTTTTGTATAAGAATTATTCAGTTTTACATTCTTTATATAGATTTTAGACATGTCAATGTCTTATCATATAGATTTTGGACATGTCAATGTCTTATCATATAGATTTTGGACATGTCAATGTCTTATATAATGAAATTTGGACTACATTTTGAGCTCTTTTTTAATGAGAAAATGACAAAAAATGTCAGAAAATCACATGTTTTCACTTCATTTTTGTAATATTTGTATACTGGTATAAAGGAATCTCAAACATAAGCTGCCATTTGCTTGATTTTTGAAGAGAGTGTTCTCTTTTTATGACATAGTTCTCGTTTGTTACGACTCGCTGTTTAATGTATTGTTGGTATATTTGATGACATACAAAGCATTGATGTCAATGAAGGAAATACATATTCAGGTTTCATTACATACATGCATACATACATATACACATACATACATACATACATACATACATACATACATACATACACGCTTACACTTTGTCATAAAAACATATACATACAAATATACATCACAAATGCATACATACATACATACTTAGGTTTTTGATATCTTTGGACACACTTCATCATAAACCCCTAAGCTAGTTCATAGAAATCCTACACATACATACATACATACATACATACATACATACACACACATACATAAATACATACACAAATACATGCATACATACATACATACATATTTATTTATTTATTTGACCTCTATGGATATAGTTTGTGGCATAACTTCTTAAGCACCCCTTCCACTAGTTTGCTTACATACATAAGTACAAACTCACTTATAATGTTTAGCAAGTTGTCACTTTGACATACAATATCCTTCTAAAAATCTCACACATAAATCCAATCCACCCCTTCCTTGGAGTGTTTTGGACTCCTACCTTACTTGTAGGTAGAAAGTTGGCCTTTTATACCATGCATTGATCTTGATACTACAATTAGTTTAGAACTACACATTACCCCTCATCACAGTTACGGTGTATTTTTGTGTACCAATATATATTGCATTGTTCATCTATCCTATTTCCTTGTTTTTTTTGTTAATGATAATTTGAAATATGATTCAGTATACACTTTCGGTGTAGTAATCTATGTTTGATCGTACATGTAAATGGATATGAATACTAGATTATGCAAGTTAAAATAGTTATTCGAGTATACATAGATGGTTCTGCACTAACTTTATAAGGTATCCATTCTAATTATCCTAATTTGAATTTCCAAGGTTCTAAAGAAGATGGTTAAAGTCTTCTAGCCCTTTCCTCGACATAGATAATATATGCCCGCTCACCATGCATGGATCTCTTAGCTTTTGTACATATAATCATAAAAAGAAGTTTGGCTACAACCCACTCTCCAAAGCTTTAATTAATAGAAAGAACAATTGTATATGTGAACCAGCCTAGCACCCATGGAACCCCCTCAACCCCACAAAGCAAGGGTTGCTAAAAAACTTGGTTGGATTAGAGAAGATTACAAAGAAGCTTAATCACCCTATGAAGCCACACATGGAGGCAATCAAAAGGATACTTAAGTATCTCAAAGGAACAATCAATGAAGGCTTATTCTATCCATATACCTCTAATATAGATATCAAGATCTTTTCTGATGTAGATTAGGCAGGACGAAGAGATGATGGGAGACATACCTCTTGTTATCTTTCATTTATAGCATCTAAACTCATTTCTTACTCATCAAAGAAGCAACGTATGGTCTCTTTCTTATGTAGAGAAGCTGAAAATAGAGCATTGGCAAATGAAACTCAAGAAGGTATGTGGATCAAGACTCTATATGTTGATCTAGGGATGAATTCATCTACTCCTCACATATTTGGTGTTAACATACTTTTGCACCTTGCAGCAAACCCTATTTATCATGTATGGACCAAACACGTTGAGGTCCATTATCACTATGTTAAGGAAATGATTACAAGCAAAGAATTTGAGATTTCATATATCTAAAATCAATAGCAATGTGTAGACATGATGACCAAAGCATTGGATGGAATAAAGTTAATCACATTCAAATCAATGTTTTGATTTTAAGAGATTGCAAAGGAGTAAATAATCAAGCATCTTAGCCTTGAGGGGATTTTTGGTACATATGGAAGGCCTAAGTATGTGACCATGTTTTTGGATTACATTTGACTATGAGAATTAATGTGTGTGTATACACATATCCTTAGATCATTCCTAAGGATAAGTCTCAATATATTTTCACCTATTGTAAGAAACTTATAAGATGAAAATTCAAGAGTCAAAGTAGGTGTTAAGGGAGCCAAAACCACAAGCCACATTTGAATTCTAAATTAAACTGATTAGCTAGAACATTATTGGAATGTTTTGGTAGAGTTAATAGTAGCTATCTTCTAAAATCAAGGTGAAAAGTTTATATATACTTGAGTGAAGAAGTGTCGGATATAGCAAAGCTTTCACTCACTTCTAGAGTGGCCATTATACTTATCCCATACCTATTGTATCCCTCCAACATCCCAAGGCATTTTACTTTACATATCTTTACATATATTTGATGTTTCATCATCTTCTTGAGCTACTCTTCTTTTTTGTGTGTGTTCTATTAAAGTCTGCCGACTTCACAAAGTCATTGAAGCGAACGTATGGTCTGATTTTTTGATCCAATTCTTGGAGCATAAAGGTAATATCCTTATGAGAGTGTTATGCAATATTTTGAGCATTGGAGCTCTATGTGTAGAGATACGCATCAATCTCTATGACTATGTATGTGTATTTCCTACTTATATATATATATATATATGGAAAATATGTGTACCTATGGTGCATATATTCAAAATTTTAAGAAAAAAGCGAATGAGGGAGAATTAAGAGAGAGAGAGAAAGAGAGAGAGAGAGCACTAAACAAATTGTAGAAATAGAATCATCAAGAAATTGTTAGAAGTGTGCAGAAAATAGTAGAGAATTGTTAATTGATCAACCGAAGGGTCAATTTCTTATTGATATTCGAGTTTTTTTCTTAACCAATGCTGAGCATCGCTAATGATGGCTCCTTTTTGCATATTTTTCTTGATTAAGCAATGTCTTTGGAGTGTTGGTTAAGCGACACCTCACGTTTTATGTGATGGTGCGTTATTGATGCAATCGTAAGCTTACCTTTTGCTTTCAGTATTTTATATGTGAATCTTTTGCATCAGTGAGGATGTCCAGCACCCCATCTTTTATGCGATGGTCCGGATCAACACTATTTATCAGGGTGTTCTTTGGCATAAAATAATTGTTTTAAGCATTGCTATGGGGGGCATCTCTCGTAATGAAAGTGTGGCCAAGGGTATGAATACTACATGGATTTATGAATTGATATTTACGTTAAATTCTTTGTGAAAAAAGGGAGTGCTTATGGGGATGAGGAGACACACATAGATGTAGTTACTAAATAACCACCTTTAATTTCTCTAGAAAAGGAATCATGTATGTTAATTAGGTAATTTCATGTATGTTTAGGCAGCCATTCACTGCCACCATCATATTAGAAAAAGAATTTCCTTAATTAGTGGATAATTATTCTATTGTTGGTTATCTGATCTATCATCTCCTACCGTCATGGGAATTCTTGTAGTACCTGTTTTTAACGTTTTTTTCTTTCTTTTTTCAAAAAATGCACAGAAACATGTATTCTATTTATCTGACATGATGCTATGTTTTGATAAAAATTTTGCCATTGATACATTAATGTTCAGAAAGATGGACATTAACGAATGGATGACTAGTGCATGCTTGGTTCCTTGATGCGTTTTGTATCATACGCTAAGGAGTATTTGCAATTTGTCTCCCTTTCTTGTATCTTTTCTGCACTATTAATTCCTTGTGCAAGTGCGAAATCAACCTTAAATTGCACGTATAATTTTGAGAATGAACTAATGCAGCTCTCATAATTTACATAAGCCTTTAGAGAATATTGAATTTCACCATTAGCTTTTTTGTACATGGTCCTGGGTTGGCCTTCTCCTACCTCCAAAGAGTTTTCCTAACACCTCTTGTTTTGATATAAATGTGCATATTCCATAAAAAGGCTCACAGTGTGATTGGATTGGTCTATGATGATACGAAACTCCGACAATGTACATACATTTGCCACAAGCTATCAAATAAACAAGCTTTCCTGCAAATGGAGTTACTTCAATATCTTCTTTTCAGTGACAAGTCAAATCCAATGGCATCTTGCACTTTAACGTGACCCCTTTTTGTGTGTGAGGGGTTAAGTTGCTACTTACGTCAACCAAGTCCTGCTTTTTCTTTTACTTTTGCTTTTTCTACTATTCGTAGTGACGAACAGCAAGCTTTTAGACCAACCCCTTTGTCTAGTGAGTTTGACAATCAGCCAACTTCACAGCTACGATAGACCATGATATCCGTTCGATTAAGATCATTCAGATACGACAAACCATGCTAATCTTTCCATTCAGATCATTCATATACGTTATTTCTTAAGGTGATCAAAGACAAAAGCATAGATGCTTTCGTGCATGCTTTTCTGCGCAATGGCGCGACATCAATTTCCTTTCAGTGGCAAGTTCCTGATACCAGTTTACACTTTTCTAAGTGTACTGTGCTTTTGTCTAATTTTGTTGCTTTCGTCAACGAGGACGTGATTTTTTCCTTTCGCTTTTTTTTTTTCCACATCTGCTTTTCGGAACGACAAAAGCAAAATAGCTTTTTTTTTCCACATCTGCTTTTTTTTTTTTGCTTTTCGGAACGACAAAAGCAAAATAGCTTTCAGGTCGACTCCTGCTCTCACAGCCATTGACAATCAGCCCATCCCATAGCTATGACAAACCATCCTACTCATTTTCATGGCGATTTTCTTTACATTTAGCTTTTCTTTACTACCAACGTCATATACTTTATTAATACGACCACACAGAGTTTACTACATTGTACAATCAGCCTCTTGCCCCTACGAACATGCTGCATCATCTTCGGACCGACGTAAGGATGGTGATCACTGCTTGAATGGAACTGAGGCAAACCTTTCTAGATTGGCTGTTTGTCTCTCAAGTTCTCAACCATCTCTGATCTATATTCCACGACCGCTACTCTCATTCGGTTTCCTTTATTTGAGAAACCTTAGTGTCGATTGTGCATGGATATCTTTTGATGTATAAGCATGCAGAGTGTAATAAGAGTATTGATCATGCAATATTTCATTCCGAAATTTTCTGTACATAATGTTTGGGATGATAATTTTTCATAATCTCTAAACGTTTGTCCAGCATGTTTTCTTGTTGGAATTCGAACATGAAAATGAAGGGATTAAGAAAAACGTTTATGAGAGAAATGTAGGAGATGTATGGTAGAAAAAGGTGTCTCTCTAAAATTTCTTTGAATCATATTTCAGGGACCTAGTTTGCGTTCTAGAAAGTAGTTCATTGTAAAATAATCCCTTGTTTTTTCTTCTCTCTAAGATTTCTAATTTTGAAGGGCCGAATTCTGAGATTTGGAGGTCAATTATGCCGTGCAACATCTCTTTTCATCACTAACACGATTGTGCAGATCAAAGAGATGAATGTTTTTTGCTTTGACAACAATTTTCAGATTCCACACCATTTTTTATTTATATGGCTCGAAAAAGTACTAATTTTACCAATACTTTTAAAAAAGTGGGCTTCTCTACTTTTATTTGAGTTCGTGATTTTAGTATGTATGCATTTTCGTGCTTGTTTCGATTGTCCACACACACACACATATATATATATATATATATATATATATATATATATATATATATATATATATATATATATATATTATATATATATATATATATATATATATATATATATATATATATATATGTGTGTGTGTGTGTGTACTCTATCATTGCTTTTTCTTTTAGTTTTGTCAAATGCTGCTAAAGAAAGCAACAAACCACTAAGATACATGCTTTTTAGGAAAGTTTTGCACGCAATATTTGGAAACACGAATCTTATCAAATTTGGTGGATCATGTGTTTCCCTCATCAAGAATGATCAACTCTGATTTGGGCATCATTTCATTGTGCAAGAGCAGGCCACGGTTCACAAATTTCGTTATGAGTGAGATTGTAATTGCGATTATGAGTTAAAGTGTGATTGAGAGTGTGAGTATGAATGAGATAGAGATTCCTCGAGAATGGTCGAGAGGTTGAGGCTTCTTCATGAAGCTATTCTACATATGTTGTTGTATCTTATTGAGATCCATAATATAAGATTCTCTCTCTTTATGAATCATGTATTGTCTTTCTTGTTGCACCAGGTTCTCTCTTCTCTTGTGCAAGTGTTTCTCCCTTCCACTATTCTCATATGATTGTGGGCTTGTGATTGTGGGATTCATAAACGTGGTATCAAAGCACAATCAGTGTAAGGAAACTATGGAGAGTTTGAGAGAGAATATTTGTGAGCAAAAGAAGCTTATTCCAAATCTTCTTGCAATATTACGTGGAGAATGAGGCAAAAAACAACTAGAGGGTATCACAAATCCGTTTCTAGAGCTCAATGATAAACTTGATGAATGTGCGGGAATATCTAATGTGTTGAGAGCAAGATAAAAATGAGATCATGAAGGTGTGGAGGTGGATGAGTTTTCCATTAATCAAGTCTTTAAGAAGGTAAAGTTGAATGACTACGATTGTGAAAAGAAGAATGGAAAAGGCTTCGAGGTTTGGATTGAGGAACTAGAAGATTATTTTCATCGTCGCGAGCTTAGTGAAGACTCAAACGCAAAGGTGGGGATCCCCCATCTACGTGGCATTGCTCAGCAATAGTGAAAACCTTATGTGGAGACTCAGATGCACTTTGATCAAGGTTTTTGAAGGAATTTAGGGAGCAAGGAGAAACTCATTATTGTTCTCCACATTATCACAAGCATGAGAAGATCGAATTTTATAATTTTTTATAGTATGAGAGTGGCAAAGGTGGTTTGTCTATGGATGATTATAAAGAGAAGTTTATGCATCCTCATAAGTGTGATGTGAAGATTAATGGCGATACTTTTGAGGAAAAATCTCTTTTTTTATTAGGCAAAAGAATTTCTAATTGTAAGAAGCCCCTACTATTAACACATTATAGAGTGTTTTTCCTCAAGAACAACAAGATTAGAAGCAAAATGGGCCTCACATGAGGGGGATGAGAGAGTTATCAACCTTCTTTGTAAAGCTCTCTAGTGATGTATAAGCTAAGCAACCCGTGCTCTCCGAGATTCAGGGGTTCCATAGGTACTACACCCATTCACTTGTACAATTTTTCTTTTCTATTAATTAAAGCTTGGGAGAGTAGGTTTTGTTGAACTCCCTTTTCAAAAATAATCAGAAGGGACCAAGGGTGCAAGAAGATAGTTAAAATGAATTGAAAAGACACACACACCCAACCTCTTAAGGTAGAGGCACCCATCTTGAAAAACTCTCGAGGCATCCAACCCTAGGCGAGACTTGAACTCTGGCCATCTACCTAGAAATACAAGACACATCCACTAAACCACAGCTGCCTGAACCCTTGACAACAGAAGAATCCTGAAGATCGATCGGAGGAATATGTATGGTCGCCCCCCAATGAATTGTGCGGGTTGGACATTCTCAATGTTCCGACATCACTCTTAGTTGATAGACTGAGCACAAAGTCAAGAGAAGCTTTTAACATCCCCCGCTATACGCCAAAACACACAAAACGTATACGCCAAAACACGTCACTCTTTTATACGTATTACACATCTGTTTGAGACACTTCTATGGAAGTCTGTGTAAAAAAAAACTCTCTCTCTCTCTCTTCCCCTCCGTTACTGTGTACTCTTCAAGTTTTCCGCTTTGTCATCTCACATACATTACTCACTACTCTGTAGGCACAGCCATTAGATTCTCCTCTTTCGTTTCCATTTCCTCGGTAGCTCATCTCATTTTATATGGGAAAAGGTGTTTATTGAGAAGTGGGCCTCTCCATTGCTTTCCCAAAATGTTTTAGTATTTGATATTAAAGGATGGGCTCTAATGCCCAAAACAGAAGGAACAAAAAAAGGCATTGGTTTTTGAACCCACTTCAAATTATGAACGAAACTCAAACCAAATGTTGTTATCAATGTTACTATTGAATTCCTCACACACAGGAGACTAAAAGATCGTCAATCCTCTGCGTATCTCTTCCTAGTCCTCTCGTATCTCCTTTTTTATTAATTTAAAGCGCTTTTGGCGAACAAAATGTTACTATTGATGAGAAAGATATTACAATGTTATTATTAACGAGAAAAATGCTACTAGAAAAAAGATAAGAGGAAAAAACAACGTTGATATCCAATCCTTAAAATACATTTCTTCTATGTACATATTCCTTAAGGCGATTGCCTACCACAAAGACTAGCACAAAGATTAGGCATTCTTTTGATACAAGATACATTATCTCTATATTTTGGGTCATATTAAAAACATTGCTCTAAAAAAACATTATTGTACCATATAATATTATCAAGTTACTATAATGCTCATGGTTATTGCTATATAAGGAAAAAACAAACATAGCAAACATTTTCTTCATTTATTTTGGAGAAATTTTTGCTTATTTGAAGAGTTGTTTTTTATTTTTTTTTCGTTTTCTCCAATTATAAGGAAATACTCCTTAGAGTTACTTTCCTTACCTTCTGGATCAATTTTCGAAGAGAATGAAATTGTTTGCTCTTTGCTTTGTGGACTATGTTCCAAGTTGTGTTTTACTTTGAAGACTTTTCTACTCTCTAACCGGATGAGTATTATATGAATTATGAACTAAAGTGGAGCATTGATTTTTCATTGACCCGTTTTTAGCCCCTTAGAAATTATTGAAAATTTGATTTACTTTCCATGTAAGTAGGTTCAAATCTACTAAGAATAGGTTTGATGGGTATAAATTTTGAGCTTGGAAAGGTAAATTACTAGATCGAGTGCTGAATTTTTGTATGTGTGGTTGTTTCATGGATTGTTAGAGGAAGTGTTGAATATATGCTTCTGTGACGATATGTATGTATGGATACCTCAGCTACTTTTACCATTTTTCCTATAACTATCGGATTCCATCTATGCGCTTGCACTCATGTGAGGTTTTAGCTCAATCCAACAACTTAGAGTTTAATACTATGGTCATGAGGATTTTTTTTCAATATTCTTTCTTTTATAGAGATTAGGTGATGGCAGAAGATAAATGATCATGACGCACAAAGAGACGTTTGTCTTACCAAAACGAGTTTCTTTGCTAGCAAGTTATGAAAGTGGCGGTGATGTTAGCTTCCTTTTTAGCTCATCTTGTTATAATCATATATGCTCAGACCACACAAAAAACTTTTCAAAGGTTACTTCATGTAGTAAGAACATTTCATATCCTTCTATTTTGTCAGTAGTTTTGCAAATTCTGTAAAGGAGACCTTGGATGTGTGAGTAGTTTTGCCTTGAATGTGTGCATATGCTTGATGGTTAAAAATCTGACATTGAGATTTATATGCTTGATGGTTAAAAATCTGACACTGAGATTCTACAAGATATCTACCTAATGGAAACATTATATACTCTACTACATGTACGTTTTATGCTAATCTTACATTTGACATTGATTTCGATCGCCTAATTATGTATGTGTGCTGATGCGTGAATTCATATATATATATATATATATATATATATATATATATATATATATATATATATATATATATATA
Source organism: Ceratopteris richardii (assembly GCA_020310875.1). Taxonomy (NCBI): domain Eukaryota; kingdom Viridiplantae; phylum Streptophyta; class Polypodiopsida; order Polypodiales; family Pteridaceae; genus Ceratopteris; species Ceratopteris richardii. Next base: position 3,598,491 of record CM035444.1, on the reverse strand, counting down.
TATATATATATATATATATATATATCTATATATATATATATATGTGTGTGTGTGTGTGTCAGAAAAAAGCAACAGCCTCAAGACTCGTCCAACAATGCGAGGACCGATCTTCTCAAATATACAGGTAAGATCATGTCTCCACTGACAGTTCTCTATTCTTGAATGGTCTTTTGGGGAAGGAATTTTCGTGGTGTGCAATTAATTTCTGCCTCATCGGGGATAGATCATTTGGCTTTCCCCAAAAAGTGATGGACAGATCTAGTGTTATTGAACATAGATTTTGATAGAGTATGATATATCGAAATGGGATTTCATCCTCCAACCCTTTAAGCATTTGGGCCTTGGTAATGAATTTATTAGCATGATTTCAAGGCTCGACCTACATGAATGTCAGCGATACGCTATCTCTTCATTTGAGTTGAAACGATGTAAAGGCAATGTTTCTCGTTGCCCCCCTTTTTGCGGTAGATGGTCTCAATTTCCTGATGCAAGATTGTGTCTGATCAGGCCTCATAAAAAATGTCTCTTCCCCAATAATGCTTGAAATAGATGGTACTCAATTTCCTGATGCAAGATTGTGTCTGATCAGGCCTCATCAAATGTCTCTTCCCCAATAATGTTTGAAATAGATGGTACTCAAGTTCTTTATTTTTACGACACTAATGTGTTCATTGAGAAAGAGAGTTGTAAACTCTGCACCATAGCTCTCTGAGCTTTTGCTTCACGCATATGTTGCACATAACCATAAAGTGGTATCAGAGTGATGAAGATCTCGATGGTGAAGAGAGGAAAGGATTCGATTAGAAGCAAGGCGCTAAGGGGGATACCTGACACTCCTTTTCATATCATGCCTACCGTCTTTGTGGCTATCACGCTCCCCATTGCCAATATCACACCCCCATGGTTGAAGAATGCTCTGAGTCAACATCCGATTTGACTGTGTCTGACCGGCTGGGGGAATCCTTATCCTACTCAACAATAGCCGAGGTTTCTCCCGATTAATCTGAAGGAGATGATTCTTACATAAATAATCTCCTTCTTGAACACTCTCATGAACAGCCAAAGAAGAACCCCAGCATGAGTGTTCCAGAATCCGCTTTAATCCGGACATGAATTCCTTTTCCTCATCTAATTTGCGACAATCATCCTTGCTCAATTTCACATAAGTGCGTAAAGGTATACTCAATGCCTTTCCACCCTACATATTGAACTTGTGAAGTACTTTGTATACGTACTCATTTTGAGACAAGCATATGCATATTTTACTCCTATCACGAGTAATGTGCATGCCAAGAATATGTTTGGCATCCCCCAAATCCTTCATATCAAATGTCTCACTCAACTTCTTTTTGAGAATTGACAAGTCATAAGAGGACTTCCTAGAAATCAACATATCATTGACATAAAGTATCAAGCATATCAAGCTTCCATCTAAGCATCTCTTTGTGTAGAGAAAATGATCCTCATTGTTTCAAGAATAGCCTTGAAACTTCATAAAAGCATCAAAATTTTCGTACTATTGTCTAGGGGTCTATTTTGTTGGTGCATTTTACCCAAGCCTACATGCTTGATATGCTTGATATTATCCTCATTTGTAAGTCACATGTGTAGTCATGTGAACACCTCTTGTAAAAGAGTTCATTTTTATCTCTTGTATTTGAAAAAAAGAAAAAAGGAAAAGGATGGCTTACCTCATGCATGATGTAAAAGCAAATTCGTGGCTATAACTACCAAAATCACGAATTTTTGAGCTGAGGGAATATCTCCTAACTTTGGGGATCACTTTTAGGTGGAGCCATTCGAATTCGAATTCAAAACTCCCTCCAAGAATAGCTATAAAAAGAGCAAGAAGGAAGAGGTGATTAGCAAGCCTTGTACGTGACCACTTCATGTCATTTTGTAGAGATTGAAGAGCTTACTCCATAGCTCTATCATTCTACTCCCATTGCGCAAAGATTCATTGCCAATGTGGTTGTAATCATATGTGAATCTATACATTTATTATCATCTACTCCTCTGTTTTGTTCTCTGCTATACTCACTAAGAGCAGTACCTTCAGAAGGTCATATCTCAAGTTATACTCATTCTTTTTCCGTGTTTTAACATGCGTTGGATAGCTCTTTTTGTCTAGTTTCTGCCTATAAATTTTCATGGTCATTGGATTACTATTTTTGAAGATATCTGCAATTTACTGCTCATTGGTCTATCTCTGCAGAGCCCCGAGAATGGCGGACAGGTTCCAGATTTTCTTAAAAGTTGTTCTCAATGCTCAGTCCATCATTTGAAGTGTTTTAACTTAGAATAGCAAGCTTGCTAAGTCTATTTGCTATGCCCAAAAGGAATGTTTCTAATTCCTTCCAAGTTGAGAGCATTGTTCATTTTTTCTAGCTGGTGTATGTCCAAAAATAGCAAGTTTTGGGAGCTAGTCATTTCGCAACTTGTCTGTCTTCACTTAAACTTTTGGGATACATGCTACAAACTTGGCTGATATTTTTGTGGATTTAGGAAGCTCAAAGGGTCTACTAATCAACTCTGAAGTCTCAGTTGGCTGGTGTGAAGCTGGTTGTAGCGGCACCTACTCATCTTTGGATCGCATCCACCATCTCTCTTCACAGTGGTATCAGAGCATAGTCAAGCAACATGGGAGATGGATTTCCATCAACAATTGACAAATTGGATCGAAACAACTACCCGGCATGGTCTCTAAGGATGGAAGCTTACCTTCAAGGGAGGAATTTATATGGATTCATATCCGGAGATGAAGCAGTGCCAACCATGAGCAACAAAGGGCAACCATCACATGAAGAAGTGGAAGGACTTTCGAATTGGTGTTCGAAGGATGCACTTGCAAGGTCCTATATTCTAAACTCAGTCTCTGATTTTCTTTTACCTCATGTCAAGGGATGCAAGACATCAAGAGAGACCTGGAATGGACTTGCCTCTTTCTTCTCTTCCAACACTCGAGCAAGGAAGAACCAATTGTGGATGGAGTTCACAACAATGAAGAAAAGCCCGAAGCAAAATGTGACTGATTATGTCACAAAGATGAAGGAGATTTCCGACCAACTTGGAAGCATTGGAGAGGTAATTGAAGAGGAGCAAATCATTAGACAAATCATAAATGGAATCAAAGCAGACGACAAGTGGGAGTCATTCACAATAGCCATGGATTTATACATGGATATGCATGTACCCAACCTCAACACACTCAGGGGCCAACTCTTCACTCATGAAGCAAAGATTAGGAAAGGTGGTGAGTCCTCAAGAGGTAATCAAACTTCTGCCTTATATTCTGATAAAGCTAAGGTCAAGGACAAGTCAAAGAATAGGAAGAATGAAGATGAAGGTAGCTCTTTCCAAGCAAACTTTGCAGGTAGAGGAAGAGCTAGAGGAAGAGGCAGAAGTGGAAAGCAAGGCAGGGGGAGATTCCAATCATCTCAACCTTGCAACATATGTGGCTTATCTAACCATACTGTTGAAGAATGTTTCAGGAATCCAAGGAACTCAAGAGGAAGAGGATTCAATAGAGGTGGCTATGGATCAAATAGAGGCAAGTACAATGGAGGCTACAACAACAACTACTACAACAACAATTACAACAACAACAACTATCAAAGTGGCCTTAGAGGAAGAAGAGATTACAATAACTATGCAGAGGACCAAAGTCAAGAAGATTCATTATTGATTATGAATCTATCAGTGAAGAAGGGTAAGGATGATGATCACATATTTTATATTGATTCGGGATGCTCAAACCATGTAGCAGGAAAAGTGGCTTTACTTTCTGATTTGGAAGATCCTCATAACAAGCATGAAGTGCAAACAGGAGATGACACAAAGCACTCAGTGGAGAAGATAGGTAATGTGAAGACATCAGATGGGAATATGAACCTCTTAAGCAAAGTCTTGTATGTCCCTACAATTACCAAAAATTTAATAAGTGTTGGACAGATTGTTGAAAAAGGATTGCAGGTTAGATTCAACCGATTTGGAGCATATGTTGAAGACCCAAGGCAAGGCTTTCGAAGGATTGCCAAAGGAGAAAAGACAGGAAGGCTTTTCACTTTTGAAGTGGAAGATACAAAGAACATAGCTTTGTTTAGCTATGGATCTCAAACTCTAATAGAGTTGGAGATATGGCACAAAAGGCTTGCTCACATTGGTGAGAGGACACTCAAACAAATTTGCAGGGACCAAAGTGTACTTGGTTTGCCTAATATCACAAGGAAACACATGATTTATAAGTGTGAAGCTTGTCAACTCGGCAAGGCTCATAGACAACCTTTCAATAAGAAAGGATATATGCATCAAAATCCTTTGGATCTAGTGCACACGGATGTGTGGGGTCCAAGTAAGGAGCCATCTATATCAGGCTCAAGATATTATGTGTCTTTCATAGATGATTGTAGCAGGTGGACCATTCTATTTTTCATGAAGCACAAGGATGAAGTGTTTAATTGCTTTAAGAAGTATATTTCTCTTGTTGAAAACCAAACAGGTAGGACTTTGAAACGACTTAGATCAGATGGTGGAGGAGAATACTTCTCTTCTGAATTTGATGCCTTCTTGCATGAAAGAGGCATTAAAAGGGAAGTCACTACAAGGTATACACCCGAACTCAATGGTGTAGCAGAGAGGAGGAACAGAGCTATTGTCGAAGGTGCAAGGTCCATGCTCAACGAAAAGGGATTGCCAAACTACCTATGGGCAGAGGCTGTGTCTACAACCACATATCTCATAAATAGACTTCCATCTAAGTCACTAGATGGAACCACTCCATATGAAGTGTGGAATGGAAGAAGACCTAGTCTAGAGCATTGTAAAATCTTTGGATGCTTAGCCTATGCTCACATTCCTTCTCAAGTAAGAGGGAAATTGGATCCCAAGGCAGAGAAGTGTGTATTCATTGGTTATGATCAAAACCAAAAAGGATATAGATTGTACAATCCAACCAATAAAGGATTTTCTGTGAGTAGAGACGTAATTTTTGATGAAAACAAATCATGGTTTGATGATGACAGGAAAGTGAAGCTGCCATATGACTTGGATGAAGATTTTCCATCACTTCAACCAAAGGAGCCAAAGCAGATTGAAGAAAGTGATTTGGAGATTGACCTAGAAGACTTGGAAAAACTAAAGCTATGGAAGAACAAAGGTAAAGCAAAGATGCAGGATGCTACATATGGACCCGAGAGCTCACATCAACCACTTAGAAGGTCTTCAAGGGAGAAGAAGAAACCAGAGAGGTTTGGTTATGATACTTCTTTGGTCACCAAGCACTCCATCTACATTGCAAAGGATTCAACCAATGAAGAACCTACCACATTCGAAGAAGCACAAAGCAAGAAAGCTTGGAGAGATGCAATGGATGAAGAAATGGAAGCCTTGAAGGAGAATGACACTTGGGAGCTTGTACCTAACAAGCCATCTATGAAGGTAATTGGATCTCGATGGATATACAAAATCAAGAGGAATCCAGATGGAAGTATAAATAGACACAAAGCAAGGTTAGTTGCTAAAGGATTTGCTCAAACCCATGGTATTGATTATGAGGAGACTTTCTCTCCTGTTGCAAAAATGCCTACAGTTAGGGTTCTCATTAGTCTTGCTACATCTAGAAATTGGATCTCTATCAACTTGATGTAAAGAATGCTTTCTTGAATGGATGGATTTCTGAGGAAGTGTATATGGCACAACCTCTTGGATATGAGGATGCACATCATCCTAACTATGTATGCAAACTAAAAAAAGCTTTGTATGGATTGAAGCAAGCTCCAAGAGCTTGGAATTTCAGATTGGTGACTTATTTGCAGGAACAAGGATTCAAAGCTAGCAAGGCGGATACCTCTTTGTTCATAAAGAGGAATGGATCTGAACTGATCTAGTTATGTGTGTATGTTGATGACATTATTATCACAGGCAATGATCTTGAAGGAATCAAACAGGTAAAGAGTCAAATGAAGGAGGAGTTCAAAATAAGTGACCTCGGACCACTCACTTATTTTCTTGGATTGGAGTTAATCTACACAGATTCAGGTATATACATCACACAAACGAAGTATGTGCATGACATGCTCGTCAAGTTCAAGATGGAAAATACCAAGTGTGCAGGTACACCTATGGAGAAAAATCATAAGCTTAGTGCTTATGAAGGAGAGCCAATTGAAGACATCACAAGCTATCAAAGTTTGGTTGGAAGTTTGAACTATGCAACAACACTCACAAGGGTGGATATATGCTATAGTGTTAGCATATTGAGTCAGTTTATGCATAAGCCGAGAAGACCACATATGGAAGCGGCCAAGAGAGTCCTCAAGTACCTAAAGGGGACCATGAATGAAGGTTTGTTTTATTCATTTACTTCAGATATTGAGCTAAAGGTCTACTCAGATGCAAATTGGGCTGGATCTAGAGATGATAGAAGAAGCACATCCGGGTATATATCATTCGCAGGTTCAAAAATCATTTCTTGGTCATCAAAGAAGCAACCAACCATGGCATTATCTTCTACCGAAGCCGAATATAGAGGTTTGGCTAATGCAACTCAAGAAATCATGTGGTTAAAGTCTTTGTACACAGATCTTGGACTTCATTCTTCAACACCTCACATTTTTGGTGACAACACAAGCTCATTACATCTAGCAGCTAATCCGGTATACCATGCTAGAACCAAGCATATTGAAGTCCACTACCATTATGTAAGGGAGAAGCTAATGAGCAAGGATATTCAACTATCCTATGTCTCTACAGATATGCAATGTGCCGACATGTTGAATAAAGCTCTTGATGGTACAAAGTTAAGTAGATTCAAGTTGATGAATGGCTTGCACGAAATCAAGGACAATTGAAGACTTATTTGGAGGCCAAGCATGTTAGGCTTGAGGGGGAGCTGTTGGTGCATTTTACCCAAGCCTACATGCTTGATATGCTTGATATTATCCTCATTTGTAAGTCACATGTGTAGTCATGTGAACACCTCTTGTAAAAGAGTTCATTTTTATCACTTGTATTTAAAAAAAAAAGAAAAAAGGAAAAGGATGGCTTACCTCATGCATGATGTAAAAGAAAATTGTGGCTATAACTACCAAAATCACGAATTTTTGAGCTGAGGGAGTATCTCCCAACTTTGGGGATCACTTTTAGGTGGAGCCATTTGAATTCAAATTCAAAACTCCCTCCAAGAATAGCTATAAAAAGAGCACGAAGGAAGAGGCGATTAGCAAGCCTTGTACGTGACCACTTCATGTCATTTTGTAGAGATTGAAGAGCTTACTCCATAGCTCTATCATTCTACTCCCATTGTGCAAAGATTCATTGCCAATGTGGTTGTAATCATATGTGAATCTATACATTTATTATCATCTACTCCTCTGTTTTGTTCTATGCCATACTCACTCAGAGCAGTACCTTCAGAAGGTCATATCTCGAGTTCTACTGATTTTTTTCAGTGTTTTAACATGCGTTGGATAGCGCTTATTGTCTAGTTTTTGCTTGTAAATTTTCATGGTCATTGGATTAATAGTTTTGAAGATATCTGCAATTTACTGCTCACTGGTCTATCTCTGTAGAGCCCCGAGAATGGCGGGCAGGTTCCAGATTTTCTTAAAAGTTGTTCTCAGTGCTCAGTCCATCATTTGAAGTGTTTTAACTTAGAATAGAAAGCTTGCTAAGTCTATTTGCTATGCCCAAAATGAATGTTTCTAATTCCTTCCAAGTTGAGAGCATTGTTCATTTTTTCCAGCAGGTGTATGTCCAAAAATAGCAAGTTTTGGGAGCTAGTCATTTCGCAACTTGTCTGTCTTCACTTAAACTTTTGGGATACATGTTACAAAGTACTTGGCTGATATTTTGGTGGATTTAGGAAGTTGAAAGGGTCTACTAATCAACTCTGAAGTCTCAGTTGGCTGGTGTGAAGCTGGTTGTAGCGGCACCTACTCATCTTTGGATTGCATCCACCATCTCTCTTCACATATTTAAGTCCATATGAGCTGTTCTTAAGCTTACAAACTAAAATTTCTTTGCGAGGTCTAGCTCTAAGTCCGCCATTGCAACGAATCCAAGCAACATGCACAGGGTAGTCATCTTGGCCATTGGAGAAAAGAGTTCCTCAAAATCAACACCATGTTGTTGCTTAAACCCCTTTGCAATAAGTCATGCTTTATACTTTGGAGAAGCACTATCTGATGTGAATTTTAGCTTATATACCCATTTACATGGTAAAGCTTTCCTGCCCTTTGGCAAAGGTACTAAATCTCAATTATCATTCTTCTAAATAGCATCCAACTCACTCTTCATGGAACGCTCCTAGTTGACATGATCCGTTGTCTACATAGCCTCTTTGTAGCAAGAAGGATCACCAACATCTATTAGCATAAAAAAATCCAAACCTGGAACATATCTATCAAGTGGATGTGAGACATGTGTAGAGCATCTCAATGATTGCGGAAAACAAACATTTGCATATTGATCTGATCGGACATTCTCTTGAATATTCCTATGTGTAGCATTTTTATGCATCCTAACTGGAGGACTAGTATCCTCAAACACACTCTTCTCACTTCAACATCTTAATGGGATGTTTATGCATTGTAGACTCATTGAAAATGACATCACTACTTCTGATCATTGATAGTGTTTGAGGATACCATAAGTGATATCCAAATTGTCCATCTCGACCATATCCAAGAAAAATTCATTTCTTTGACTACGGTCCAACTTTTGTCTAAGATTCTTGGGCATATGAACATATGCTTCACACCCAAAAACTCAAAGATGATCATAATATGGTGGATTCCTAGTCTATAACTCTTGTGCCACTTTCAAACCTTTAGCAGTACTAGGTGAAAGGTTAATCACATGAATTGCAAACAATATTGCTTCTAATCAAAAGCCTTGTGAAAGGTTTGCATGATGCACCATACAAATTACTCTATCCTAAATAGTTCTATTCATCCTTTCAGCTACACCATTCTGTACTGGGGTATAAGGAGCTGTAAACTCTCTACCAGTAAAAGTTGAATTCATGTGAGGTATACTCACCCCCATTATCTGAACATAAAGCCTTAAGCTTAGTTCCTTTTTCAATCTCAATTGAAGCAAGCCATTTCTTAAAGTACGGAATACCTCATCCTTTGCTTTGATAGGATATACCTAGACTTTTCTAGTATCATCATCTATGAAACTGACAAAATAAAGAGAACCACCTAACAACCTTGTGGGCATAGGACCACACACATCTGTATGAACGAGATCTAAAGGCTGAATTGAAGATTCAATGTGTGTCTTGTGAACATTCCTAGTTTGCTTCTAGGTTGCATTTATTCGATCGAATAATTAAAAAAACCGAATATGTTTGTTTTATTCAGGGTTTTTCGAATAAACACCGAAAAAAAACGAACATGGATACACTTTCGATCAAAAAAAATTTCGAAGAAAAACATTTTGATCGAAACATTTTCAATTGAAATTTCTTTTGATCGAAACTTTATTATCAAGAACTCATTTCGCACATGTTTGAGAGTCTAGTGAGCTCTCGACTTTTCTTCAAAGATAAAATTAGTGTTTTTGTTTTACAGATTTGAAAGTACATATATGCATATGTGTGTATGTATGTGCATGTCATACACACATATGCATACACACACATGCACACATATACACACACAAACATGTACACACAAAATCATACACACACACACATATAGATACTTGCACATATACACACACACATATAGACACACACACACATACACTCACATGCATACATACACGCATATGCATACATACATGCATATGCATACATACATAGACATGTACACACACACATGCACATACATACATACATATGCATATACACACATGCACATACCTACATATGCATATACACAAATGCACATGCATACATATGCATACACACACATGTGCATACATACTTACATGCATTCATACACACACATGCATATGTATACATATGTACACACATGCATATGTATACATATGTACACACATGCATATGTATATATACATAAATACAAGCACATACACACAATAAATCGACTTGAGCCTAAAAAAAAAGCGAAGTTAACGATTCAAATGATTCAAGTTAACAATTGATAATGATCCCTTTTTAATGGGAAATTTCTACCTTTATACTCAGCTCAAAATCAATCAACCTTCAAAATAACATATACAAATATAAAAAAGTAAAAATTCATTATTATGTGCTTGAAAAAATATCAAACTATATCATAAAAAGTAAAATATTTTATTACTTATTTATATCTCTTTTGTCGTAAGTATCGAAGGTTTGAATGCATAAGTCGATTTCTATCAAAACTTGGCCATAACAAGTCCCTCTTGATGCTATTATCTCAATAAGCCTATTTCTTTCTTCCCAACAAGTCCCTCTTGATGTGCTTGTCTTGATGCTAATATCTCAGCTAACAAAAAGGTTCGTGTTGTATCAATACAATACAACTTCCTAAAGAAGACCTATGGATATGTGAAGTTGTATTGTATTAATACAACATGAACCTTCTATTAGCTGATATACATTGTCCAAGATGCCATTGATCTTCACTTGTTAATACCTTCTCAACCCTTGAATTATAAAAAAGAACACAAAACCTTTTTCAACAATTACAATAGTTTTTAATTCACAATCATACACACACATGCACATACACAATCATATTTAATTTTCACTTGCAATCATATAACATAAACGCACATACACATACACACTTGCATACACATACTTTCATGTGCACATAGATACACACATGCATACACATACTTTCATGCACACATACACATATACATATATATATATATATATATATATATATATATATATATATATATATATATATATATATATATATATATATATATATATATATATATATATATATATATATACTTGCACATATACATACACACACGGCCACACATACACATATACTCACATGCAAACATACACACATATGCATACATACTCACATGCATATGTACATGCATACATACACATGCATATGCACATTCATTATTATATGCTAATTTTTTACCTATTTGCATCTTTTTTATCGTAACTATCCAAGGATCAAGTGCATAAGTCGACTTCTATCAAAACTTTGTCATCCCTCTCGATACTATTGTTTCAACAAATTGATTTCTTTCCTCCCAACAAATCCCTCTTTATGGTATTGTCTTGATGCCAAGGCCCAACATCTCAGCTAAGAGAAGGCTCCTGTTGTATCAATACAATACAAATTTCTAAAGAAGATCTATAGATCTATGAAGTTATATTGAATCGATACAACAAGAACCTTCTCTTGGCTCATATGGAGCCATGGATGCCTTTTATCTTCAGTTATTAATACCTTTTGAACCGTTAAATTAAAAAAAAAAACATAAAATCTTTTCCAACAATTGCAATAGTTTTTAATTCACAATTATACACACATATATACATGCACATACAAAATCATATTATATTTTCACTCACAATCATATAACATACACACACATACACATACACATAGTATTGCGAAGTAAGAATCAATATTGATTCAAAAAATCACAATACATTTTTATTCACAATCATACACACTCACATATACTATTGTGAAGTAAGAATCAATGTTGAATCAAAAAATCACAATAGATTTCATTCACAATTATGCAATCAAATACACATACATATACTATTATGAAGTAAGAATCAATATTGATTCAAAAAATCACAATACATATTACTCAAAATCATACACACACATACATATACTATTGTGAAGTAAGAATCAATGTTGAGTCAAACAATCACAAATGTTTTTAATTCGCAAACAAATATATTTTTCTCTATGCTTTAAGACGAAAATTAATATGTATAGCAAGATTTTATACTTTGTTCTATCTACGACACTGTAAGTTCGTAAAAAAAACAAAGTAACTCTTATGAAAAAGGAGTCTACTTGTATTGTTTTATAAAAAAATATTCGATCGAATTTGTTTCGATCGAAATTTAATTCGATTGAAGATTTTTCGATCAATAAAATTTTTTATCAAAAACTTTTTCGATCAAATGCACATTCGAGTGAAAATTGTCAAATTACCGTGCAAAAAGTATTCACTCATTTTTGAATAAGTTGATGTGGCACCGAATAATTCGATCAAATAATGGGGGGTTGCCATAAAATTCTGTAATTATTCACAAATAAGCGAACTATCGAATAACGAATAATGCAACCTAAGTTTTCTTTCCATATTGACAATGTTGAGAAAATGAAAAATCAGAGAAAGATAACACAATTAAGTATCCAGAATGAGAAAGATTTTCCGTTCTACTACGTGACATATGGCCCAAACGGCCATGCCAAATACAAGGCATAGGTTGTTCAGTAACAACTAACAAGTGTTCTTTTTGTGATACAAATAAAGGATAACATGAGCCAACTTTGCTTGCTTTCGCAATAACCATATTGCCCTTTGATATACAAAACGATTGAGCATAGAAGACCACCTTGTAACCAAGGTCATCAAGTTGACCAACTCACATCAAACTACATGATAACTGAGCTCCATGGCGTACATTATGCATAGTAAATCTTGAACCATCAATGAACTGCACAATCACATCTCTGATCCCCACAATTTCACACTCGTAACAGTTAGCAAGTCTCATAGTACCAAGAGACTTTGCTACATAATAAAAGAACCATTCTCTCTACGGTGTCACATGGAAAGAAGCACCAGAATCTAGCAACCACATGTGGGAAAGAGAATCAACCATAAGAGCCTCAGTTGACATAGTTCTATCGAGTGTCAACACATCATCATCATCATCAGAAATAACATTAATTTCTTCAATCTTCATACTCAAAGTAGATGGTGCAGGTAGTTGTTTAACATGTTCATCAACATTCTGTCCTTTACATTTAGCATTCTCTAATGCATAACAGTCTTTATTCATGTGTCCTTTCTAATGGTAATAATGGCATTTGATATCCCTCTTCCTTGATTTACTTCTACTCTTATTCCGTTGACAATTCTTTTCCTTGTTCTTGCTCCCACCACATTGTTGATTCTTTCTTTGGTAAGAATCACGAACATTATATGCATCTCCACTTTGAGTGCCAACCATAGATTTTCTATGAATCTCCAAAAGGTGAACATTCATTGTCAAAGAAGTACAAAGAACACTCTTCTTGATGTTCTTGGACATCTGTGAAGAGAAGTATGCACAAAAGTACTCCAAAATGGCTTGAAAAAAACCCCGAAAATGCTTAAAAATAGGCTTTGAAAGCAAAAATGAAGCTTTGAGGGCCCAAAACGTGTTGCACATAATGTGAACCTTAGTCTTTCCCCTTCTTCAAGAACCGCAAGAGTGTAGCTTAGTGGCAAGAGATTGCCACGTTTAAGCGAGCTCTGGGGGGAACAATACTGGGATGGGTGATCTCCAAAGAAGTATCGAGAACCTTCATCTTCCTTGATCATTGAGATCCTCCCTCACGCATAGCCACCGGCACCAATGGTGACTTCGGTGAATCAGATGACAAGGTATGCCAAGGTCTATGCCTTGGTTGTTGCCGTAGTCATAAGCCTTGGAGAAAGCCTTGGAGAAAGCCTTGGGTGGGTGGGCAGTTCTAGGGTGTATGGAATTAAAGTATATAAAACAAAAGAAATTTGGAGAAAATCAAGGAAGGACCATAGTAGTGATCTTGAATCGTTTTGGAGAACTTCGACCATACTATTGTTCCTGAATCAACTATGTTGATGGAAAAGAAATGAAAAATTCCTTGAAAGAAGTTTTTCAGAGAATACAATCACTTTGGAATCATAGCTTTCAAGGATCAAATTGTAGTTTAGAAGTACTTATGGAAAAGGTGACCATTAAATCTCTCAAACGGAAAGATGAAGAGAATTCTAATTCAGTCGCTTAAGAATTAAAGATCCAAGTAATTAGAATTCAAGAAGTTCTCTTGAAAAATTGACATTCAAATAATTTAACATTCAAATAACTTAAAGATATATGTTGAAAAGCCTCAAAATTTAGGTATAATGAAGTCCAAAGCACTAGGATTTTGGATAAGCAAAAGATGTCCAAAATATGATTTGTTGTGAGCTCGGTGAACTTAAAAAAGAAAAAGCTTTAGCTTTTATCTTGCTTACGGCAGCATCCACTAATTCAAAATATTTCTATGAGTTAGAATGATGATCCATTTCAAAGGACTATCATCCATGGGATCAGTTAAGATCCAAAAGACAATTCCATCAAATTATCAAAGGCAAGTGTAAATCAAATCTTTTCTAGTATTATACAAAGATCCATAAACATAGCCTCATAAAAATCAAAGTATGAGAAATTAATCTCTTGATTTTTATAGATAATGAAGAAGATCGAACAAATACACCTCTTGAACAAGCCCAATCGCTGAAAGTACTAGAAAATTATCATTTCTAGTAAAGAATCTAGAAGATTCTTAAATGATAAGAAGACTTATTTGTGTTTATAAGGGGAATTTTCTATATTGGGTCATTTATAAAGAAAAGCACCATGGTATGGAAGAAGCATGAACCTAGTGCTTAAACATACTTCAAAAGGTGCATCTAAAGTTGGCTGCAAGAAGACGGATACCATATCTTAAAGTATATTTATCTTTATAAATCCTCATTCCTAAGTTTGCCAATAAGGAAGTGAACACAAGGTTCTTGTCCAAAAGTTTAGAATCCTCCAAAGGATTATTCAAGAGGTGAAAAGAATTCATAGATGAGTTCTTCGCTCATGAGTAATCAAAGCTCAAGTATTGAGTCAGGGTAACTTTTGCTTTCTTAAATCAAGTGCCTAAAGAATTGAATCCTTCCATATTGGTGGAAAAGAAAAATCGTTCTATTGAGGTCGAGGTACAAAAGAAAATTTATGCCATTTTTCTTACCATATCCAAGTATGAGCTAATCCTTTGGGACTGTAAAAATCTCTAAGTATTGGATCTCAATTGATGATGTTTCCAAACAACAAGCGGTAGTTCATGAATATGTTGAAACAAATGAATAAAGATGTCCTTATGAAATTTTTCTAGTTAGAGACAAATTCATAATGTGAAAATAACTAAGAATTTCAAGAACATCTTTCGCAAAAAGGACATGCCCATCAAATAGAACAATTGATGAGCTGACACATTAGAAAAAGTGAACATCTTCTAGGATATAGATGTTTAGTAAAGTAGTAAATTGCTTAGGAAGCACCTTTATGTCATGCTATGTTTATGAAAGATGGGATCCCTAAAGGTGGTTGCAAACCACAAAGTAAGATAAAGCATGCCGAAGTTTCCACTTCTTTGAAAGAAAACGTGAAAGTTAAAAGGATTTGTAGTTCCAAGTATGCATTTTGCAATCATGCTTACCATAGTTAAGTCCATGGAATATAAAACATAAGTTTTCCTATCCTTAATGGAATTTCTTGAATTTGAAGTTCAAAAGAATTAGTGGATGCTTAGATTTAAGTAGTAGAGATTCCTATAAAATTTTGTTGGTAGCTATTTAAAGCTTCAATTAAAAAAGGAATCTAAAGACAAATGGCAAACAAAACTCTTGTCACTACAAATTGGTTGAGTAATAACAAATAGTTCTTGAATATAAGGAATTCAAGTGACTTGTAATTATATTGGTTTTATTTGGAAGAACTTAGGAAAGAAGGATGAGCGTTTAGCCCATCAATAGGTTTTCAAAGCTTCCAAGACAAAGATAATAGATAGGGGTAATTCCTTCACTTAAAATTCATTTAGAAGAATTGAGTAAGAATATACTCTATGGAGATGTGTTTGGACTATGGGATAAATATCACTCACACCTCAATGCTAAATATAAAGTGATGGTATGGGACAGTAGATTTTATACTCACATTGATGTAGGAAAGACGGTATGGAGATTTGATCGTGGATAGTAGACATTTTTTTTGTCTTAAAATAAATCTTGAAGTAGGATTGAACCCCAAAAGGGACTCAAAATTCAAAGGTGAAGTTCAATCCCATGATGTTCAATAGCAAAGCTCAAAAGACACTTCAAGAATAAGTAAGCTATAAGATCGAGAAGTATGTAACTTCTTGGATCTTTATTTAAAATTCAAGTACATCAACCATGTTCTTACTTAAATTGTAAAAACTTCAAAGTAAAGTGTTTGTATAAGAAATATGGTGAATACAAAACACTTAGGAAAGTTCCCATCAATCAAGCTTAGTTAGAATAAGTTAGTCCAAGTTGGAAGCATCCAATTAATAGTATGACATGGTGAAAATCAATCTCTTGACTTAGTTGAAGGACTAGTTTTTTTGAGGTAAAGGAGGAACAACATCTAAAGCTTGATGGGTTGACACATCTATGTTTTGAGGTTGGATAATGGGTTAATTTTACTCCCAGGATCTTTTTGAGAATTTAGTTTAATTCTCTTAACGATAGATAAAAGACTTCAAAAGCTTGACTTTAATAGATCTTTGAAGTTTTGAATCACATAGAGCTTGACTCAAATAAGTATAAATAATCTTAGAATTTTGGATTGTTTACAAAAAGTTTTGGTTGTTCCTTCCCACTTTCCAAAACCTTTGGAACTTGACTCAGAGAGAATGTATGATTCATTCCATTGAAGATTTTATTCAGTCGATTGGCACAAATAACTAAATCAAACATCACAGATAGATGTTTTGTTCAAGAAACATTCAATCTTCAAAGATGCTAAATCTAAGATGATTCATTCATCTAAGTTTTCTTTAAGAAAAGTGCATATTGCAAAAGTACAATAAGCAGACAAGATTTGATAGTTCTCTATAGAAGTTTAGAAAACTGTTAAAGAGAAAAGATTTAGGAATTGGCCATACATTTGACAATTCCCAAGATGTTAAGTTTAGGTCATTAAGTTTCCTATTTCAGATTGAAGTTATGTTGACAAAAGTGAGAGAACACTTCTTTGCTACATTCTACCAAGAACTAAAAGCCTAGATTGAGCACAATAGATCTCTAAGTATTCAAATGGCTTCTACTTCTCATCGTCCTTCCAATTTTGTAATCTCATGTCAAGTTTACAACAGAAGAGAGGATTCCTTATGGAAACCTCTTTCTCTGAAGATAAATTATTGGGTGACTATGCTTCCTAGTTCCAGAGGTGTGCATAAGTGAAGCGAGCTAAAAGAGATGACACAAAAAACCATTAGAAAGGTCATATTCTTAATTTGAAATCAAGAAGACATTGTTGATTTGCAAGAGTTCAACATGTG
Source organism: Ceratopteris richardii (assembly GCA_020310875.1). Lineage (NCBI taxonomy): Eukaryota > Viridiplantae > Streptophyta > Polypodiopsida > Polypodiales > Pteridaceae > Ceratopteris > Ceratopteris richardii. The sequence goes on along the minus strand of CM035444.1, from coordinate 3,581,227 downwards.
TACATTGATGCAGACAAATCTATTAGATTTTTTTGGTAGCATTCAATTATTTGTCTAATTTGCTGATTATGAGGTACCATTAGGGAGGAATGCAATGGAAATCTTGTACATTTGCGTGCTCCTTGCATCTCTTCATTAGATTGGAAGTCTCTTGATCAATCAACAGTTTCAAGTTTTTTTGTGCAAGATGAAAGATGACATTCAAAGGGCAATGTCAACAAGCCAGTTTCTTGACGGATAAAGATTGAATGCCTGAACATACCATGAAAAAGATTGGACTACACCCTTCAAGACCTGCCAACTTCACTATAACACTGGAAGACCAAAGCATAGTAAGGCCTATGGGAGTGGTCCTTGGAGTCCTAGTCAAGATACAAGGTACCATCTTTAACTTGGATTTTGTTGTTTTAAGGCTGCCACAGCTAGAAGGAAGTTTCCCTCTGTTAATTGGGAGACCTTGGTTAAGGCATGCCAATGTACTACATGACTGGGGTAAGGACACAATGTGGGTAAAGCAAGAGGGGAAAGAGTTACAACATATATTTTTAGAAGAAGGTCCAGACAACCAAAGACATACCAGCATGATGCAGACAATTGGTATTTGTATGGAAGAAGAATTGTTGGACAACCCAGAAGCAGATCTATTTGAAGAAGCAAATTTATATGAAGAGGAAAACATGTTGGATTGGCTCCATGTAGAAGACCCATCTTCCTGCTATGGAATTTTTCCAAACTCAAGTAGAGAGGAAGCATACAAAGAAAAAGAGGACATCATTCAGGTTACTGATTTGAGTGAGATAGTCTCAGTCAAAGGCCATAGAAGAGAGAAAAAAAGAAAAACCCTTAAGTGCAACAGTGATGAAGCTACTTCAAATCCTATATCAAGGGCTAGTTTGTTATGGATACTAGTATGGGCAAGATCTGTTATGTCAATTTTTATGATAATAAGTGCAGGGCTTTACAAGGATGTGGAAGGAGTACCTGCAAGTCTTTAGAAACAAAGGGTTCCATTAGATGAAGAAGCTGGAATAGTAAAAATGAAATTTTGCAGATTAAGTTATAAAGTAGCTGAAACAAAGATACAAAAGATGCAGTATGAAGGAGATAATATTCTAATCAAGGAATTAAGGTACCCCTATCAGATGGTCAGTATGCCCAAAACGAAGACAAAACAAATGAAATGCAGTAAAATTGGAGATTATGGAGGAGTTTCTCTTAGTCATCATATCATGCTTCAAGGCCTAATATCAAAACAACTGAAGATTCATGAATCACCTAGAACTTGCAAAATCTGTCCAAGTTGTACATAGCCTTCTCATTTCATTTTGCTCAAGTTTTATTAGTTTTTATCCATTTTCATGCTTGTTCTTTGAGTTTTTAGTAAATTTACCAAACCTTTCATAGCCCTTTATATAAGCACAATTTTCGGAAATTTTTTGGGAATTTTTCAAGCATTTTTAGAAATTTTTCTAGCACTTTTCTATCTTTTTCAATGTCGTTTTCTTAATTAAATGGACATATAAAGGAAGCTCTCTCTGGTATTAAAGTGGCAAAGTGGCCTACAAATGCTGGGAAATGTTTTTGGGAATTTTTCTTGATTTTTTCTTTTTTTATTATTTTTTAAGATTTTCTTAGCATTTTTCTCTTTATTTTTAGGGTATTTTTATGCCCCCCAAAAAAGGGCCCCCTAGAGGCTAAATTTATTTTCCAAAACAAAACAAAAAGAAAAAAACCACCTCCTCTCTCTCTCTCTCTCTCGCTCTCTCTCTCTCGCTCTCTCTCTCCCACCTCCCCCCTACCCCTCCTCCCCTCGGCCCCCCCATGCATGAATTTTTGTTTAATATCATTATTTATTTATTTAATTTTTTAATAATTTTGTTTTATTATTTTTAATTATTTAATTTTGATTTTTTATTTTTATTTCTTTTATTTATTTCTTTTTATTTTATTTTATTTTTATTTTTATATTTTTTTCTTTATGTTCTGCCCACCCCCGTGTGTTAGAAAAAAACAAAAGGGATTATATATATATATATATATATATATATATATATATATATATATATATATATATATATATATATATATATATATATATATATATATATATATATATATATATATATATATATATATATATATATATATATATATATATATATATATATATATATATATATATATATATATATATTTCTATGGTCCAATGATTTTGGCTCTAGATCGCGCCTCGGATGGCCATTATTTTCAAAGTTGGAGTCATTTTCATGTCTTTTGGCACCACTAGACTCAGTTTTTGACTTATGTTTTCTAAAATCCCACCTTTTCTCTGACTTTTGGTCAAAACCCACATGTTTTGTGCACCTTTTACACGTGTTTTTCATTACACACATGGTCCACATGGTCTATTCTGACCTCATGTTACCATATGTTGCACATTTTCACAATTGCACCCTCTGTAGCTTTCCTGCTTTCTCATTTCGGCCCTCTCTAGAACCCATAATTCCAATCCCTCACCCTTCCTTTACCCTTCTTCCCACCCCCATCCTTACCCCTCCCTGCCCTATGAATCTCTGCCCCCTCAGCCCTCCCTTCCCCCTCCTTCCTACCCTCCATTCGCCATCCTTTGTTTTTTTTTTTGTGCAGCATTTCCACTTTTGGTTCTACTCGGGTGTATGTTCTCTACTGCTTCTGGTGGACTTGGTAGCTGCTCAGGTGTCCTTTTGAAGAATTTGTAGCACAGGAATCATGTTGTCATATCTGCTCAGAGTTTTGGCTGTAGCTCTCTAGGACGGAGAGCCCATTAGGTGGTGGGCAATTGTTGAGCCCATAAAAGTCATATTGGTCAAAGTCAATTGTAGTCAAAGTCAACTACAATCAAAGTCAAAAGATCAAAGTCAAATTGATCAAAGTCAACATATTCAAGGTCAAAGACAAACATGGATGAAGTCAAAGCATTCAAAGTCGGGTGTCAAGGTGCACAGGTAGTGCACAATTAATTGTTCACAAAGGGTAAAATTGCAGAAAGTTGGTTGTTGGCTGCAGAGGTATTTGTGTACTTTATCTAAGGTTCAAAGTGTTGTTAAAGTGTTTGGAAGGTTCAGGTGAACCCTCTCTTAGGTGCACATTTGAGAAATTAAAAGGCAAAATGTGAAGGTATGTGAAGCAGCAGTGTACGCAGAAGTGAAAGTATGGCCCCCCAATTTAAATTTTTTGTTTTAGACTAAAGTCACTACAAGACAAAACAAGGATTCCTTGGCTGCCTACTTTTAGAGACAATCTTTTGACATCAAAATGAGCACCAAGATACTCTAGCAATTAGGAGCATACGTGAATCGACACTCAAATCAAGGCAAGGCATTATTCTTGAAGGACTAAGCAAGGTCTCATTGAAGTGTGTACGTGTCGACAGAAGGTGTCCATCCCTCCCCCTATTGGAAGCTTGAGTGCAAGGTGTGCACAAGTGCAAGCTTGGCCGAGAAGGTGGAGGTCTGGTGCAGAGAAGGCTGCAGGCAGCAACAAGCACCTTCGGTATTTTGTACTTTGTGATTATGAACTTTGTAGGATTTTGCATAGAAAGCATTGGTTGTATTGTGCATCACCATTGTAATTGTCTTCTTATAATCAATCGACAGAGGCTTCGAGTGTCTGTATCTTTCTTCTTATCTTTCCCTTTTCTCCTACAAACACTCAAATCCCTTTTTGCTCAAGAATCCCCCAACAAAACCACTTCCAATCCTAGGAAGTATTTGAGTGACCCTAAGTCACTTATCTTAAAATCTTCTTTCATCTGCTCTTTGACTTTCTTGATTCCATGTACATCATTTCCTATTATTATAATATCATGTATTGTGCATCACCATTGTAATTGTCTTCTTATAATCAATCGACAGAGGCTTCGAGTGTCTGTATCTTTCTTCTTATCTTTCCCTTTTCTCCTACAAACACTCAAATCCCTTTTTGCTCAAGAATCCCCCAACAAAACCATTTCTGATCCTAGGAAGTATTTGAGTGACCCTAAGTCACTTATCTTAAACTCTTCTTTCATCTGCTCTTTGACTTTCTTGATTCCATGTACATCATTTCCTATTATTATAATATCATCCACATACATACACAAATAGATGACTTCAAAATTACTCCTTTTTATGAATAGTGATGGATCTGCCTTGCTAGGTTGAAATCCTTTGTCTTGCAAGAACGAGACAAGCCTATGATTCCAAGCCCTTGGGGCTTGTTTGAGTCCATATAAAGCATTATTAGCTTTGCACACATAATCGGGATATATATGATTCTCAAAACCAAGTGGTTGTGCCATGTATACCTCTTACGTTATCCATCCATTAAGAAATGCATTTTTTAGATCCAATTGAAGTATCTTCCAGTTCTTGGAAGAGGCAATACTAAGTAGTACCCTAATTGTAGGCATCTTTGCCATAGGAGAGAAGGTCTCCTCATAATCAATTCCAAGCCTTTTGCCACAAGCCTTCCCTTATACTTGTTAATCCATTTGAGTTCTTCAATTTGTAGATATCCTATCACTTTCATTGATGGAGACTTAGGAACTAATTCCCACGTGCTATTCTCCTCAAGTGCAATTTCTTCTTCCATTGCATGCCTCCATTCTGATTTCTTCTTTGCTTCTTCAAATGTTCAGGGTTCCTCTTGCTTTATGTCCTGTGCTAGATAGATTGAATGTTTAGTGACTAGAGAAGTATCAAACCAATACCTTTCTGGTTTTCTTTTCTCCCTCATGGACCTTCTTAAACCATGATGTGATGATTCTACCTCTTGTCCAAGTTCCTGCATTTTTTCTTTACCTTTTGGTTTCCACATTTTGAGTTTTTCATACTGAGTTGCTTCATCATCTTCTAAGGTATCCTGCTCTTCAACTTTAGGAGGATTATCCTTAACAAGTTTTGGAAAATCTTCTTCAAGATCATAAGGTAAGTTGACCTTTCTACATGAATCTTCATACCAAGAACTATTCTCATCAAATACTACATTTCTACTTACCAAGAATCCTTTGGTTGTTGGGTTGTATAATCTATAGCCCTTTTGATTGTTGTCATATCCAATGAATACACACCTTTCTGCTTTCGGATCCATCTTCCCTCTGACCTGTGAAGGAACATGATCATAAGCAATACATGCAAAAATCTTACAATGGTCCAAGCTTGGTCTTCTTCCATTCCAAGCCTCGTATGGTTTCATCCCATCAAGTGATTTTGAAGGTAGCCTATTAATCAAATAAGTGGTTGTGGGTACAACCTCAGCCCATAAGTAATTAGGTAAGTGCTTCTCATTTAGCATAGACCTTGTAGCTTCAACAATTGTCCTATTCCTTCTTTCTGCCACTCCATTTTGCTCGGGAGTGTATCTTGTGGTTATATCTCTTTTGATTTCGCTTTCTTGAAGAAAGGAGTCAAATTCATGGGAGAAGTACTCTCCCCCTCCATCTGACCTTAGCCTTTTTAATGTCTTACCTATTTGATTCTCCACTAGAGCCAAATATCTTTTGAAGCATGAAAAGACTTAATCTTTGTGTTTCATAATAGTCCATCTACTGCAATCATCAATGAAGGAGACATAATACCTTGATCCAGATATTGAAGCATCCTTTCTAGGTCCCCATACATGAGTATGAACCAAATCCAAGAGATCTCCATGCATATATCCTTTCTTCATAAATGGTAACTTGTGAGACTTTCCAAATTGACATGAACGACACTTATAAATCATGTGTTGTTTTGACAAGTTAGGGAGTCCAAGTACACTTTGGTCCCTGCAAATTTTCTTTAATGATCTTCCACCAATATGTGCTAACGTTTTGTGCCATACTTCTAGTTTTGTGAGTGTTTGAATACCATAATTAAAGAGAGCAACGTTCCTAGTGTCTTGTAATTCAAATGTGAACAATCTACCTATCTTTTCACCCTTTTCAATTCTCCTAAATCCTTGACTTGGATCTTCAACAAATTCTCCTGCTTTTGTGAACCTAACTTGTAGGCCTTTCTCCACAATCTTTCATACACTTATCAAATTCTTTGTGATGGTAGGGACATAAAGTACCTTGCTAAGTAGGTTGATATTTCCATCAAGTGCTTTCACGTTTCCTATCTTTTCCACCAAATGCATTGTATCATCACCTGTCTGCACTTCATGCTTGTTTCTTGGATCTTCTAAATCTGATAAGACTGCCACATTTCCTGCCACATGATTGGAGCAACCTCAATCTATATAGAAAACATGCTCATCAGATTTACCTTATGGCATGGCCATATTTTGTGTAGTTATTGAAGTCTCTTCTTCCCCTATTGCCTCCTTGATAGTTTGAATGGTTGTAATTGTTGTGGTTGCCATGGTAATTGTTGAACCTTCCGCTTGAGTAGCCATAACTTCCTCCATTGTAGCCTCTGCCTCTTTGATTCCTGGAATTCCTAAAGCAATTTCTTGAATGATTACTTAATCCACAAATTGATCATGAATTAGAGTCTTGGGATCTCCCCGTGCCTTGCCTTCCTCCTCCGCCTCTACCTCTACCATGTCTTCCTCTACCTACATACTTAGCTTGATGTGTACCTGCTTCATCATCCACTTTCTTTCCTTATCCTTTGTTTTCTTTGGAGTTTCCTTTATCAGTATACAAGGCAAAATATTGATTACCTTTGGAGCTTTCTCCATTTTTGATAAGCTTGGCCTCTTGAGTAAGTAGTTGTCCTATGAGTGTATTGAAATCTGGGACATGCATATCCATGTATAGATCCATAGCTGTGGTGAATGCTTCCCACTTGTCATCTACCTCCTAGCCATTGATGACCTGCCTTACAAATTTCTCTTCCTTTATCACCTCTCAAATGCCTCCCAACTAATCTACTATGTCCTTGAGCTTTGTGACAAAATCAATCACATTTTTTTTGGGAGCGCGCTTTCTTGAGAGTTATGAAGTCCAGCCATAGTTGATGCTTGTTGGCCTTTGTACTTGAAGAGAAGAAGGCGTCAAGTGCATTCCACACTTCCTAAGATGTTTTACAACTTCTAATGTGAGGCAACAAAAAATCTGAGATAGAGTGGAGGAGATAAGACCTTGCAAGTGCATCCTTGGAGCACCATGTGCTTAGTCTTTCTTGTTCTTCTTGTGTTGGTTGACCTTTGTTCCTGAAACTTGGCATAACTTCATCTCTAGATATATAACCATATAAGTTCCTGCCTTGAAGATAAGCTTCCATCCTTGATGACCAGGCTGAGTAATTACCTCTATCCAATTTGTCAATTGATGAAGGAAATCCATCTGCCATGTTGTCCAACCTTGCTCTGATACCACTGTGAAGAGATGGATTTGTACTTGATGAAGATGAAGAGGTGCTGCAAAAACTTTGCAGTACACCACCCAAATGAGCTCTAGAGATATGTGGTGGGCCCTTTTATCTTGCCAAATGATGTACTAGACACCCTATGTACCTTAGAAGATCACTCTCAAAAAGATAAATCAAAACACATAGGTAGAAGTTGAACCAAGGGTAATAAACTTGCTATTTTGGTTCATACAGCTATTCAGTGTTTTGAACAATTCTCTAGCCACAGTAGCAATTGACTTAATTGCTTTTAAGGAACTCTTATTAACTTATTAAGCTAACAATCATGAGTGATTTCATAAAAAATGATGGACTACATGAAGAGAAAAGAGCCTAGCAAGTTACAACATCATCCCGATTTTCACGGGCTGTAGCAATCCTCAAACCCATGAGCAAAGATATATTAATATCTCAAGATTCCAAGAGAAATGATTATGAAATTTTGTAGGTATATACTAGGTAGTATGCGGATTCTATCATGATTTAAATCTTGGAAAATAATGAAATACATAATGAGAATAAGCTCTGAGAAGGTCACTATTCTGATAGAGTGCTGACAGAGAGGTAGAGTATGAAGAGATATAAGAGACTTCAAATGAACATATATCATGATTGAAAAACCCAATTGCAATTAAATGTTGTGAGTATATAGAAGACTTAAGGAGAAAACTTTAGCAACTTAAATCATTGAAAATGATGGATCATGCTCAGAGAAATCATCTCTTCAAACTCACTGAGGAAATTGAGAGATATGGCAGTGAACAGTACATTCAGAAAAGCATGAAAATATGGACACAAATGATCATGAAAATGAATGTATATTGATTGTAAAGTACAATGGACTTACTGCTACATATGTTTGCCTTGAAACTGCGCTCTGATATGGCATGAAGCCCTGCTCATGGAGGTCTTAAACCGCGACTAAAAAGCCATGTATTTATAGTGATGGTTGGAGCCCAATTTTGAATTTGAATCTCTCCTAAAATCATTCTCCACTCTTTTAATGATTGATTCTCCTACTCATTCAATCACAAATTGGTGGCTTTCTCCTTCCTACTATATCAAGTGGGCTCAACCACTTTAGATACTTTTACTTTTACATCAAGTAAATGCTTCAAAAATTACAAGAGTGAGTTCACATGTGAAATCTACATGGAATTGACATTTCCTTTAAATTTCTAAGTTTTTTGATGACTCAAGCCACCACTTAGACGTGCCATAGACTTGTTTCAACACTCGCCTCATAAGAACTAGTTTTTTATTTCCAATGAGGGGATGCTAGATGGCCAAGAACTTAAAATCCCATATATTGTTGAGTTGAGACATCACTTCCTAATAAGTAAAACATAAAACTCTAGGTTGTTATTGAATTTGGGAATTTTCTTTATAGGTTATTGCCATTGTCCTATCTAATTCGTTCAATTTGAGGGGAATCATGATCAAGGAATAGGTGAAACTTTGAGGTTCCCCAAGCATTGATTATGTTTCTTAACAAGCACCAATCTTCATAGTCCACTCTCCTAGTTGGGCTTATGTCCTCAATTCTAATCCATTGTCTTATTTCTTGATTAAAGAAGTACTTCCACATATGAGACCCTTTATTCCATAATTTCTTTGCTCGATCGATGGAGGTTAGCTAAATTGACTTCATTGATTCCCTTGATCAAGAGGCATATTGAATCATTTCTTTAGTACGAGCTGCCCACTTCCACTCTTCATTGATATTGAAGTAAATTTTCATCTTGTTCCAAAATTTACAGAATGAAAAAACCAAGTTTGATCCACTCAGATTAACCAAAAAAGGGAGAATAATAGAGTGAGTAAATATTGACCCTTACAACAAGGTAGAATCACAATTGTAAGTGTACCTTTTTTTCTAAAAATTAACTTGGATCACGAGTTATCCATATTGCTCCAAGATTTAATGAAGCATTTTGCTACCAACTTATTGGCAAACTATCTATGTCCAGAATTCAAAGCCCACCCAAGTGGTTTTACTAACACAAATTTCTCATTTGATTTTGGGCTCTCCTCTTCCATTGGGATCACCCTAAGAAAAAATTTCTATTCTTTCTAGCTTAGCGAGATCTTTGTCTTTTGGTCTCCAACATGATAGAGAATAGGTAATGAGGCTATGAGGAACATATTGATCACCATAGAATGCCTTGCTAAGTTTATTTTCATTCTTTTTTAGTAACCAAGTTTATTGCGGAGCTTGGTAAGAGCCCACTCTCACAGTTGACCCATCAAAACATTAAAGCCCATGGAAATACTCAGGAGACAAAATATTTGTTCATTGGGGATCATCTATCTCCCTTGGTCCACCAAGAACTACGAGGGTGCTCAATAATAGCCTTGAACATGATTTTCATCATGTGGTTTATTTTAGATTCAAATGCCACACAAAAGCTATTTAGAGAGTGCCAAAAGGTATGTAAGAAATTATTGCTATCATTGATGAACATTCTCATGAGTATTTGGCCTCGATAATGAAGTATCACAAGCCCTTGGATTTGGCCAATATGGGCATGATGGTTAACCAAGCAACTAAGGCCATCAATAGCAATAACAAAGAGTAGTGTAAGTAGGGGGCAGCCTTGATAGACCAATCATTTTAATCTAATAGATTAAGAGAACTAGCCATTAATGGTATTGCAAGCTAAGGAATTCCCAAGAAGCATTGAGATCATCTTGATAAAATTGAGACTGTATCTAAGGTCTTTCAACAATTGAAGAATGAAGTCCCACTCTAGTCCATCATAAGCTTTGTCAAGGTTGATTTAAAAAAATAGAACATTATGAAAACATTCCTCCCCAAACATACGTCCTTCCCAAACTTCAATGATGGCCTCAAGGATGGACCTAAAATTAATGAAGCCTTTTTTATCCTCATTGATCCATGAGTGCAAGTAGTAAGCAATGAGATTAATGAGAACCTTAGAAAAGATGTTGTACCCCTTTTGTAGCAACATAATTGGCCTCATCTTTTTTATCTTGTTTTTACATTCTTTTTGTGAACATGCTTATTACACTTTCATTGAGATAGTTAGGAAATGCACCAACGCACATGGCCTCCCACCAAAAAAATATAGTGGAGAACAAAAACCTATTTGAAGGTCTTGACGAGCTCATTCTTGAGACCATAAAGATCCCTTCTTTTACCATTAGGAATAGAATCAATTGCTTCCAAAACCTTTTTGGTTCTGATTCTAGAGATGGCAACCATACAATCTTGCCTACGAGGGTAAAGCAACCCCTAGAGACTAGGTGAAATGATCCACAATAAGAGCACTATTCTCTTTGCCGATAGTTCACTCCACACCAAGGCTATTGGTCATGTACGAAACTGATTCTTGATTTAGTTTCTTCTTTAGGAGTCTGCACATTTCCTTTGTTGGTTATTTGCATTTTCCCATCAATCTTTAAAGTAGATGTGAAGATTCTTTTTATGAATTTGCTTTTTGTATTTTAGCATTATTCTATCTTCGAAAGCCCATATTAGAGGTGGGAATGGCCTTTGACTTCAATCTCAAGTTGCAAAAGCATTTGATAAAGATTCTTCCTTCTTACAAGATGAATGTTTTGGAAATTTTTGTGATTCGTGAATGGAATATGTTGTGTCATCTTAACTGCCACCATCCAACAGTTGGACAGAGAGGAAGGGTTGCAAATCCTAGTTCTAGACCGAGTCGATCTCCTACTAAATTGAGGTGAGGATCTCATTGGGATACACTGTTTAAAAAGGAATAGAGGGCTGTTGGCAGTCAAGGAACTGAAGGACTCACAAGACAAGGAAGTCAACGAAGGGAGTCGGAGCGAAGAGAAGGTACGAGCAGACAAAGTAGTCAAAGAAGATCTGGCAAGTAGGCCATCTAAAATTTTCATGCATCAAAGAGGTGGGCACACAAGAAGAAGAAGCAAGTAGGGAGCTCCAGGAAATGTATGTCAAAATGTTAGAAGAAATCCCTATTAAAATAGTGATTTTCATCACTAAAACCCATTGTAAATACCATTTCATATTTTTGTAGCTCCATTTTGTGCAAGCCAAGGAGTCCTTGAGCTTGAGGAGCTTTAGAAGTACCTACCTATCAGTTTTCACATTTTTTAGACTCCGTTTGAACCTTCAAATAGGCCAGAGAACCTAATTTTTAACTAGGCCGGAGACTAGGTCTGGACAAGGCCAAAAACTAGTCAAAAACTATAAATAGAGCTAGAGAGCTCATTTTTGAGGTTAGCTTGTCATAGAATTGAACTTGTATGAGCACTCTTGAAGTAATCTAAAAGAACTCCATTGCCTCTCTCTCTTTGTCTTACCTTGTGTGCACGTGTGTGTGTATGTGTGTGCATGTTTGTGTGCTTCTCACTCACGCACTTGTGCCTTCACTTGCTCGAGGTCATCATACCATCCTCACGTCTTCCGAGATTGACATTAAAGGAGGTGCTACTCATCACTGAGCTACACCAAATTTTGGTGCCGTTGACGGGGATCGAGCTTTGAGGACGAGCGTGTGATGGTAAGACGTAGAGTTGTGATGTTGGCGTTGTAGGTAACCTCTTTACTTTTTCTTATTTTTCTCTTTCTTACCTCACCATCATCATCACCACCATCTTCCTCACCATATCCGATCTCCATCTCCATCACCGCAAAAATGTCAGTATTTTATCATATCACCTTCTATCTCCCATTTCCCTCATTCCACTTGTGAGAGAGAGCGACAGAGCGAGAGAGCGACTTGTGTGTTTGGATTTTTTGCTTGTTTCTTGAGCACTCTTGCAGGTTGTAGCTGTATCACCCTGTCCAGCAGGCTACGTAGGTATGGACAAGCTCGAAACTGTCTCTGTGTCGCAGACATCTCTCGATCGTGATCGACAGAAAATTTCACCTTTTGGTAAAACAAAGTCCACCATCTTAATACACAGGAAGAGCACATTCCAAATCACTAAACAAAACTAAAAAATTCCGTGTTTTTCTGTCAATCGCGACTGACACTGTCGATCGCGATCGACAGCCATGATCGACAGACCCTATCAATCGTGACCGACACGACCGACAGACTGCCGCGTAGGGCTCAGACAATCGTGATTGACACTGTCGATCGCGACTGACTGAAATTCCACGATTGATTGAATTTCTCACGTTGCCACGTGTCCATCACGATGGACACATCCCCGATCGACTGAAACTATGGCGAAAATCCCAGAAAGAGTGTCGCTCGCGATTGACACCATCGATCGCAATTGACAGGACTCACGACCGACTCTATCGATCACGATTGACACTGTCGATCGTGACTGACGTGTCGATCGTGACCGACAGGCCCCGACAGACACCTCTGTCAATCGCGATTGACAGACCTGTTGATCGCGATTGACAGGCTTTTTCGGCCAATTTTCTAGAGTTTATATTCCTTGATTTTGGGGAAAAATTCTAGGCATACTTATCAAGCAAATAGTGATTTGTGAGGTTCCGACACTCGTAACTTGAGAGAAAATCTTGTTTCCCTGATGACCTGTTTTACCCTGTTTTAACCCTACATCCTTGAACTGTCATATCTTCCTCATACGAAATCCGATTGCTGTGATTCTTGTTTTGTTGGAAAGCTCACGGGGAGTACAACCAAAAACTTCCACTGGTTACGGTAAAATTAATACCAGGATTATTAGACATAGTATTTTTAAGTGATCCATATCCAGGGGGAGGGAAACTCAAGGATCTCTAGAATTGTGTTCCAGAGAGACATGGTGCAAATTGACATATGAATTACATGAATGAAAGTGATTTTTTGTGTGTCCTTTTAATCTAAGTCATGAGCTAACTTTGGGACTTTTACAGGTCCACTGAGAGCACTAGAAGGCATCCAAAGCAAGGGTAATCTGCAAGCTTGAGAACTGGGTTCTTGAGCACCAAAAGAGCACGGGATCTGCAAGAGAGGTTGGAATATTCTCAACACCCTCTGTCCATTTCTAGCTTAGGCTAAGTGCGAGTAGTGCTAGGAGTAAGTTAGGGCAACGATAGGCACGAGACAAGTCAAGACTATCTAAGAAATCAAGTTCAAGTCAAGAGATAACATGTGTGTGACCAACAACTTTAAAGGAAAAGAACCTAATGTGAGACGATCAACATTCAAGTGCGGAAATTAACTCAAGTGTTCCTGACGACGTGATATCAGACAAGATCATAACCACAATAATCAACTAAGAAGAATCAAGTGACTGATACAAAAGAACTCAACAACGAGGTTGTACCTTGGGTAAAAATTGGGATTGCTCAAATAGGCATATGAACCTTAGATCAGGACGATACCTAGGAAGAGATAGACAAAGTCTTAGGTCTTCAGAGGCTAGTGTTAATCATACTGCTAGGTCTTAGGCCCAGTAGTTGAGCCATTATTCGCACTACCCTAGCTCTGAAACTAGTGAGTCAGAGATGTTCCACGGTCTGGAGAGACCTACAGGAAGTTCAGGTGTGCCATACTTACATACGGTAGAAGGCCCCTACAAGACGTAGTTGGAATACCTTAGGACCAACCGATTAGGTGCTAGCATCTATGAGGACGGCCTAGGAAGATCAGTGGTCCATATTAAAAACCCTGACCAATCCATTAGACTAGAACACCCAGCTGTCAAGTTTGAAAATGGAGCATACTTGGACAAAGAAGGAACAATATATGTAGTCACCAGTCATCCAGATAGGACAGACGAATTTGGAAATGTGATCCCAGAAGCGGACTTAGGAGACCTAGAGCAAGGAAACGTGGGTGTAAAACCGAGAACCCCTCGAGGCAAATCAGTTCTCACTAGGATTATCACACCAAAATGGATTCCCCAAGACAATAAGAGCATAGATCTGCTCCTGAACCGAGAGACTGATGAAGCCTTTTGGAGGTATAAATCTGATTAGCCGAATGAGGTAGGAACAATCATGATATATGAGTTCAAAGATCCTGATAGCCCAGGCCGAGTGACCTACTTAGATCACGCTTCAGAGAGGATCTCTTTGTGGTTACAGAAAATGATAGGCATGCTTACACTTGGAAAGGTGAATTTATTTTCCCCCAACCAAGATCGAATGTGCCCTTTGGTCACCCAGGAGCTGGAACATCCCAAGCTCACGGAGCTCAAAGAGACAGACATAGAGATAGACAGGAGGTAAGCTTTGCCAACCTAGTGGGAAGAGAAAGAACGAGAAAGAAAACAAATAGAGTGGAACCTGAGGGACTTAGAGCCCCAAGGAACCAAAGGAATGCAGATGAATTCCCTCTACCAAGACCTAGAGAGCACACGAGGACTTTGAGACCGACTCAGCTAGTTAAGTCCATGAAGAACTACTTCGATGGCACAGGAGACCCATATGATCATGTGGCCGAGTTTAGGCAAGTCTTGAGAGCTGAGCAAGTTGAGGACCTATTCACGCAATATAATGCCTTTGTTCTAACCCTTAGGAACGAACGGAGGTACACTAACCACACCGCACAAGACTGCCCTTATAACAAACAAACTGTCAGGAAAAATTACCCTCAGCCATATCCACAACAGGGAAGATATCAAAACCAATATCCACCACAAAAGTATGCTAGGCCTCAACAAACCTACCAACCACAATATCAGCCCCAACAAAGACCTCAACCAGTGCTAGCCCAACAACCTCCTGCTCTAGCCAATGTGATCCCTGTAAAGTACGCAACTCCAGAAGAGAACCTGAATAGAGATATAGTGCCAGTAACACCATTGATGTTAGAAAGTGACCCGAGTGATCATAGCTTTGATTCCACTCACATAGATAGTCCACAGGCTTACTACATGCAGTCACCTGAACATGGTGAGTCCTACTATAGTGAAGAACCAAGTGAACCTAGTTGGGAGCCAGATTACACAAACGTCATGTACGCAAACCCCAACTCTAGACCTCAACCTAGGTAGGTAAGACCCCCATTCCCTAGAGGGCCATGCTACAGATGTCAAGGAGATCACCTCATTCGTGATTGCCCCTTACCTCCACAACAACAAACCCAATCAGTGACGATTCAAGGATTTTGTCAAGATTGCGGCAAGGAGCATCTCTTACGAGATTGCCCAAAGAATCCCAATAATATGCCAAAAATCACCCCTATAAACGTTATTGGGTTAGTTGTCGACTCCACAGGGAGTGTGACTTCCACCGCACCAGTGCAAGTGGTCACTAGAGCTCAAGCATTGCAGCAAAACCAAGGGGTAAGCCATGAAAAAAGCTCAGATATTAGTGAAACAGAGAGCATGACCAAGAAACGGACTAGAGCTTGGACTTCTCTTCACTCGAGCCTACCCCTACAGGGAATACTATCACATGCGCCAACAACTCCTCTTATCCTGTTATGGGAGTTGGTAAGATCATTCTGACTACTGCTGATGGTAGTTCTTTCACCTTGTCAGATGCTTTATTTGTGCCAGGGATCAAGAAGAATCTGTTATCAGTTTCTGCATTAGCCAAGATTGGCTTGGTTGTGAAATTTGTTGATGACAGATGTACAGTTCATGATCTGTCAAATGGCGATGTTATTATTGCTTCTAGCATTTTATGTCGTGGGCTGTAGAAGCTCATAGACTATGAAAGATCTGTGAATGATTCGGCATGTGCAGTTCATGATTCTCAGGCTATCTCAAATGCAAAGCTTTGACATGCATGCTTTGGTCATCTGAATTTTGCTAGTTTGCTACGCCTGCAGAAATCTGATAGGGTGTCTTCTTTGCCCAAGCTTGAGGCACCTAGAAACATGTATGTGAAGGCTGTATTTTGGGCAAAATGCAGCATTCCTCTTTTCCAAAAGATGGTTTAGTTTGGGCTACGCAGAAATTGCAGCTTGTACATAGTGATGTCTGTGGTCTGTTAGCGGCCGCCGGATCGGAAGATTGTATAACCGAATCTTGTTCGCACGAGTGAAAAAAGTAGTTACAAACATTTTGTAAAAAGTTATATAAATCAAGAAGACGTGCAGAGACGAGTACGGGACGGATCACCAGACTGTCTGTCTGGGTGACTGACCGGGCGTTGTCTGTAGTGTCATTCGCATATATCCTGTATTCTGAGTTCGTGTTCGTCTCTTGTCTTGTCTGCCGTCGACATCTGTTCTGTTGTTAACCAGTGAGATGATTCGTGGAATCACCAGGCTGTTCATCTGGAGGATTGCATGAACACTACTGTAGCGCTGTTGTCTAACTTCTGCGTACTTCGATTGTACTGCGTGTATCTGTATTTTGTCACCTATCGATCTCTGTTGAGGTTGCGAGTCCCATTCACAGCTAATAGATCGTGGACTGTTGTCTGAGTAAGTTGTTTGTGAATCTTTATTGAGTTGTGGTGTTAGCCCGCGCATTGTGTGTTACCTCTTCTTGGAATGTTCTGCTAGTGGTTGGTGAAATCTGAGCAACTGTAGTAGCATTCTGGTATTCACAACTGTGTTGTGTTGACTGCAATGTTGGAATCTGTCTTCGTACGGTAAAGTTAAGTGCAGTAGGGATCTTTCTAAGTTGTGCACTGAGCCTTCAGTACTGTGTGGTTGAACTCTCAAGTTCTCTGTGTCTACAGTGTTGCTTGACTATTTAGATCCAGTCGGTAAAGGTTAACGATTACTCTTGTTGCCGGTATTTCCAGTAAGTTTATGTGTAGCTGGAACATAGCATCTTGCGTATTCGATGCTCGTGGTGAGCTAAGACTGTGGGAAGGTGGCAACATATCAAATTGTTGCAAACCTGTTGAGGAAACGTGACTGTAAAATTTTTCGACAGTAATAGTACGCGATTAGTACAAAAGATGATACATACCGGTTACTTGATCTGGTGAAACGTATCCAAAGAACCGCCGGCCTGGGGTACTTAATTTGCTAAAAATGACTCCGGGAGGTAGAAGTACAACTATTTCTAACCCAGTTGTCAAGAAAGTAAAAAACGTGAGTAGTGATTCCGGTCATATTCCGGTGGAACGTGTTTTGCCTCTGCTAAATTCCGGTACTATTTCGGCACAGTCTGTCAAAGATATAGTAACTCCAAAATCTACCAGGACGCAGCCTGAAGTTAGTCTAAAAACATTGGGTAAAGATTCAAATTTGTTTACGACTAGAAACACTTTAGCCAAAGAAATTAGTGACGGCAAAAAAACACCTTGTTTTGGCGAAAAACTCGACACATTCCGGTGATATTTCGGTAACAAGGTCGCAGTTTTCCGGCAACGGTCTACCATTCCTTTGTGAATCTTCAGCCCAGTCACCGCTATTGGGAGTAAGCTTCCCTACATTTGACATCAAGAAGGAAGGTAGCTTGCTTGAAAAAGATATTCGAAGCATACTGAACAAGATTATTGAATCGAAAAGAGCACAGTCCGACGATACAGATTCCGATAGTTCAGATATTCAGCCTCGGGATACAAAAGATAGTCACAATACACTCGTCATGAACGGGCAACAACAACAACAGCAACAACAACAACAACAACTATGCCCACCAAGGCCGACTCCGACAGGAGTAACGTACACCAAATTTGGTGGATTCCCAGGAGATGACCCGGATGCTCATGTACGCACATTTGAGATAAGCTACGCAGTTCTCAACCATCCACCTGATCCGGCGTATAAGGCTATTGTTTTCCAATCGACATTGGTGAACGAAGCAGCTAGATGGCTTACAGAATATGATATTAACCATTTCGGCACCTATGAAGCAGTAAGGGATGCCTTTTTGCAGAGATTCAGGCTAAAGAAGAATCCAGCCGAAATTTTTGATTACCTGCAAAACAATAGACAGAAGATAAATCAAACTGTACAGGAGTACGCCACTCTATTCAGGACTCATTTGAGGCAGTTACCACCAGCACATGCCAACCTACCGGATGACGTTATTACTCAGTGGTTTATCAATGGATTGACCCCGCAACTTAAACAGGTTATGATCATACGTTGTGTAGGAGCTATGACGCTAGATGTAGTGATTGCAATGGCTCTGCAGCTGGAAAACAAGTTGGAGGATTTACAGAAGATCTGGAGTGGCTAAAAGCAAATAGAAATACCATCGAAGACCCGACCAAACAGATGTACTGCACTACATGCAAGAATTCAGGCCATACTAGTGCCACTTGTGCACTTAATCAGTTGTTTTGTGCTATCTACAACACTACCGGACACACCACCAAAAACTGCACATATAACGCCAAAGTGCAGGGAACAGCGACTGTCAATGCAATTATACAGGAACCAGGGCAGCCAGCCAATCACTATGTTCCTCCGCAAATGAGAAACAACCAGCAACAAGGATATCAAAATTACCGAGGACAGAGAAATAATAACTATAATGCAAACCGCTAGCAGACTGGACCGCCACCGAAAAATCCCAATTTGCCACCACCGCGCTGCCATTTCTGTGGTGAATTTGGTCACATTAGAAGATTTTGTAAGGATGCAGCTAAGTATGATCAGAGGAAGAAAGAGCGTCAAAATCCAATGGCTAATATGGTACAAATCACACCAGTGGAAATGCACGCTGTAGTAATTCAGACCCGCTGCGGTAAACAACTGCAACCAGTAGCAGAAATATTTGAACCAGGCATACGTGAACAACAAAGGATGTACGATAAAGCTAGTCAATGGACCACCGCAGAACCTCCAATCCTATATCACCTTAGCGTGCTTCAGCCAAGGTACAACATTTAAAATGACCTTTGTCATACTAGATTTACCAGAATCCACTCTGGATTACAACCTCCTTTTCGGCCGACCTTGGCTGAAGCACGCTAAGGTGATATAGGATTGGTCTGCACAAGAACTCACTTTCAAGGATAATAATCATAAATACGTTGTAAAATTAGATGCTATATAACCTTACGAGTTGCATGCTAGACCGTATTTTGCGGAACCAGTCCATATGCTAGATGGGTTGTCAGATGATGAAGAAGAAGAGTTTCTGAAAAATAACATTGACTTGATCTCCCTAGGAACTGTTGATCTACAATCTGTTGTAGATAATTGGAATCCTTCAGTTTGTACGGTGATGACTGTAACAGAAAAAGATATGAAAGAAGAAATAGCTACCATAGATGACACTGATCTACAACAACTTTTTAAGCCATCTAAGAATACAGAGAAGCCTCGACAATTCTATGTTCCAGAAGATGAACTGACCACTTACAATTTAGGTGATGAAGAAAATCCACGACCTGTTAGGATAAGGCAGAACTTACCGAAATTATTTCAAGCAAATCTAATCCAACTACTTCGTGAATTTTCTGATGTATTTGCATGGGATTACAAAGATATGAAGGGTTTGGACCCGCGCATCTATCAACACAGGGTCATGCTGAAGCCGGAAGCAAAACCACTTAAGCAACCCAGCTACCGGATGAACCCGAACTATGCATCACAGGTAAAGGCAGAACTTGATAGGCTACTCAAAGTCGGATTTATTGTACCAGTAGAGCATGCTGAATGGATCTCTCCAATTGTTATTGTCCCTAAAAAGAATAAGCAGTTACGAATATGTGTAGATTACCGAAAACTGAACGCAGCTACAGTGCCTGATCCATTTCCACTCCCTTTTCTTGACACAATGCTTGATAGAGTAGCAGAACATGAAATGTATTCATTTTTAGATGGGTACAGTGGATATAATCAAGTTAGAATGGCTGAACAGGATATACCGAAGACCGCCTTCATTACCAACTGGGGTGTTTTCGCATGTACTGTAATGTGGTTTGGATTAAGGAATGCCCCAAGTACGTTCCAAAGGTGTATGCAGGAAATATTTTCTCCTTACCTTACCTCTTTTATGCAAGTATATCTTGACGATTTTTCAATTTTCGGTAAGATGATAGAACACCTGTTCCATTTACGGTGCTGCTTTGAAAAGTGAAGAGAATACAGACTCTGCTTGAACCCAAACAAATCTGTGTTTGCGATTTCATGTGGAAAGCTACTTGGCCACATTGTATCTACACAAGGTATACAGGTGGATCCAGATAAAATTTCAACTGTGTTAGACGCTCTTGTGCCCACTACACCGAAGGAAGTAATGCGCTTCATGGGCCAAGTAAGATGGCATGGACGACACCTACGATGGCTTGCTCACTTGGCAATACCACTAAACAGATTAATCACCAAGACTCCTCGACAGTTTGAGTGGACTCAGGAATGTCAGATAGCATTTGATCGCTTATAGTGTTTATTAACACAAGTTCCCATCTTACAGCCTCCTGACTGGGATCGCCCATTTCATGTATTTGTTGATGCTTCAGATATAGCAATAGGGAGCGTTTTAATGCAACAAACTGATAAGTGGTTCAGACCAGTGTACTATGCAAGTCGAAGATTAGCCCCTGCTGAAAAGAATTACTCTGTAACAGAAAGAGAATGTCTAGGTCTAGTATATTTTGTCAAGAAATTCAAACATTATTTGTTGGGCCGTAAATTTACTTTTCATGTAGATCATGATGCACTTGTTTATCTGGTTTGGCAACAGCATCTAGGAGGTCGATTAGCACGATGGGTTCTGCTTTTACAAGAATTTGACTACGAAGTCATTCATCGGCCAGGTAGTTCACATGCCTTAGCAGATTTTTTGTCTCGCTTAGATTCCGGTGAAGCTCCGGTCGGTGTAGATGACACAACACCAGCACTTTATGTCTCTGAACCAACTAATGATGAAATTACAGACCCGCCTATGCCATCTACATACTATAATCAAATATTGACCTTTCTCACTGATGGATGCCTTCCATCTTAGGCTTCTACGGCAATACGCAGGAAAATTGCAGTTTTTAGCCGCCGATTTCGGTTGATTGCTGGGGAATTATACTATGTGGATCATATTGGAATTTTACTTCGATGTATTCCACCACATGAAGTTAACTCAGTTATTACTTTGGCTCACTCAATTCCTTCCGGTGGCCATTTTACTGCAGACTTAACACACCAAAAAATTCTGCAAAGTGGTCTCTGGTGGCCTACTATGTACAGAGATGTATCACAGTTTGTCAAACAATGTGATAGTTGTCAAAGATCTGGACAGCCCCTGCAACGTCATCTTTTCACTCTACAACCTATCTTGCCATTAGAACCTTTTCAGAAGTGGGTTCTAGATTTCATTGGACCTATTACACCACCAACAATCTTCAGTAACAATCGTTATATTTTGACATGTACTGATTATGCTACCAGATGGGCAGAAGCCTGGGCTTTACGGTCTGCTACAGCTGTTGCGGTAGCAAAGTGTCTGCTAACCGATGTCTTTCCACGTTTTGGTTTACCACTAGAACTTGTGACAGATCAAGGCACTCATTTTGTCAACAACTTAATGAAAGTACTCACACATTCATTTCAGGTCACACATAAATTTAGTTCACCATATTATCCTCATGCAAATGGTCTGGCTGAGAGTACAAACAAATCTTTGTTGAATATGCTCCAAAAAATCATTTTAGAAGCACCGGAAAGATGGGATCAACTGCTACCTGTAGTATTATGGGCATATCAGACTACATACAAGGTAACAACAGGATTAACCCCGTTCAAACTAGCTTATGGATTAGAAGCAATAGCACCGATGGAGATAGTTATACCAAGCTTACGAGTAGCAATCGCTCAAGAACTACTACCGGAAGACTCACTGTCATTTCGGTTGGATACACTCAGAGAATTAGACGAGCATCGATGGCACAATTTTTTTGACTATGCAGGAAGTACAGCTAGGACAAGCTCGAACTGTTAAAGTGTTGATCTAGCGATGCTGTGTTACTGACAAATGCAAGTCGTTATCGAACAAAGATTAACGTAATACAGAGCTTCACCGTAAACTATGGTTAACTCTAATTATCATTACCGTAAGACATTACCAGATCGTCGTGGGTTCTTGGGAGTGGTAGGGGTCTGTTAAACAGAGGCCCTGTACTATTTTCCCAAATCTTCGTTACAACATCAAGCGTGACTACTCGTCTAGCTCAGTTACTAATCAACATCAATACTTGGTTCTTAGATTCCTACGTCCGAAATTCTCCAGATCAGTTTACTCGAAGAACAAAACAATTGTCCCTTCTACAGATTCATGAACATATAGTATATCAAACAGAGTGAATCAGATAGATTCACTCACCACAATACTTCTCGAGACATTCAATTAAAAGTTACATTTACCAAAAGCAATAATCTGTATCAAATCAACTTATGCAGTACTACATTCACTTATACTAACTCAGGGTACTTCAACGGTCGAAGAGCACACAATCTTACGATACGAAAACAGTACTCAACCACATAACCTGACATTTAACATTCACTACGGTGAACTTCAGTATGAGCAGGCGACGTAGACAGAACAGAAATCAACACAAACAATACTCAGAGCTTCACCATAGTGTAAGTAAACTCGGACGATCTCAGAAAGGGCATTCCTCTCTCCCTCTCTCTCTCTAAAACCATATACACAAGCGTCTCTCTCGCCATTCTCTTTACATTGCTTTATATATCTTTTTTCAAGATGCGCGTACCAACTTTTTTGCACGGATTTTGATAATTCCGGTATATCAGGCAGTCATTACGTCTGTCCCACTCCGACAGTCGTCTAACAGAACACATGATCGATATCTAAAGACTCCAATTTTTACGGTGGGATAACTTGTACTCTTTTACAATGCAAAGTCGAATCGGTCTGCTAGCAAATTCAAATTACGATGGTTTGGTCCCTACCGGATTTCTGAACAAGTGGGCCCAACAACTTTTTGGTTGGCTACGTTGACCGGCATCCCTCTTCCGAAAGTCATCAACGGTTCGAAGTTGCGGCCGTATCAACACACATCTAACCCATACTAAAACGTTTTGCGGTTGGCCGCGTCTTTTGGCGTTCACTTTTCTTTTCTTTTCTTTTCTTTTCTTTTCTTTTATTTTGTGTGCTTAATAAAATAAATCTATAAATATCTGCGTTTTGATACCTAATTATGTCCACGGCCGCCCTGCTCTTGCCAGCTACTCACACATGCACACCGAAGTTAAGAATTATCATTTCAATACCGCACGATGATTAATCATCCTTCATTGCTCTCCACTGCGATGCATCTACTTAACCTTTTCTGTTTCACCGAAAGACGCTACTGTGTTTGTGTGATTTGTGCTCTGTGTGCTTACCCTGTGCTCTGTGTGCTTGTGCTTATTGTCCTTGTGCGCGCCATGAAAGCTTTGGCTAACTACGCCGCCTTTCGTGATGGACTCCCTACAGACGTAGGAGAGTTCCTGCGCATTCGTGGGCTTTCCAACTTCGTTGAATTGCCTTGGCATTCAGTGGAGTCCCACCCATTCTTCGCCCAAATCATCTCCGCCATCGCCAACACACCTACCACCGAGCAGAGCTAGCTGATCACCTCCCTCCCATCCCGTACACTTATCACATTCCAAGCCTTTGTAGAAGCCTTTAGACTCCCTTCGCAAGGTCGGGAAAATGGCCCGAGTCTGCCAATCGCTAGAATGGTAGAGTTATTCCCTAGGTATTCATCCAACGAGTATGCAATTCTCTGCCGACCGGAACCAGAAAGATCAGCCCTCCAGTTTTTAGTAGCCATTCTCAACCTACAAAAACGCACATATGGAATATCCCACCCCTTCTACTCTGCCACAGAATTAGCTGCGCAAGAACCAGTAAACTTCGCATCCTTCTTCTTCCACCGCATTCACCGAGAATGCGTGTCCATTATGAAACAGGTAAACAAGGGAGGCATGCCGAGATCCAGACTGCCGCACATCATTTCATTCCTCTTTCCAGCAATACTCGCAGCACAGCCACCACCCAGAGGGCCTGTTCTGCGACATGAAGAATCAGTACAACTGTGGGACGATGAGGAAGAAGATGAAGAAGAGCTAAACCAACTCTTCCGCAGAAAGAGGATCAGAATCAGTTCTTCTGAGAGTGAAGCACAAGGATCTGCCGAAGGAAACAAGGATGACGACAAAGAAGAAGAAAAATTGGACGAGGAAACATTCCACGACACTACAACATTAATGCAGAATGAATCCTCCGCACAATCTTCGTGGGAGCAACAACAGGAAAATCATACTGAAGCTGACACAACATCTACCGAAGAAGCATCACAGCAACAGTCTGAAAAGGAACAAAAAGCAGATGAAGAACGAATTGCGAAAGAAGCGTTCGAAAGACTGTTAAAGTCAGTGGAATCCACAGCAGCAGACACTGAACAACCAAACGTAGATCAGGTAACATCTCAAACTGTCCTTCCCACTCCCCCACCGGAACCACCATTTGACCCCATTATCCCCATCCAACCCATTCACCCTGCCGAAACCACTGATTCTTCATCCTCCTCCCTCAACTACTTTCCACTGAACTCCCAACAACTGCTCACCGCCTCCTCATCCCAACCACGACCTCAGTTGCCATTTCCCTCGATTCCCATAATTTCTGAATTGGCCAACATGGGTCAATTACTCATTAACCTATCACAACAACTGCCAATCCAAATGAAAGAAGCCACAGACAACATCCGCAATGAGCTACAACACAAAGTGGACATTCTCGAAGCAGACATCACGCCACTGCAAGAAGAGATAGATGCAGTTAAAGCCGAAAATCATCAGCTCAACACACAGATTGCCCAGCTCCAAGCTCAAATTGTCGATCAACAGAAAATTACTGAACAGAGAGATGCAACCGTGGCGGAGCTCTCAAAGAAAGAAGAATTATTACATATTGCAAATGAGGAAATCAGTAAAATGAAACAAGATATCCAGGACAAGGAAGATGCAAGGATCGTGTTAGGCAATCTATTGGAAGAAACCAGAAATCAGCTACAAGAATTAGTGCAGCAGAGTCAAGAACAGCAGAGGCAGGCTAAAAGAACAGAAGAAGAGCTTCAAAGGACCAATGAAAATTTAGCAGATGTCAATAATATGCTCAAACATTACTTAACCAAGGAGAAACAGACACAGAAACTAATTGCAGATCTCAGACACGAAAAAGAATCATATACAAGAACAGTAAACTTTCAAATTCAAGAGATCGAGAGACGAGAAAATCAACTAGAAAACCAAAAAGAAAGAGTACAGAAGATGGAGCAAAAGGTGGCCGAAATGAAGACTTCCAGAGATGCAGCGCTGGCCAACGAGTTTTACTTATAGGAAGCCTTTCTGCAGACCCAAGCTGAAATTTTGCTAAATGAAGCCATAGCTCTAAGCTCTGTACGTATAGATGTGCAGTTAATAGAACCAGACACCCTAAAATAGTTATTAGAAACCCTTAAGAAAAAGATCGCCCGTACCTTTAGATTAGCTAGAAATATGTACTTAGAAGGAATCATAGATGAACAATAGTTTTGTAAAACCTGCGGACTCGAGTCCACCGTGCGTGCTAGAGTGTTAGCGGCTGCCGGATCGGAAGATTATATAACCGAATCTTGTTCGCACGAGTGAAAAAAGTAGTTACAAACAGTTTGTAAAAAGTTATATAAATCAAGAAGACGTGCAGAGACGAGTACAGGACGGATCACCAGACTGTCTGTCTGGGTGACTGACCGGGCGTTGTCTGTAGTGTCATTTGCATATATCCTCTATTCTGAGTTTGTGTTCGTCTCTTGTCTTGTCTGCCGTCGACATCTGTTCTGTTGTTAACCAGTGAGACAATTCGTGGAATCACCGGGCTGTTCGTCTGGAGGATTGCCTGAACACTACTGTAGTGCTGTTGTCTAACTTCTGCGTACTTCGATTGTACTGTGTGTATCTGTCTTTTGTCACCTATCGATCTCTGTTGAGGTTGCGAGTCCCATTCACAGCTAATAGATCGTGGACTATTGTCTGAGTAAGTTGTTTGTGAATCTTTATTGAGTTGTGGTGTTAGCCCGCGCATTGTGTGTTACCTCTTCTTGGAATGTTCTGCCAGTGGTTGGTGAAATCTGAGCAACTGTAGTAGCATTCTGGTATTCACAACTGTGTTGTGTTGACTGCAATGTTGGAATCTGTCTTCGTACGGTAAAGTTAAGTGCAGTAGGGATCTTTCTAAGTTGTGCACTGAGCCTTCAGTACTGTGTGGTTGAACTCTCAAGTTCTCTGTGTCTACCGTGTTGCCTGACTGTTTAGATCCAGTCGGTAAAGGTTAACGATTACTCTTGTTGTCGGTATTTCCAGTAAGTTTATGTGTAGCTGCAACATAGCATCTTGCGTATTCGATGCTCGTGGTGAGCTAAGACTGTGACGGTAATATCTAAGTACGGTAATCTTTGATAGTGCTCTCAGCATTAGTATAGTGCTGGGTGTGAGCAATGAGTTTGGGAAATAAGTACAGGGCCTCTGTCTAACAGACCCCTTCCACTCCCAAGAACCCAAGAATCACTTAAACGCACTTCTGATAGTTAGAAGGAACCAACAGCATTTAACATTGCGTTTAACAGGTCCTATGCAGACACCTTCTTTTCGAAACTATCTTTACTTCGTGACTTTCATTGATGATTTCTCCAGGCATGCATGGGTATATCCATTGAAGGCAAAGTCCGAAGTGTTTTTGTGCTTCAAACAGTTTTTGGTTTTGGCAGAAAATCTGTCAGCATGTAAAATGGGCACCCTCCGTTCTGATCGAGAGGGGAAATATATGTCTTCTCATTTTAATGCATTTTTGGTTGAACAAGGGATAAAACACCAGTGTACAGTGCCGTATACACCTCAACAGAATGGAGTTGCTGAATGGAAGAACAGGTCACTCATGGAGATGGCGAGGTGTATGGTCAAGAGTCAGGCTTTACCACATAGTTTCTGGCTTGAGGTTGTCATGTGTGTAGCATATGTACTTAACAGGTGTCCCACTAAAGCGCTACAGTCTATCACTCCATATGAGGCTTGGCATGATCGCAAGCCATCTGTTGCTCATCTGCGGGTTTTTGGTTGTTTGGCATATGCACTAGTGCCTGAACAACATCACAGAAAATTGGATGATAAGGTAGTAAAATGTATTTTTGTTGGGTACAGTTCTGAAAGTAAAGGCTATCGTCTGTATCATCCACAGACTAAACGCATTCTGGTTAACCGTGATGTTGTCTTTGTGGAAGATGCTATTCAGCCATTGCTTTCATGTACTAAGGAGACATCTGTTAGCTCTAAAGACATGTATGATACTTTGATGCCTCTTTTTACAGGTGGACAGTCTAGTGTTGGTCCTAATGAGGCAACTTCTCAGCCTTTGTAGGTTTCATATGATGATGCAGATCATTCCATTTCTGATGCAGATTTACATGATGCACTTGTTGATGAGAGAGCTGATATTGAGCAGGCAAAAACTATGCCAAAATGGCTGGTGTAGACTTTGCGTGACAGCAAATTAGATACACCTTTGTCATATCATACTCGTTCAGGCTCTCATAGTGCCTCCTTTGCATCAGATTGCTATGCTATGGCTGCATCTAGCCTCTATGATGAGAATGAGCCTGTTTCTTTTGATGAAGCACAGAATTCAGAAAATTGGATGGCTGCTATGCAATCTGAATATGATGCTATAATGAAGAATGGTACATGGTCTTTATGTGACTTGCCTCCTGGCAAGAAGGCCATTGGCACTAAGTGGGTATACAAGCTGAAGCGTAAACCTGATGGTACAGTTGACATGTATAAGGCTAGGCTTATTGCAAAGGGTTATGCGCAAGAAAGAGGCATTGATTTTGATGAGACCTTTGCACCTACATGCCATATGACTACTGTTCGGAGCATTTGTGCACTTGGAGCCCATCATGGTTGGAATGTACATCAGCTGGACATTAAAACAGCATTTCTGAATGGTGACTTGCATGAAGAAGTGTATGTTTTTCAGCCTCGTGGCTTTGTGCAGAAAGGCCATGAAAACCAGGTGTGCAAGTTAAAGAAGGCGTTATATGGTTTAAAGCAAGCACCACGTGCTTGGTATGAGAAGATACATGCCTATCTGATTGCACATGGTTTTGAGAACAGTCCAACTGAAAGCACCGTATATGTTAAGCGTGCTAATGATGTGCTTCTGATCATTGCTGTCTATGTTGATGACATGCTGCTCACTGGTCCTATTGAGAAGCATATTGCTGATTTTAAGGCTGATTTGCATGCCTCATTTGAGATTTCTGATTTGGGGCATTTGCATCACTATTTGGGCACTCAGTTTATGCAAGTTGATGGTGGAATGGCTTTGTGTCAAACGAAATATATTGACACATTATTGCAGCGTTTTGGCCTTGAAGACTGTAAGCCTATTGCCACTCCTATGGAGACAGGTTTACGATTGAGTCTTCATGATGCTGGAGATGCATTTGATGTTGTTCTCTATCAGCAAGTTGTTGGATGCTTGATTTACTTATGCATTACTCGGCCAGATATTCGGTTTGTTGTCTCATAGATGAGCAGGTTTATGCATTGCCCAAGAGTCACGCATTGGAAGGCGGTTAAGCGCATCTTTTGCTACTTGAGTGGTACTCGGCTACTTGGGTTGTTTTATCCCAAGGGGGGATCACTACCGCCAGATTTGCATGCTTTTTCTGACTCAGATTGGGTTGGTTGCTATGACACTCGTGTGTCCACCAGTGGTTTTTGCTTCATGCTTGGTAGCTCATGTATATCTTGGTTGAGCAAGAAGCAGCCTATTGTGGCCACTTCTGGTTGTGAGGCTGAGTATAGGGCAGCTTTCACAACGACTGTTGAGTGTGTGTGGCTCAGACGCCTTATGGTTGATTTGGGTGTTGGCCAGTCTTCTACCACCACCATCTTCACTGACAGTCACAGCGCATTGGCAGTTGCGAGGAACCCTGTGTTCCATGCTTGCACTAAGCACATTGAGGTGCATTATCACTATGTCAGGGAGAGGTTCTCTGCTGGGGAGATCAGCTTGGCATATGTGCCCACGCAGGAGAACATTGCAGACCTTTTCACAAAGGCTCTGCCTAGGGAGAAATTTGAAGCTTTCCGCAAAGCTTTGGGCTTACTTCCTTTTGTGGAGTGATTTCCACATAGCTTGGCACTTCCTTATACATGAGTGCCAGCTCCTTGTTCACCGCATCACTCCCAGGGGGGATTTGTTGATATATTTAGGTAGTGATGTGTGTGAACACACTAGGACCGCCGGGGCACTTTTTTCCCTCTTTAGGAGGTTTTTTTCCCCCGGCTTGTATATACGCCTATTGCCCTAATGGGCTACTTATCTTTGTACATTCTCTAGTAATAAATTCACTATTGTGTGTTTGTGCTCCAAGCTTCTTCTTCTTCCTTGTGTTGTTCGCGTGCTTCCGCAGACATCTATCTCCAACACCATTGAACTTGTGGATGATGCACACGACCAATTCCCACAAGACATCCCATCCATTTATGAAGAGCAGGAGAGCACTCAATCTCAGGAGAGATTAGACTTCGAATCTAATTCCATACAAGAACTACCCCATTTCACCGGCCCATGGGAGGAAAAATCCACGTGTATGAGAGCACCCACAGTCATGGTAAGAAACGAAGACTCGGTCATACCTAGGAACACAAAGGTAGTGAAAAACACTAAAGTGCAGTGTAACCTCACTTTAGAAGAGCTACTCAAAGTAAGGCTAGAGCTATGGAAACATGTAGCCAAACAAGTACCAGAGATAGCAAAACCTCGTTCCCAGGTTGGATCTCATCGCATAGTGCCAGAGATACCTTTGGACAAGATAGGAGACATGAGTGAAGGGGAGGAAGGAAACACCTATCTTCCCATCACCCATCAAGGATACACAACCAAGGCAATTCTGGACTCTGATGCAGGAGTTGCAATTGCTACCACTTCCCTATGGAAGCGTTGGGGCAAGCCAACACTCAAGCCCACGAGGATGAAATTGCAGATGGCTGATGGTCACATAGAGAGGCCTTTAGGACTACTTGAAGGAATAACTCTCACCACTTGTGGTGTAGAGTTTGAGCATACATTTGCTATGTGTGATTTTAGTAAGAACCATACCTATGAGATGATTTTGGTAAGACCATTTATGTGACAATTGCAAGTAGTACAAGATTGGGGAGCCATTCCTTGTATTTGCAACACTTAGGTGTTATGACTAAAGTCAATCTCAAAGATTACTCTCATAGAGATGTACCCCCCATTCAATGGAATCCCATCCATAGAGCTAAAGATGATACCGAGTCGGTGCATTCCATAGGATCAGGATCCTCATGGATGCATGAAGACACTCACTTATGGATGTGTAAAGTGGCAGTGGAAGAAGAGAAGAGAGAAAAGGCCAGAGAGATAGGTGCAAAGGAAACCCATAGATCAATTCAAGACCCAGCCTATGCACCAGTAGTATTCCCTGACGAAGAATTTGAACCTCACGGCTGGGCAAAAATTCTAGCAACAATGGATGTAGCCATCAATGAAGAACAATGGACACCCCACTGTGATGAGGATGGCTATGACATTTCAGTCTTCTCCATAGAGCCAATCATGGGAGAGGCAGTTCTAGAAGAATGCAAACCTAGTCCTGATGCATTTGAGGATGCAAGTGACTCCGATCTAGAGTCAATCATTATGGACGCACCTTTTGCATCAGATGAAGAATACTTCTATGAAGTAGAATTTCAACCCCAGAGACATGGAGAGCATACAAATGATGTAAGGTTAGCCACACAAGTGACCCCTAAGGATGAAGGAAAGAAAAGAAAGAAGAGAGAAGTCACACCAGACGAGGAAGAACCTTTGTTTGAGGTCCCTGAAAACTTTAAAAAGTATGAGGTAGACGATAGGAGAGTCATGGTAAGGATGCCAAAACGTGAGGCTCAATCAGGAGAGGCCTATGATAACAAAGAAACCACCAAGAGAATAGTGGTAGCCCTCGAAGAAGGAGAGGAGAGATGCACGTACATAGGCCATGACCTAACAGAGGAAGAAGAGCATGCGTTAATAGCCTTGCTAAGAGAATACAGAGATGTATTCGCTTGGAGCTACAAGGATTTGAAAGGTGTAGACCCAGACATATGCTCACACACTATCCCCATGACCTTAGATGCCAAACCTTCTAAGCAAAAGCCATACACACACAATGATAATTATGCTGCCAAGATCAAAGAAGAGATAGATCACTTGGTCGAAGCTGGATTCATCTATGAAATTGAGCACACCGAGTGGGTATCCCCCATTGTAGTGGTGCCCAAGAAGAATGGAAAGCTATGTGTGTGCATTAACTTGAAGAAGGTTAATGTAGCCACTATTCGAGACAACTATCCGCTTGCTATCACTGAGCATCTGCTAGAAAGAGTAGCAGGCAAGGAAGTGTACAGCTTCCTTGATGGATTTTTGGGCTACAATCAAGTAGCCATAGCTCCAGAAGATCATCATAAGACAGCTTTTGCCACAGAGTGGGGCATATTTGCCTTTAGAGTAATGCCATTTGGGCTTACCAATGCTCCTGCAACTTTCCAAAGATTGATGTGTCACGTGTTTAAAGAGTTCTTGAGGAAGAATTTAGAGGTCTATGTTGATGATCTCTGTGCTCATTCCAACATTAGACAGACACATATACCAGAACTTAGGCAAAATCTTTGACAAGTGTAGAGAGTATCACGTCTACCTGAACCCAGAAAAGTGTGTTTTCATGGTCAGGCAAGGCAAGATTCTAGGACACATAGTGTCAAAGAATGGCATATCCACCGATGAAGAGAAAGTAAGAGCCATAGCCGAGCTACCTAGGCCAAAGAATGTCAAGGAAGTACAAGTTTTCATGGGGCATTGTGGCTATTACCGACGCTTTATACACATGTATGCCATCATCGCCAAGCCACTGTATGGACTTTTGACCAACTTTGAGTGGACTAATGAATGTGAGAACTCTTTCAATGAGCTCAAAAGGAGATTGTGTTCAGCACCAATCTTGACCACACCAGATTGGAATAAGCCCTTCCATGTTCATGTGGATGCATCCAATTATGCTATTGGATGTGTACTCGCACAACCTACGGGCGAAGGTAATATGGATCTTCCAATTGCCTATGTTAGTAGACAGTTGAATGCAGCTGAACGGAACTAAAACACCACCGAACGAGAAGGATTAGGCATGGTATATGCAGTTGAAAAGTTTAGACACTATTTGCTTGCAAATAAGTTTAAATTTTTTATCGATCATCAGGCATTATTGTACTTGGTAAACAAACCATGCAATACAGGCCGATTAGTAAGATGGTTTCTCTTACTAATGGAATATGACTTTGAGGTCGTGGTAAGGAAAGGCAAGACTCACTTGAGAGCAGACCACCTCTCTAGGCTCACATCTGGAGAAGCCCCACAAGGAGTATCAGATGACCTTCCGGATGCTTACTTGTTCAATTTGGAAGTTGTACCTCAGTGGGCTAAGCCATTAGTGCTAGTATTGACATACGGGCCTAACCACCCAGTGATAAACACACAGGATAGAGAGATAGTAAAAGCCCAAAAATACCAGATCATGGCAGGAAGTATGTACAAGCACACAGATCAAGGGATCCTAGCTTGTTGTGTGGAAGAGGATGAGTACGCTAAATGGTTGCAATTAGCACATGTAGGTGCATTAGAGCAACACTACTCAAAGCAACGAACCCTACAGACACTATATTTAGCAGATGCCTTCGATGTGACAATCAACATGCCTCACTGGATTATTGACCAAATCCACTTGGCTCATCAACGATGGTATAAGAAGCAAAAGTCAGTACTGTATGGATGTTGTGCTCTCACAAGGATTGTTTACAGATGTTTGGCATATGATGTGCCAGTTCAAAGGGCACTTATTTGGACCAGGATGCAAGAATTCCAACGTAGACTATCCATCGCAGGGCCTCCATCCAAGAAAATGAGAGGTGCAGTTCAGATGCCCTGTGCACAGGCCCGCGGTGCGACACTGACACCAGAGACAACTCCACTGCTTCCAAGGCGTGTGCAACCCTTCACTATCAGATTACCAAGACATAGTACAGATGGCCCGAATCTGGTGTTTCCTCCTATACCAACCGACTTAGAGTTTCCTCACGGCTTTACATTGGAAGATCCAACTGATGAAGAGGTAGCCAGAATAATCAATGCTACAAATTTAGAAGTGGAGGCAGAGCAGGCAAGCGGGCAGCAGACAGTCACAGACCAACCCCACCCAGTCCAACCAAACGTAGTCGAAGTGCAGGATGATGAAGAAGACGAACAAGAGGATGAACAAGAGGGACTGTCCGACGAAGAAGAGCAGGAATATGAGCAAGAAGTTCTACAGGAACTTGAGGGTGCCCCGACTTATACGAAGCAATTGAAAAAGTTGTATGATACTATCAACCGAGTTCAAGAACAGCACAAACTGTCCTTAGCAGCAAGAAAAGCCCTCATGAACCAAATCCTTGAGGAGGAAGGTGTAGATGAGAAATACCGAGCAACCCTTGACATGATCTCTGATGCATTGGGGGTACCAGAGACGGTGCATACTGCTCTTGCATATTCACAACGATCGGAGCGAAGATACGGCAGACGCCCCCCTCGATCAGGAAAACAAATGAATGTATTAGTATCAGAACCTCAGGGCACCACATCCACGACCACGGGCACTGCTCATACCATTCTTGACACTAAGGAAGCCCACACATCCAGTGCACCCTCATCACCCCCCTTACCCCCTCTCCCTCCTACTCCACCACCTTCACCTCCCACTACTAGTGTAACCACTACTGTCACAGCCCTAGGGTCCACTTCCCATACTGAAGCACAGACCATTAGTCAACCCACACAACCTACACAACAGATCTCCACCTCTCTTGTTTACACTACTACTGACTCTGTAATTCTAACTGTAGCCACGGAAAACCCCGTTCCCCTGATCACACTTTCTGGTGGTTCATATTCACAACTACACACACCACTTTACACATTCACCACCATCACCGCAACCACAATTCCCATGTTCATAATCACTCCCACGACCGCATCCACTTTTGATCTCATGGACATATCACCCACCTCCGCACCTCTCCCTCCCCCCATACGTCCACAATCTCCCATTCCCCCACCACCAACTTCACCCTTTTCAAGCACAGCATACACGCTCCCATTCCCTTTTCCCTTCCCTTCTGCATTCAATACTTTTCCCGCATCCACCCCCGTTAATAATGTATTTAATAATATGTACCAGTGTATGTCTCAGCTGCAACAGCATTACCAGCACCTTGACCCATAGCATACGAGTCTCTTCAGAAGCCATGAACAGCTCCAAGCAAGATTCATTGAATTAGAGAAGGAAAAGCGGCTATTACAACAGCAGTATACTACATTGCAAGCACAACATGATCAATTAGTCGCCAATCCACCCCAGTCAGATACTGAAGAAAAACAACAACTCGACGACATGTTACACGCTCAGATCACAGACAATCTCAAGCTTCGACGCAATCTCGCCTTATTACGGAAGCACATGCCCGCAGCACTCGAAGAGAATAAGAGACTGCAGAAACAGAACAAACAAAACCTGGAAGCAGCAATGGAGGGTTCACCACAAGAAATCGACCCAGAGAATTTCAAGGCTATCCCATCTGGAAATATGCAAATCATCTTGGAAACCCATGCCGACCTCCTGGAAGCCCATGCAGCATTAGAAAGAGAAAGAGATGATCTACTAAAGCAATTGGCAACTCAGCAGGGGTCACCAAACAAAGTCACAACAGCAGCCGACAGATCTGCAGAAGTTGCAGAACTCATAGCAGAACTAGAAGAACTACGAAGTAAAGTTCTTCAATATGAGCGTCAACCCTCTCCCCTGGCGGAATCGGAACCTGAAGACTTCGTGCCAATTCAAGTGGAGGAGATCTTTGAAGACCCATATGTTCCCATGCCAACACCCGAAGGTAAGCAAACAGAAGAAGGAATGGACACGATTGAGATCGAAGCACCTGAATGGATGCAAAGGTTGGAGAAGGTTGCTACAACCCATGATGAGAGAGTTGCAGTTCAGATAGCATCTATGTCACGATTGGAAGAAGTCGTCATAAAATCGGATTACTTCAGAAACCTCTCCCATCATAGGTGGATTGGCACATCCGATGATCTTTATGTTCCATTCTGTGTATTAATGGCAGATTACAATGCTGAAATCAAGAAACACACAAAAGAACCAACCTCGGCGACACAGTTTGCCCCAGATGATATCCCTGCAAGTGCCAAGCAGGGGAATATACATCAACCTACTTGGAGGATCCGCCTACTTGAAACCTACCCTGAGATGGTACGCACGTGGAATAACATGCCTCTATATATCAAGTATAATCCCTGCTACTGCCCTGTCTTTTGAAGAAGGTCTTGGCCGGAGTACACCAAAACAGTTTTGACGGTTAAAGGATGTGAAAAGTGGTTAAATTATGTGTACCTAGCACCTCCTAATGGCCAACCCATTGTCAACTACATGATTTCAACCATCCGACATTGGGTAGTCAGGTTCAAGAATGTCCCAGATGTCATGGCACAGATGTGCCTCAAAATTTTTGAGCTCATGCTGGTTACATTAAAGACATTTAAGAAAATCAAAGAACCTCATCTTTCGGCTATTGGATTTAATGAAGGGAATCAGGACCTTGTCTACGATATGAGCACCACACCATCCATTAACGTCGTATACGCGTGGCATGCTCAGATAAAGTATCTACCTGCCTGCTTCAAACAGACGTTTGAAGAAATGTTCATCACCGAGTTCTAGGAATATCATTCCGAGATATTCATTCCCAGACCATCTCATCTATTACAGTTATTTGCGGTGGAACAAGCTCTACATTCAAAAAAGCTACATATACCACATCGAGAAGTTCCAGGGCCAGTAGACTGGGATGCCCTACTCACTGATTTGGCCAAAGGGTTGAGAATAGCAGAACATCATTTAGCCACCGATGTTGTGGAGTATTACATCCAACGGCCCACTCAACAAGGGTCTGTCAGAGACAACAGACGCGAGAGAGGGGCGGGGGTGTTGGCAATCAAGGAACTGAAGGACTCACAAGACAAGGAAGTCAACGAAGGGAGTCGGAGCGAAGAGAAGGTACGAGCAGACAGAGTAGTCAAAGAAGATCTGGCA
Organism: Ceratopteris richardii; assembly: GCA_020310875.1. Classification (NCBI taxonomy): domain Eukaryota; kingdom Viridiplantae; phylum Streptophyta; class Polypodiopsida; order Polypodiales; family Pteridaceae; genus Ceratopteris; species Ceratopteris richardii. The sequence goes on along the minus strand of CM035444.1, from coordinate 3,544,834 downwards.
AGTAGGCCATCTAAATTTTTCATGCACCAAAGAGGTGGGCACACAAGAAGAAGGAGCAAGTAGGGAGCTCCAGGAAATGTATGTCAAAATGTTAGAAGAAATCCCTACAAAAATAGTGATTTTCATCACTAAAACCCATTGTAAATACCATTTCATATTTTTTGTAGCTCCATTTTGTGCAAGCCAAGGAGTCCTTGAGCTTGAGGAGCTTTAGAAGTACCTACCTATCAGTTTTCACATTTTTTAGACTCCATTTGAACCTCCAAATAGGCCAGAGAACCTAATTTTTAACTAGGCCGGACACTAGATCTGGACAAGGCCAAAAACTAGTCAAAAACTATAAATAGAGCTAGAGAGCTCATTTTTGAGGTTAGCTTGTAATAGAATTGAACTTGTATGAGCACTCTTGAAGTAATCTAAAAGAACTCCATTGCCTCTCTCTCTTTGTCTCACCTTGTGTGCGCGTGTGTGTGTATGTGTGTGCATGTTTGTGTGCTTCTCACTCACGCACTTGTGCCTTCACTTGCTCGAGATCATCATACCATCCTCACGTCTTCCCGGATTGACATTAAAGGAGGTGCTACTCATCACTGAGCTACAAGGGCCCAAAAGTTTTAACTTGTATGATGATGTTAAATAAGAATACCTATAGCAAAAAATTTAACTTGGCTCAATAGTTTCATAGAACATGATCTTTTATGTAAAATAGTTAGTTTGGACTAGAATGTGTTGAAATATTGTACATAAGTACAAAAGGGCACAATATCTCTTTAAACACCATATAATTCATTTCAAACTTAAGTTTCAAGTGCTTTCACCAACGCCAATCTTTTCATGTATACTTTACTGCAAATGTGGCCACTTCAATGTCACCTTTGCAGTGAAGTCAAATCCAGTAACAACTTACACTTTAACGTGCATCGTTTGCGGTTGTGTGTGTGTATGTGTATGTGTGAGGGGTTAAGTTGTTACTTACGTCAACCTACTGTTGCTTTTGCTTTTACTTTTGCTTTTTCTAGTATTCCTAGCGATGAACAGCAAGCTTCCAGGCCAACGTCTTCTCTATTGAGTTTGGCAATCAGCCCAACTCGCATACCATGGTATTCCTTCGATGGAGATCATTCGCATACATTATTTGTAAGGTGCGCAAAAAAAACAAAAAAGCATAATTGCTCTCGTGTATGCTTTCCTGCCGAATGGCGCGACTTCATTTTCTTTTTCAGTCTCAAGTTTGCTTTTACGTGAAGCCTGTGTTTTTTTTTTCATTTTGTTTATCTCGTCAAGGAGGACGTGATTTTCCTTTCGTTCTCCGCATCTGCTTCTTTTGCTCGTCGGAATGACAAAAGCAAAATAGATTTCAGCTCGACTCGTGCTCTCGTAACCATGACAATCAACCCACATCCCTGTGGAACTTGCGCAGCTTTAATACACTACACACAGACGACTATTGACTATCAGACTCGATGATAGAGAGACTCATCACGGCGGAAACATACGCGCTCACGGCGGTGGAGTTCATATATTTACATGTTTTTTGTTTTTATATATATAAGCCACGTCATCAAATCTCCCCCTCAACCTCAGAATGAGATTGAATACAAACTGAAAGAAATACATATGTCGATACAAGATGAAATAACATGAAATGAAATCTAGATACAAACTAAAGCTTTCTAACTCCTAAAGCTTCTCTGAAGTAGATGAACTTTTCTTTAGGAAGAGCTTTCGTGAAGATATCCGCCACTTGTTCTCTAGTGTTAATGTGAATCAGCTCCACTACTCCTTCGATGACTTTTTCATGAACAAAGTGATAATGAACTTCGATGTGCTTCGATCTCGCATGATAAACTAGATTCTTTGATAGCATTATACTGCTCACATTGTCACAATAGATGACCACCTTTCCGTTGATGTAGACTTCCATGTCTTCGAGTAGGTATTTAATCCATGTTGCTTCACAAACGGCTTGTGTAATGCCTCTATATTCAGCTTTGGTACTTGACAAAGCGACAGTTGGTTGCTTCTTGTTACTCCAAGAAATGATTGCACTTCCAAGCGAAAATGAAAATCCACTCATTGACCTTCGATCCATGACATTTCCTGCCCAATCGGCATCTGTGTATGCATATATACATGGCTGAACTTTTCTCTCATAAAACAAACCAAAGTTACATGTTCCTTTCACATATGGCAATATGTGTCTAACTGCATCCAAGTGCACACTACATGGTTTATGCATAAACTGACTCACCAAACCAACTGCAAAACTCAAATCCGGTCTTGTCTTTGTTACATAAATCAAACTTCCAACCATCTTTCTATACATATTGGCATCATGCAAGAACTTTCCATCATCTTTGCATCAAGTGGCGTATCAACAGGTTTGCAAGCACTCATATCAAATCTCTCAAGCATTTCCAACGTATAATTACGTTTTATCATCCAAATTCCCAAAAAGTATTTTAGCTCTCCCAAATCCGACATCAAAAATTCATATTTTAGTTGCTTTTTCAAATCAGCAATCCTCTTCTCATCATTGCCACTAATGATCAAATCATCGACATAGATCACCAATAGAATCGTTTCGCTTCCTTGATTCCATACAAACAGTGAATAATCAGCCTTTGATTGCATAAATTTCAAATCCAACAACTTCTTAGTGAATCGTTCACACCATGCTCTTGGTGCTTATTTCAAACCATAAAGCACTTTCTTTAACTTGCATACATAGTCAGGATACGTTGGATGCACATAACCTTCTGGTTGCTGCATATAGACTTCCTCATGCAATTTGCCATTTAAAAATGCATTCTTAACATCCATTTGATATAATTTCCAATTTTGCAGCCCACATAATTACGCTTCTCACCGTTGTCATTTTCACCACTGGACTAAATGTTTCATCATAATTCAATCCATATACTTGTGCATATCCTTTTGCAACTAGATGTGCTTTAAATCTTTCCAATGAACCATCACTTTTGCACTTCACTTTGTATACCCATTTATATCCAATAGCTTTCTTATTCGGTGGCAATTTCACTAATTCCCATGTATCATTCTTCTTCAATGCATTCATCTCATCATCCATTGCTTTACGCCAATCTTCACTTTGTGACGCATCATAAAAATTCTTTGGTTCCTCATACTTAATTCTCTCAGTCATGTATGCATAATGAAGCTTCATACACTTATTGTATAGATTTAATCTATCCACTGGATGTTTTACTCTCCTAGATCGTCTCAAAGGTGTTTCTTCATGCGTCTCTTTCCTTGCATGTGGGGGAACATATTTCTCCTTCATATTTTTTAACATGCCACGCGTAACTATCTCATCTTCAATATCTGAATCAGACATGTATGTATCTTTTCCTTTCTCCTTTCTTCTTGCATAGTCCTTTGTATTTTCACTCCATGATGTTTCAGGTGTAGAAAACTCATATGAACCATAGTCTTGACTCTCTTCATGGTCAAAATTCCTACTACTTGTTCCTGGCTCATCATGAACATTATGCATAGAATCATCCATATCATTCTCTATCACAGCCATGTCTTTGGGTGCATACCATGATGCTTTTTCATCAAATATAACATCTCTACTCACTATAAATTCTTTTGTAACAGGATTATAACATCGATATCCTTTCTTTTCTTCTGAGTATCCAACAAATATGCACTTTTCAGATTTTGCCTGAAACTTATATCTCAACTGAGTAGGCACATGTGCATAACAAATACTTTCAAAAACTCGTAAATAGATAACATTAGGCTTATGCTTCCATAGCCTCTCATAAGGTGTCAGATCATGAACCATGCCTGTGGGAGCTCTATTTATAACATGGACAGCCTTATGACAAGCTTTTGTCAAAAACATATCTGGCATGTTCTTTTCATTCAACATGGCTCTAGCAACTTCCTCTAACACACAATTTTTACGTTATGCAACACCATTTTGTTGTGGTGTGTATCTACAAGATAATTGCCTTCTGCTTCCATGATCACTTAGGTACTGATCAAATTCTCTTGAGATATATTCTCCCCCTGAATCTGATCGTAGGCACTTTATATACATTTTCAACTATTTTTCAACCATATTTTTGAATCTCACAAAGCACTCAAAGACTTCACTCTTATGCTTCAGGAAGTAAATCCATGTATATCGGTTATAATCGTCAACGAATATCGAAAAATATAGTGAGCCACCAACTGATTTTGTTCTAGCAGGTCCAACCACATCACTATGGATTAGCTCTAGTGGTCTCCTCCTGTGCATTTCTCTTCTTGGAAACTTCATACGTTGATGTTTTCCAAATATGCATGCTTCACAAATTTTTTCAAAGTTTAAATGACCAAATCTTGGTAATCCATGCACTAACATTTGCTTTTCCATAGATTTCAATTTTCTCAAATTGATATGGCCAATTTGTTTATTCCATAATTCAGCTATATCTGAATATTCACTATTCTTTGCATACATGTTCTCATAAAGGGGTGTACCCATATCAAACGTGAACAATCTACCCATCTTCTTTCCATGACCGAGTAATTTTCCTCTTTTTCCATACTTGAAATCATATATAAAACACCCATGTTTGTTGAAAGTAACTTCCATGTCTTGATCTGCTAGTTGACCAACCGAAACTAGGTTCTTTGTAATGCTAGGCACATGTAAGACATCACTCAATGTATTTCGAACACCATTTCTTTATACTAACGGTACATTCCCAATATCGTTAATCACGTGTAAGGTATCGTCACCAGTTGCTACATACTCTTTAGTCTTCAAAGCCTCTTTTGACTCAAACTAATTTCCTATACTCGTCATGTGGTTCGTGCAATCGAAGTCTATATACCAGTTCATATCGTTTCCAGGTTTTGACATAGTATTCAAGACATGCTCCATCGCAAACATATTATCTCTACCATAGTCTCTATATGAACTTTCTACAGAGAAATTTCCATGTGCCGCATAATGGCTTCTACCTCTTCCTCTTTGACTATTTTGCTTATAATAACCATCTTTCTTAAATTGGCCATACGTTTCGCAATGGTAACAATTCCCAGGTGCCTGTGATCTTCCCCTATCTCTAGAGTATGATCTTTCTCTACCTCTTGGCATATCCATTGTATTTGCATTTCTAGAAAATGATCGTCCACGACTAGAACCTCTTCCTCTATTCTGAAAGAATGCATGATCTCTCGAATTACCACTTCCCGATGCATTCAAACCAAGCTTTACTTCTTCTGTCATGCAAAGAGCTACTAACTCGTCAAAAGCTGGCATAGTGCCTCTCACTGAGATAGAAGTATCTAAGCTCTTGTACTGCGGTCCTAGACCATTTAGCATAACTGAAATCATATCATCATCATCAACCGTGCAATTTATGGAAGCTAAATCATCAGTGATCTTCCTAATTTCAGCCACATAATCCGTTATGGATCTATTTCCACGCCATTCACTATGCAACTTTTGCTTTAAGTGAATTTTTCTAGCTTCAGTAGATGTACCATATATCTTATGGATTATATCCCAAACTTTCTTCGGTGTACTAGCTTTCATAATATGTGGAATCAGGCTCTCTGATATGCAGATTGAAATCCAATGGAGAACCTTTCTAGATTTTTCTATTCATGCTTTATATTCTTTTTGCTCTTCTGCATTCGGATTCTCTGATAACTCAGGACACTCGTCCTCTCCATTCACTAGTCCCCATAGATCTTTTCCCATCAAGAAATTTTCCATCCTATATGACCATATGTGATAATTGTCTTTATTCAGCTTATCACCAACTATTTGCGCAATATTATCACCCATCTTTGCAATTTAAGCACTTCTCTATGCTATGGCAATTTTATGGCAAGGCCTAGAAAAATTTCGGCAACATTTTGGTTATATTTCTAGATATATGCACCAAAAAGTCAATCTTCACAAGTAATCTTAATGATTTCCCTCTTTTCTAAGCAGTCCTTGCGTCTCTATGCACTTATATGCTCAATTTCTACCTCTCCAAAAAAAATTCGGCAAAGTCTCCTTTGTTCAAGGTGTATATGAACCAAGTCAACTATACTCAATCCACTCCAAAAACCCAAACTTTGGATAAAAGCATCAATAAGAGTCCGTAACGTAAGCAAATATACTCTGACGGGAGGCCTCAAAAATATACATTCATCTGGTGATCGATACACGAGATATTTGGACTGTCTTCTCTTTGGTATTCCACCTATATCACCAGAGTATCTCCAAGCATGAGAATACCCCAGTTAAAAACCTCACCGCATCCCTCAGTTTTTGTTTAAATTCAAGGTTTTCAATAGGGTAATATAAAACCTCACAAGGCGCGTGAGTTGTCCAATTAAGGATCCGCAAAATGCTTACATTCGTCTCACAGCGTGTGAATATTGTCCATTCAAGGATCCACAAGAGAAATGCATGACGTCGCCTACCACATGCATTGGAAATGAAGAACGGAAATCAAATATGTAGCTGGCAATAGACACCTAAACTTTTGTATCAAATTTACAAAAAAAGCTTTGTTGCTACACGTCAATAGAATAAGGTAGACACCAAGCAACTGCTCTGCTATTGCAGATTTCAGTCTGCACACAACTGTCAAGTCGGCTGCACTTTGTCTTGGACGATATTGAAAGACTTAAAGTTCACATAGGAGAGCCTTCTGTTTATCGAAAGTATGAAGTATTCTAAAC